>CM055661.1:7550742-8116074 GCA_029378335.1 Agrilus mali
GGAAATGGGATGTATCACGTAAAGCTGAGCTTCATATGCTGATTCTCCCAGATTCGAAACGTTGGCTTCAAGGATAAACTCATCTAAACCGCCTAGATTTAGTAAATATTCAGTTTCGTTCATCTCTGAAAACATAATTAAAAAATCAAGATAACTTAAAAACATCCTTTTATAGAATTTTACCTTTCAAAAGAAGGGCAGCATTAAGGATTAATTTGCTTTGACAAATGTCATCACTGCCGCAGTCTTTTTGGAATGTTGCTTCGAATTTTTTGACCGATGTCTGATTCAAAATTGCAGAATGGGGCTCATGATTAGCCAGAGTGTAATTCACCCGAAACTAAAAACAAAAATCGTATTATTTATTATAATAAACAAAATTGATTTATAAAATATGTAATAACTTACTTTGATTGGTGATAATATATCTCTTGTATTTTCCTTTATATAAACTGTTTCTTCGGAGCAATGCTCTTTCTCACGTTCGTTGAGGGTAATATGTTCAACTTTATAACTGTGGCGAATATTGGGGTCGGGGTTTTTGAACCAAACTCTCGAAAACTTTTTCTCGAACGTTTCGGCCTCGATAGCGTATCTCACTACGACCCCATTTACGGACGTTTTAGCTTCAGCAGCATTTATTTTGAAACAGGACCGGAAAGATAAACTGAAAAAAAATAATTTCATAGAATGTCCCTTTTATATATATATTTTTTAAAGTTGAAAAATATATTACCACTTTTTATGTTTTACATTCTGTTAGTTAGTAAATTATGTACTAGATGGTGTTAGAAGTAATAGAAATAGTTTTTTCTTAAACTTTACCATGTGTTGCTGCTGTCTGGTTCTTTTTCGCAACCAGTTTGGCTCATGTCAATATTTTTCAATTCTTTACCTTCAATTTTGGTTTCTATATCAATAATTGGTCTTGCCCTAAATAATAATGCTGCATCTGATTCAAAAGCTCCAGACAAAAGATCTGGATATCCATTATTATCTATATCAACTGCTCCACTAAGGGAATATCCCAAAGTCTTAACCCCATTCCATTCGGGATGTATTTTCTAAAACGAACCCAAATCAATTACCATTACGAATCAAAATTACGTAAGTTAAACTAAAAAATTACTTGGGAATGTTGAGGAATTAATCCATCTTTAGACCCCAAATAAATGTAAATGGCCCCATTTCCTTCGTATGGGGCCCCTATGGCTATATCAGTGTAACCATCGCGATTTATGTCCCCCAAGCTCGCAATGGAAAACCCGAAACGAGACTCCAATGTTCCTTTCAACACTAAATCGCTTTTACAATCACTTGTACTCGTACAATTTCGTAAATTGTGATAAACATAAACCGCACCCCCTTTGATGCTGCTAAAGTAGAAGGGCGCGCCAACAAATAAATCATCAAAACTAAAAATAACAGGAAAAAAACAGTAGTACAGCAATATAATGTTTGACAATTTATTTACCCATCATTATTAACATCAGCTGCTAAAATTTCATAGCCAAAACTGGAAGCAATTTGTTCTCCATCAAGCACCAAAGAAATGCTCATCTGCAGTTGATTTTTCAATGTGTTAAGGATGTACACTTGGCCATAGTCTTTGGACCTTGGGGCACCCCCAGCATATGAAATGGGATGGTCCCTGAAAAATCTACCCGCGGTAACACTCATACCTAAATCATGAAAATTTTATTCCAAACGTGTTTTAAGAGATTTTGTAAAAATAACAAACCTAGATAACTGTACTTGTCAATGGGTTCAGGGGTGTCGTTAAGGGGTCCCACAAACACGTCGTGGTTCCTAGACAGAAAATCTACCCCAAGGGATATAACAAATAAGGTTCCCCGCCACGTATAGGGACCGGGCGACCCCAAAAGGGTCGTTCCATCATTCAGTAAGGCTAAACTAGTGCCAGTTTGGCAGAAACCGAACTTTTTATGGTCTCTGTAAAAACATTGAAGTATAAGTTACCTTTTTGTACTCATTTTGAGTTGAAAAACTGTTAAGGCCACCATAAAATGCTGCTGTTTAATAAATAATTACAAAAACAGTAGTGAATTTACCACTATCAGTGTCACAACAAGTATCCACAGGTGGCGTTCAATGTTCTTTCTGTTATTATTTATAAAACACTGTTAATACTTACCCATCCGTGGTTCTACCCATACATGGTATATGGTGGTCAAGCATATCAAGTTTATTTGTTAACGAGTAACACAGTCCCATACCATTGTTTGATTCGGTCAGATTGGTGCTCCAAATGTACCTATGGGCACATACAACAACCTTTCCCCCTGGCCCTTGTGACCTAACATTTACACCCATCCATTGTCCATTTTTTATCTCGTCTTTACCAGGAGGTTGCAGGGCATTCGGGTTGATTTCGTCGTCATAGTCAGCAGGAGCTAAAAGTCAGAAATCGTGCATAATCAGAAACCACAGTTCTTAAAAGAGGCACAGACATCTCAAAGATAAAAAATTAGATGACCACTTACGTTTTAAAAATTTAAAAAAAAATTGATTTATTATATCAATGAAGTTGTAGCCTTTGAGATGTCTTTAAAGAAGTCCAGTTATGTTTACAATATTAAGTGCAATAAGGCAGAATGCGAAAATAATTTTATAACATGGCAAAAAAGCTGGACTTCTTTTCGAGATAAAGGTTAGTAAAGTTGAAAATGTAAGTATAAAATAGAGACCTTATCGTAAGAAGAAAAAAAAAACATTTTGCATTAAAAGTTCAGATATAGGTATGCCTTTAATTAATTACAATCTTCTAGTGCAGATGCAAAAAAGCAGTGTCTAAACACTATAAATAATTTTTTTATTATTATTACATACGTATCTTTTAAATCCGTAAGCGATACGGAGATAAATTTAATTATTAAGTACTGTAAAGCATAAATTTTTGAGATCAACTATTTTATACCCACAATTTAACAATATTGGAAAATTAGGTCGTCAGTAGGGAAATTTGATAGAATAAAAACTGCAAAATCGTTGTTGCAAAGCCGTAAAAAAAATATTTACATATTTTACAAAATATTTCAAAAAAGAAATCACTTCACACGTCAGTTCTCTTTTTTTTTTAATTATTTTTAATCAATCGAGATATTTTACATTATCTGAAATTCAATAATATAATAAACTACTTTAAAGTGTAACAAAATATCATTTAGAATGAATTATTATTGAATATTCATTTTTAATGTAAATATATCTTCCTATTGTGTTGTATATACGAAGCGAAAAAAAAAAACAATTCATTTAGTGGTCTCACTGAAAAAAGTGACTAAAATGATGTTAATTGTTAATATCATTTAGTAAATGTGGGTTGATATTATTATTGAACTCAAAAAGCATGAAAACCCAAAAATCTACGGCACTGTTAATCGTTTCTCTTTTAGTGCTTTCTGATTATAAATAAAATAAGTATTGATTAATTTGTGAAAAATAAATTTGTTTATACTTAAATCCGTTTGTCAATAAAAGCGTTTCGTTTTTTTTTTGTATCAATTATTAATTAATTAAAATGCATGCGGTCATGATAACTACTTTGTTAGGGTTGTTAAGGTATTCCTATCGCAAATTGGGGCCAAAAAAGTTTGGGGCAAAGTAAATTTGGTTTTTTTCTTTTGTTGGGGCCAAAAAATTTAAATAAAAAAGCTAAATTAAAAAATATTTCAAATAAAAGTTGCTCCCTATTTTAATTCAACATCTTCTGGAAGAGTCAAATTAAATTTGCTATACAGGGTGTTGAGAAAAAAAACAAAAAGAATATTAAACATCTGAATATCGCTTTGCTTTTTTGCATAGCCCCATATTTTAGGGTTCTGAACAATTTTTACTCAAAAATTTTTTCGATTGGACGAATATTTAAAAGTGCTGTCATTTAAACTGCAATTTCTCAACACCCTGTACAGCAAATTAAATTTGGCTGGCTCGGAGGATGTTGTAGAAAAATAAGGAGAAAATTTTATTTGAAAAGTTTTTTAAATTAACGTACAGTTTGGCCACAAATAGCTTATTGGGTACTCTTTTGGGCCATACTGTATTAGACCAGGGTCAATAATTTTTGAAACCAAAAAAAATTATAGTAGGATGAAACCCATTGGAAAAGGAAGAGAATATAACAGAAATGAAAGGAAAAATAATTAACGGAAGGGACGGGAAGGGGAAGGGGGTGAGTTTTTAAGGGTAAAAAACGGTTTTCCTTGATTTCCGGAAAAACTACAAGTCTTATGGAAAAAAGTTAAATGGCAAAGTTGTAGATAATAAAAAGGTCTACAACTTTTGTATTTACACTTTTTTCACATAACCTCAAAATTTGTGTGAAAAATTCAAATAACCAACTTTTTGGTTTTTTATTTTTATCTTTTACAAAAAATTTTGTTTTTTCACGAAATTTGGTGAAAACTTACCTATTTATGTCCCAAACACGCTGTAATTTTTTTGATTTGAAATATTTATTTTTTTTACTTTATTTTTACTTAATATCGAAAAAACACCCTAATTTTCAATCGAAAATTCTCACGTCAAAATATCTGCTTTTTTAAAAACGTTGGTGGGCTTTTTCTTCGTTGAAATCTCTACTTTCTGATGGTGTGAAAAAAAATATACATTACTATGGTAAGTTTTCTCAGTAAATGCAAAAAAAAAACGAAAGGAATTTTATCTAAAAAATGTTACCGCTGCTATTTTTATGGTAAAAAAGTTGTTTTATTAAATTCTAATTACATTTATGTCATAGAAAATCTCATAATATATAAATATACATGTAAATCGTACTATTGAATTCACATACTTTATACTGATTACGTTATTCATTATATTTTTTTCGTTTTTTTGCATTTACTGAGAAAACTTACCACAGTAATGTATATTTTTTTTCACATCATCAGAAAGTAGAGATTTCAACTAAGAAAAAGCCCACCAACGTTTTTAAAAAAACAGATATTTTGACGTGAGAATTTTCGATTAAAAATTAGGGTGCTTTTTCGATATTAGTTAAAAATAAGGTGAAAACGTTAATATTTCAAATCAAAAAAATTACAGCGTGTTTGGGACATAAATAGGTAAGTTTTCACCAAATTTCGTGAAAAAACAAAATTTTTTGTAAAAGATAAAAATAAAAAACCAAAAAGTTGGTTATTTGATTTTTTCACATAAATTTTGAGGTTATGTGAAAAAAGTGTAAATATAAAAGTTGTAGATCTTTTTATTACCTACAACTTTGCTATTTAACTTTTTTCCATAAGTCATGTAGTTTTTCCGGAAATCAAGGAAAACCGTTTGTTACCCTTAAAAACTCACCCCCTGCCCCTTCCCGACCTCAGATCGCCTGTAAATTAGTTTTCCTTTCATTTATGTTATATTCACTTCCTTTTCCAATGGGTTTCATCCTACTATAATTTTTTTCATTTTTTACTATTTTAAGGATTCAGCACTGGTCTATAGATATACATAGGTACTTTTTCTTTAAAATATATGTATTTTTTTAATCGATAGGAATCCCTTAGTTTCTATAAATCTGTTTGATAAATGATTAAATAAATATTTAGTGTATAAAAAATTTTGAAAAATTAAAAAAATGTGTACTTATACTCAAATATTATTCAAAAAATTGTTATTAATTTTCACGTTAATTTGTATTATATCTATAATTACATATGATTTTTGTACAATTTTCAATTCACTAAAAAAACTGCATTCAAAAACGAAATGTAAGCACCAAAGCCAAACAAAGTACATAAAATGCAACCAAAATCAATCTTAATTAAATAAAGTATAAAATAATATAAAAATCTTTGTAGCCCCAGTACCAAAAAATATGTTTTTGTTTTCAATTTTGAAGAGAAAAATTTTGGTTGCATTAATATTTTACAAAAAGCTTAAAAGTCATCAACATGCAATAATAAGTAGAAAAAGAAATAATAAAAAAAATAGACAGACGTCATGCACAATAAACAACACATCTGCAAGCTACCGTGCAGGGTCCAAGTATTGGTACCATTCTTGGTACCGTAACTTGGCTGGAGAAGATGGGAGACCACCACTTACACATGTATTGCCCACCGGCCTCTGGTCGAACAACCCGAAAAAAACAAAAATATAATTACACGTTAGCCCCAAAAAAAAATGTACCTATCTATTACTTGATGGGCATTAACTTCACAAGACCATGACACTATTATTTATAATGTAAAAAAATGTCCCATCACTTAAAGAGCAAATATCACAGATCATATTCTTTAAAAAAATAAAAATTAAATGTAGAAACAACTGTGGTAGTCTCTTATGCCTATGTCTGCCCACCATAATCTTTTTACACTTGACCTTTGATATCTATTCTTTGCACCCAAAAAAAAAGAAAGGTACTCTACATATTTTGAACCCTTGAAATTATTTCAATAGCTCAAAGGTCACTTTTAAGCCTTATATTATCCAAAAGGTTAACAATCCCTGAAGGTAACGATCACAGCCCCAAGGAAAAAGCTGAAATATTAGGAACAAGTTGTTTCCACCCTCTTGAAATTATCTATTACTATTTTTTTTTTAATAAAATAATAAATTAATTATTAATTTAATTTATAGTGTATTTGCTACTTTAAGTGAAAAAGTAAAAAAAAATCACTGCATATGCAATTGTATATAAAAACCCACATCACAAAACACTATATATAATATAAGTACTTATATTTTTCTAAAAAAATGTATAATATGATTATTTACTTCATACTCTATGCTTTCGATTTTTTTTTTTAATTTTTGCAATCAATTAAAAAGCAATAAAAAAAATTCTACTCCTATTTCACAGGAACACATCATCAAAATATAAAAAATCGATATCTAAACTATAAAAACAATTAAATTCACCCCAAAAAATACACCTAACTATTTTTTAGGGTGTGTGCTATGTACCTAAAAAATTTCAAAAAAAAAACTAAATTCTTCTAGAAAAAAGTACAATTTAGTGTATTTATAACTGCATTTGTGACTGACTAATAACAAAAATAATAAAAATGTAAAAAATTTGTGCTTTTAATTAAATGAAAATATTTTGTTATTTTCCAAGATTCTTGTGTCTATATTTAAATATGTATTTACATCTTTCTATCTAGGTTACACAATTAATTAATTTGTACGAGGTCTAACTAAAACTGACAATAAAAATAAATTCTTATAAAAATGTGTAGATTTTAAAAACATATAAAAATAAAATAGCAGCTATTTTACTACTATATTATTTATAGATTGTTTTATTATGCAAATAATTATGTCAGTAATGAAATTATAAAAAATAACTTACGTCTGTACCCATCGGTTGAAACTTGCTCACAATCACTTTCATCGTAAATATTAAGATTAGTAATGGGACATTTGAATAGCGCCCCCGATCTGTTCGTTCCTGGTTGCTTATTTTGTCCCAGGGGAGCTCCGACCAATAACCTGTAACAAAATAAAAAAATATACAATAAAATATGTATAATATATTTTACGTTTTTTTTTTTTGGCTAGTGTTAAGTGGACCCTACATTCTAGTTAGTATATAGTTCAAATCTGGAGGATAGGGCGGAAGATCCCCTTCAGCTCCCTCTTTTTATAAGAATTGTAAAAAAGGGTAAAAATATGCATATACAGGAAAGGAAAAAAATAACTGACAACAGGGAGGTTCTTTGGCTTATTTTAATTACATTACATGAGATATTAAAGATATACACTAAAGGGAAAAATTTTACTGACCATGTGAAATTCCATTGTATTTGTTTCAAATGTACTGCATGAGATATTGAATGGGTAGTACATACCTACACATATGAGTCAATTTTAGTACACCATCGCTCGTTGGATGTGCTGTTACTTATGAAAGAAATTACATAAACCTTTCTAACATTTTAAATGGTCGGTTAAATATATTCCCCACCTATATATAGACCAAGGTCGATAATTTTTGAAACCAAAAAAAATTATAGTAGGATGAAACCCATTGGAAAAGGAAGAGAATATAACAGAAATGAAAGGAAAAATAATTTACGGGCGATCTGAGGTCGGGAAGGGGAAGGGGGTGAGTTTTTAAAGGTAAAAAACGGTTTTCCTTGATTTCCGGAAAAACTACAAGTTTATGGAAAAAAGTTAAATTGCAAAGTTGTAGGTAATAAAAAGATCTACAACTTTTGTATTTACACTTTTTTCACATATCCTCAAAATTTGTGTGAAAAATTCAAATAACCAACATTTTGGTTTTTTATATTTATCTTTTACAAAAAAATTTATTTTTTCACGAAATTTGGTGAAAACTTACCTATTTATGTGCCAAACACGCTGTAATTTTTTTGATTTGAAATATTTATTTTTTCACCTTATTTTTAGTTAATATCGAAAAAGCACCCTAATTTTTAATCGAAAATACTCACGTCAAAATATCTGCATTTTTAAAAACGTTGGTTGGCTTTTTCTTCATTGAAATCTCTACTTTCTGATGGTGTAAAAAAAAATATACATTACTATGGTAAGTTTTCTCAGGAAATGCAAAAAAAAACGAAAAATGTTTTTTAATCATTATGTAAAATTTTGAGCTATTTATTAAAATTTACACTAATTACTCAAAAAACGTAAGATTCCATGTTATATTGATAAACAAAAAAATTACAATTCGAAATATATTATTATAATAAACAACCAAAAAATTAATAAATTTAATATTCAATAAGACATCTGCAATATTTTGAGAAAGTTGTTTTGTTTTTGCATTTCCTGTGAAAACTTACCATAATAATATATATTTTTTTTCACATCATCAGGAAGTAGAGATTTCAATGAAGAAAAAGCCCACCAACGTTTTTAAAAAAGCAGATATTTTGACGTGAGAATTTTCGATTGAAAATTAGGGTGCTTTTTCGATATTAAGTAAAAATAAGGTAAAAAATAAATATTTCAAATCAAAAAAATTACAGCGTGTTTGGGACATAAATAGGTAAGTTTTCACCAAATTTCGTGAAAAAATAAAATTTTTTGTAAAAGATAAAAATAAAAAACCAAAAAGTTGAATTTTTCACATAAATTTTGAGGTTATGTGAAAAAAATGTAAATACAAAAGTTGTAGATCTTTTTATTACCTACAACTTTGCCATTTAACTTTTTTCCATAAGACTTGTAGTTTTTCCGGAAATCAAGGAAAACCGTTTTTTTTGCCCGTAAATTATTTTTCCTTTCATTTCTGTTATATTCTCTTCCTTTTCCAAAGGGTTTCATCCTACTATAATTTTTTTTCACTTTTTACTATTTTTGAAGGCTTCAGCACTGGTCTAATATGCACTTATATCTTATATGAATTTACATACATGTACACTAATGGAAAAAATTAAACCCACTAATAATAAAAGTATAAAAATGTTATGTTCTGTTATGTTTTATTAAAAAAATAACAAGACAATTCGTACAGAGATAAAGATTAGATAGTTATAGTTACACGTTAAAAAGACTTTTTACACTGAAGCAGTGGTGTTAACACTAGAGCCACTTGATGCCCTTCCACACGAGGTCACTCGCCGTTTCTTGCAACGTTTCTTCTTTCTTTTGCAACTGCTCTTCCTCTTTCTTTTACGACAGCAGCAGCTGCGTTTTCTTTTCTTCTTTTTACACCTTGGTTTTCGTTTGGCGCATTTCTTCCTTTTCTTCCTTTTACAGCAGCAACGTCTTTTACGTTTCTTCTTTTTTCGGGGGCAAGAAGGTGGTCGACCGGGTGGACAATTGTCTTCTTCCCGGTTTTTGTCCCCGTCTTTCGGGACGACAGTTTTTCCCATACGTTGAAATTTGTCCCTCTTCACTGTGTCCATGGAGGCCCACAGTCGCGCCCCTTCCTTTGCTATTTTAATGTTCGACCAGTGTTTGTGTTTGCGACGGAATATTTTTAGGAATGCGAAGAAAGGGTCGTCGTCTTTATTTTTTTTAGAGAAGGAGAAGTCCATTTTTACCGTTGACATCGCTAATTCTGCTTCCTTATCGTCTGACGAGTCTTGTGGCTTACACATTTTAATTTTGTTCAACCGAAGAGTTCTAAAGGGGAATTCGAAATTTGACAAGAATTATTATTGAAGTGACAGTTTTGAAGTTGACAAAAATGTTTACATTTTTTTAAAGTCACCACTCCATTTAATTACAAACTTGTTCGCTGCAAATATTGCAGCCACAACAAATAATTTTTTTTTAAAGTCGATTTGTGTCGTTTTGATCACATTTCTGTACAATTTCAACAAACGGACCAATTAAATCGGTAAACTTGAACATTTGCCATAAAGGGGTGGTGGTTTCAGTAAATCAAGACGTCATCGTCGTATTTGATTCATCCCCCGTTATTTATCGACTTTTGATCCGGGTATGTATTCACTGGAAAGTTAGTACAATTGGTGCCGTGAACAATTACCCAGCAACCCTCTGCATGAAGGGGGTGGGTTGGTCGGTGTCATGTCGTCTGACTCACCCGGACGCTTGTTCAACTATATTTATTATGATATCTGCACACAATGGGACTTATTTGTGGACACTCTAATTTTGCAACCCCCATTAAGGGTGAGGTTCCACATAATTATAATCGAAAAATATTTATGTATACGCGTCAGGGTTTCTATTTTACCCCAAAAAAGTTAAATTAGGTACTATAATGGGCACTATATTACTCTTTTGGAGACAACGCCATCTTACGAAGGTACCCAGTTACCACTCTAACGACTATCAACAGATGGCGCAAAAATATTGTCACTCATAAACTTTATTTTTTTATTAAATTACATCTACAAACACTCGGTATATTTAATTGGATTCACCTTTTACGAAGTTGTTAACAAGTTCCCTCCGCCTTTTTATTAAGGAATGGTCATAACCATCAGCGCCGACAAACACCGCCTAAACGTTGTCAAATTAATTTAACGAAACTGGTAGCAAGCCATCCGATTAACTTACAAAACGCTTTAATGAATTTAGGGCTCATCAAGCGAATAAACGTCCACGGTACAACGTTTCAAGTCAACATTTACGACATTGCTACATTACATTAATGGTTATTAAGTCAGTGTACAAAGAAGTTGTTCGAATACATTACAGAAATTAATTCTCCAATAGGTAGTTAGTTGGTACGAATAAAAAACAAATGGAAGACTATTCCGATCGACTGTTGTCTTGTTTTCATTGTTGATTCTGTTTCCTTAAACAATTAAGCTTCCTTTGTTGAAAAGTACCAATTGTTACCCATAGATGGCGCTAAATCAGTATTTATAAATAATTTAACATTTACTGCAGATGGTCTTCATCACATCAAGATCACTATTTTGATAAATTACAAAAAAAAAACGTATTCCAGGGGGTGAAATGTGTAAGACACATTATACGTTTATCTTGTTACATGTGAAAGTATCAGATAACGAGGGTCATTGTTTCTTTATATTATGTACAGACCGACAGACATTCACTTAGGGAAAATAAAAAACTAATAATTCACCCTTACCTAAAAGGTCCATTATCTTTTAATGCACCCTCTTTAGTAAGGATGAATAGCCAATTTGGAAGCTGTCTGTCTCCAAACCGTGTAAAAACGATTTCACGGACAAAACTTTCAGGTAGGTACCAATTCTATGTAAAATACATAGCTGTTGCCACCCTTAAGAAAAAACAGTTTTGAGCCCCCAGAACTAAATAATTTATTGCCACAGAAGAATATTTACTTTCTTTAATTAGAAACTTATAAGCCGTTGTAACTTTGCAGATAGAGTTAGGCCACCCACTTAGCAGACAAGTATTGCTAACCTTTAGGTAAATTTATACAGCGCCACCTTACGATTAGATCAACTCACTACATATTTCAAATTTTTAACGAATATCGACAGATGGCGTACAAGAACGTTTTCCCCCAAAATACTTTTATGCTACAAATTTGTTATTTAAAATACAACTAAAATAAATTTCTAAACCGGGGATGTAATTTATGGCCCTTTCTTTAACTTGATATAATTTAAATTACAATTTTTTAACTTATAAACCGTTGAAACTTTGCAGATAGAGTTAGGCCACCCACTTAGCAGACATGTATAGCTAATCTTTAGGTATATTTATACAGCGCCACCTTACGACTAGATCAACTCACTACATACTTCAAATCTTAACGAATATCGACAGATGGCATTACAATAACGTTCTCCAATATACTTTTATGCTACAAATTTGTTATTTAAAAAGCAACTAAAATAAATTTCTAAACCGGGGATGTTATTTATGCCCCTTCTTTAAACTTGATATAATTTAAATTACAATTTTTAACTTATAAACCTTTGAAACTTTGCAGATTGAGTTAGGCCACACATTTAGCAGACAAGTATTGCTAATCTTTAGGTATATTTATACAGCCCCACCTTACGACTGGATCAACTCACTACACACTTCAAATTCTAACAAATATAGACAGATGGGGTTATAATAACGCTCTCTAATATACTTTTATGCTACAACCTCATCCATTATTCAACAAAAGGTTACGTGAGTAGATTTTTTTTATTGTTTTGAGGCGTAATAACCGACATAAATTAACGTGCGACAATATACACGTCCATTAAATACTATCGACGGATTTCCCTCTATTCATTCTTTCCATCTCTCCTTATCCTTTTTTCTTTATTATCTATTGTGGAAATCTCTTTTCAATTTTATATTCTTTATGATGATGTATGTGTGTTAATAAAAAAAAAAAGTGCTTCTTTTTTTTCTTTTGGAAGACTGTGACTGCGGAGTACCGCGAAGAGTGACAAACAAAGCTATCGTGCCGCCGTATCTCAGGCTTTTATGTACATGTCTTTCGAAGGCTCGGTCCACGTCAAGGAAGCGTTAATTGATTGTGTCGACTGTCCATTTTTGGGGAAGAGCAGGCCTAAGTAACTGCACGAAGATAAGCCCGTTATGGAAGTCCACGAGCTGATATCACATTATTATCTAACTTCTAACCAACCCAATGACGCTAACGTTTTGTGTCTTATTTCTTGTATACTGAAATGATAAATATGTACATATGTAGGTAATAAAATTGCGATTAATTAGGGACTAAGATAATTTTAATTAAGATGTAATTAAAAAAAAATATATATTTAGTATCATATTCATTCTAAACCAGTTTC
This sequence comes from Agrilus mali, assembly GCA_029378335.1. NCBI lineage: Eukaryota > Metazoa > Arthropoda > Insecta > Coleoptera > Buprestidae > Agrilus > Agrilus mali. The sequence continues at coordinate 7,563,909 of CM055661.1, forward strand.
TCCTTCTGAACAAATTAAGTAAAAAGACGATGAACTGTCTGAAAATGTGCTGTTAGATATTTGAAGACTCGTCGTATTTTTACGTAATGCCAAAATAAACAGAGGAAGTGCTCTTTTAGTTTGCACATTAAAAAGTTGTTAAAACATTTTTTTTTTCGTTGATACACTACGAAAATGAAATTTGCTAAAATTGTTAAATTTATAAAGTGTTAAAACACAATAAAAAAAATTATAAGAACTAAAAAAATCGTAAATAACAATTTTTTAATTTTTCATACTTCGTTCCACTCATTTGAAAAAATCAAGGTAATCTGTAAGGTCAAAAAACAGAAAATTTTCAAACGCTTGTAAAAGTTTGAATTTGGCACTAAAAAATTTTGAAAAAAATCTCACAGATACGTACTTCAGTTACTTTCAATAAAAAATTTTAATTTTTAATAAAAATCTTAAAAAAGCTGCTCAAAAAACTGAACATCACTAAATATGACCGTGTGAGATCACATGACCACTTAGAGATCTAAAAATTTGAAAATTTTACGTATTAGGTATATTATTACCTCCAGCAAAAAACGTCTTTTTACAATCTTGCCACCAAGACCCTTAATTCAATTAACAAAAACCCCTATATGTCTATGTGCAAGTGTCACTTTTTTATTTCTAATTCCATTAATTAATCAATTAAATAACGTCATCGTTCTTGTCAATAAAATTATTACGCTTTATAAAATTTATTCCCGGTTAACCACCCCGATAGATAAATTTATAACCAACCAGCCGACCAATTAATTTCCCAACACTAACAAACACTCCAGAGGCCTTCTTTTTAATAACGCACAATTTAAAATTATCGTTATGTTATTAGAAACGGATAAAGCAATTTCCTGTCCCTCATCCGAAAAAAGGGTGGAGTGGTTGCCCACATGGGGGAAGATAACAGACAACCAACACTACACGTATACACGTGGGTATGTATGTCTGTACCACTGTACACATGTATGTATGTACACGCATTCTTAATACAGAAGTTGGCGCGTGTTCGAAGTATTATTAAATGGATCGAACGAGGGTCTTAGCCACTTTAATGTCGAGATAAAACGGTAGTAAAAGTGCTAAGAAGAGTCAAGGGTCCGATTGTAAATATTAAGCGGCTAAAGTAACCGAAACAGCTGCGAACGATAAAGATAAAAGGTGTAGTCTAGTGAAAAGTGTTACTTATTATGGCTTTCGTTATCTTTCGGTTTCTAATAAAAGTTTAAAGAACCGTCACTGCGGTTTGGTTATTACGTATAATCTCCAATTGTTTCTTTATTTTAATTTATGGGCATTTTTTATGATTGAACTTTTGGGTTCAATTTCCTTTTCAGTCTTCTCTATTTTTAATCACCTTAATTCACATTTATCACATGTACCAATACCACTCATATTCTGACGTCACAGTCATGCGCAGCGAACCTTTTTGCGTAGCTGTCATCTTTTATATCGGGTCCCACGTGTTTTTATTAATGCTTAAAAGTGATACATAATAAAAAGATGTGCTTGTGAAATTGAGGTCACGAAAAATGTAAAATTATAATATTATACCTACACCAACGCATATTGAAGCTATTACAGAATCGGTGTTAATCTTCAATTAGCAGCCTAAGCACCAGGCAGTGAGTAGATGATGTTAAACATGACGTAATTTTAGCAAGACTTCTCAAAACCCCATGCATGACATCACGTTCAATGAATTTTTAAGAAGTTGGAAGTGTGACCAGAATAACAACATTTAGATACCGATACCCATATTTTGTCTACTATACATAATAGAAATTTCTTTTTGGAGACAAAATTTTGTACTTTTGTATTTTTTTGGTACGCTTCTAAACTAATTTAAATGAGCTACAACTGTGACCACCCCATCCATACGTCCCCTGTCAATCTTCTGTTTAATTAAAACATGGCTTAGCCACCCCATATATTTAATCCTTACGGATTATATATATATAAAAGGACTGTGGTAATAGCTAAATGTAATACGAGTACGAATGTCCCCCATTTATTTATTTATTCATTCATTTCTTCCACTGACCATCTGACCCCAATAGTTTTACATTCTACGTGCTGCCAATGTGGTTATGTGGTATACAAATACACATAGGCATCTAACAAACACAAGCTACATTTTTATGTGCACATGTAAATACATATGTATAGCACAGCTGTGAACCAAAACTGTCTGTATTGATGATTTTGGCACAAGATTGTTTCTTTCACATCTGCAACTTAACTTCTGAATTGATACTTTTGTCTGAAACAGGACTTGTAACAAACAACATTTCATTCTGGTGCATCAAAATTTGCAATTTAGGTTAAAAAATCCGCAATGAAAAAAGTGCACAAATAAATAACAAATGGTTATGTCTACGTAACATTTTTTTAAGCAAGAAGCCAGTTTTTGAAGTAAACGAAACATTATTGTATTCAAAATTACATTATATACGGTAGGTAACGTGTTAAAAGGCACTAATGAGCTGCACCGAACGCAGCTCACTGACCTGCCTTCAATCGTGTGTGCTCCTACTACCTACTAGTAGTCCTGCAGCTCTGCAACACATATTACACGTACGTATCAGTCGCTCCTGGTTGAATAAAATCAATTAAGTATTATGATGCGAGACATTTAAAATACAAGTGCGTAATTAATTTCAGTATTTTATGGCCATTCGAAAATGTTTAACAAGCAAACGTGCACCGTCTTAAATTTCTTCAAGTTGCAGGTAAGTAATTTTGCTCAGTCTAAATTATTTTGATTAAAACAATTCAAAAAGAAAAAGTTCACAATTTAATTTTCTAAATAAATAACAGATGGTTCTGTCTACGTAACATTTTTTTATGTAAGAGACCAGTTTTAGAAGTAAACAAAACATTATTGTATTCAAAATTACATTATATACGGTAGGTAACGTATAAAAAGGCACTAATGAGCTGCACCGAACGCAGCTCATTGACCTGCATTCAGTCGTGTGTGCTCCTACTACTAGTAGCCCTGCAGCTCTGCAACACATATTACACGTACGTATCAGTCGCTCCTGGTTGAATAAAATCAATTAAGTATTATGATGTGAGACATTTAAAATACCAGTACGTAATTAATTTCAGTATTTTATGGCCATTCGAAAATGTTTAACAAGCAAACGTGCACCGTCTTAAATTTCTTCAAGTTGCAGGTAAGTAATTTTGCTCAGTCTAAATTATTTTGATTAAAACAATTCAAAAAGAAAAAGTTCACAATTTAATTTTCTAAATAAATAACAGATGGTTCTGTCTAAGTAACATTTTTTTATGTAAGAGACCAGTTTTAGAAGTAAACAAAACATTATTGTATTCAAAATTACATTATATACGGTAGGTAACGTATAAAAAGGCACTAATGAACTGCACCGAACGCAGCTCATTGACCTGCATTCAGTCGTGTGTGCTCCTACTACTAGTAGCCCTGCAGCTCTGCAACACATATTACACGTACGTATCAGTCGCTCCTGGTTGAATAAAATCAATTAAGTATTATGATGTGAGACATTTAAAATACCAGTACGTAATTAATTTCAGTATTTTATGGCCATTCGAAAATGTTTAGCAAGCAAACGTACACCGTCTTAAATTTCTTCAATTTGCAGATAAGTAATTTTGTTCAGTCTAAATTATTTTGATTAAAACAATTCAAAAAGAAAAAGTTCACAATTTAATTTTCTAAATAAATAACAGATGGTTCTGTCTAAGTAACATTTTTTTATGTAAGAGACCAGTTTTAGAAGTAAACAAACATTATTGTATTCAAAATTACATTATATACGGTAGGTAACGTATAAAAAGGCACTAATGAACTGCACCGAACGCAGCTCATTGACCTGCATTCAGTCGTGTGTGCTCCTACTACTAGTAGCCCTGCAGCTCTGCAACACATATTACACGTACGTATCAGTCGCTCCTGGTTGAATAAAATCAATTAAGTATTATGATGTGAGACATTTAAAATACCAGTACGTAATTAATTTCAGTATTTTATGGCCATTCGAAAATGTTTAGCAAGCAAACGTACACCGTCTTAAATTTCTTCAATTTGCAGATAAGTAATTTTGTTCAGTCTAAATTATTTTGATTAAAACAATTCAAAAAGAAAAAGTTCATAATTTAATTTTCTAAATAAATAACAGATGGTTCTGTCTACGTAACATTTTTTTATGTAAGAGACCAGTTTTTGAGGTAAACGAAACGTTATTGTATTCTAAATTACATTATATATGGTAGGTAACGTGTTAAAAGGCACTAATGAGCTGCACCGAACGCAGCTCACTGACCTGCCTTCAATCGTGTGTGCTCCTACTACCTACTAGTAGTCCTGCAGCTCTGCAACACATATTACACGTACGTATCAGTCGCTCCTGGTTGAATAAAATCAATTAAGTATTATGATGTGAGACATTTAAAATACCAGTACGTAATTAATTTCAGTATTTTATGGCCATTCGAAAATGTTTAACAAGCAAACGTACACCGTCTTAAATTTCTTGAGCAGATTTTTATCTGGTCATGTCCATAAAATCTCGCGATATCTGTTTCTAATGCGGAACCTAAACGATTCAATTAGCACTCGAAATCAAGCAATAATTTAAAGATAAACGATCAGAACGAATTAATTACCATTTTCGGTCGGTTGGTTTCCATAAGAATAAAGTAGTGCGTCAACACTTCCTTGTTTATTTCCTTAAGGAATTCGCATGCTGTTGCCGTTGGTTGTATACATACATACATACTTTATATAAATAAGTATGTACTTATACAATTTCTAATGTGCTTATTATAAAAGGTACGAATTTATTAAGAGTTAAAACGCGACATGCCAAAACGGGCAGAGATATCAAGCCTTTTGGGGCCGAGAACGTGCCGTGGCATCACCAATGAATGTTGTAGTAGTGTATAAATACTGAAGAAACCGAATCAATTATTCATAAGGCTATCGTCGTTGGTACATATAATGTACGCCTCTATCAAAACCAGAGGCGTGCAGGGAAATTCAAAGTGGGAGCTACTAACTCTTAATTTAAAACCTTTTTTATATCATCATTGTATTTTTACCATCCCTCTATAACACTGTATTTTGATCCAAACGTCACTAAGTAGTTAGGGAAAGAGATTTCTAGTCCCAAATCTCCTGCACTTTTTATTGGGGTTCTTTTTTACACGTTTTTGCCAAAATGTACTTTCACACTCCTGCTCTGATGTCACAGCCATGCGCAGTGAGCCACCTTGCGCAGCTGCCATCTTTGACATATAGGCCCACGTGTTTTTATTAATGCTTAGAAGTGACTAAAGAAAAATTACGAGGGATAAGAAACTTTTTATTATTTTTTTGTTTAATTATCTAATTAATATAATTAAATACTTAATTAAGTCATAACGTAATAAATATTTTTAAAATACTTTTTTACTTGATTCCAACCCTTAATTTTAAATAAATGGTAATGAAATATTGTTTCCCTTTCTAATTAGCATACTAATGTCAAGTTGTTAATGGTTCAACCTAATTATGGTCTTTAGAACGAGTGCCATAATTTCCTTAAATGTTACCCAATTAGCACTTAATTAGAATGAAGTCATGAATGGTCTGTGAGAGTTAGCTACTTTACAGTAATCACACACACACAATATGTAAATAAGTGCAATGTACTCAGTATTAATAATAATTTATTATTTTATTAATTAGTTACGATACAATATTTTTTTTATTATTATTTTATTGCCCTTTTCATAATTCGTTTTTATTGACTTATGAGTTATGCAACCAAACAAACAAAATGTGTTCGCAGCGGATGTTCTTAGCCTAACTCGACCTCCAATACATTATTTAGTGTAATAAAGGCATTTGTTTTATATATTTTCAATAAAATTTTTTTCAACTGAAACATTGAATTCCATTATCACGTAATTGATAATTTACTCATTTGCATATGGTCAAATATTCGTCTCAGTTTTATTCAGCAGCAGTCTCCTTATTTAAATTTCAACATTCTAATACGTTTTTAATCTCATTGACCTAACGAACAGAAGCTAATAATTATTCAGTTTACGTGCGGTTTTTTGACAGCCACTTTGAGCAAATTAAATACCTAATTAGCATATTTATGCACTATACATAAACAGAAAAGAAAAAATACACGCATACAATAAAAACAGCACGATGGTGATGTGATGGTTAGGTGTGTGCTTCACGTCCCATTATTAGTTAAATCCTCTGGAGTAATTCACAAGCTACAAGTAACGGCTATGAAAACTTAGTAAGTTCATAAGAAAATTTCGAACCATATGGCAACAGTGTTGAAATATAGATCTTCCTCTTCCCTTTATACTCCTGATTATGCTTCTAAACAGTTATTAATGAGCCCTTTAAGTCCCAGAAAGTGTCCAACTCCAAAATAAATTGCTCATTGTCAAATAGACTTGTATACGTTTCCATTTTAAGAAAATTTCGAACCATATGGCAACAGTGTTGAAATATAGATCTTCCTCTTCCTCTTTATACTCCTGATTATGCTTCTAAACAGTTATTAATGAGCCCTTTAAGTCCCAGAAAGTGTCCAACTCCAAAATAAATTGCTCATTGTCAAATAGACTTGTATACGTTTCCATTTTAAGAAAATTTCGAACCATATGGCAACAGTGTTGAAATATAGATCTTCCTCTTCCTCTTTATACTCCTGATTATGCTTCTAAACAGTTATTAATGAGCCCTTTAAGTCCCAGAAAGTGTCCAACTCCAAAATAAATTGCTCTTTGTCAAATAGACTTGTATACGTTTCCATTTTAAGAAAATTTCGAACCATATGGCAACAGTGTTGAAATATAGATCTTCCTCTTCCTCTTTATACTCCTGATTATGCTTCTAAACAGTTATTAATGAGCCCTTGAAGTCCCAGAAAGTGTCCAACTCCAAAATAAACTGCTCATGGTCAAATAAAAAAAAAAATCTTGACCATTTATATGGCAACAGTGTAACAATCTACTTGTAGGTCTTCCTATTCGTCTCTTTATTCCAGTTTCTACTTTTAATGATTTTCTCTTTAAATTATTGTATATCTACCAATTTTTCTTCCCCCTGTGTCTACTGATTCTAAGAGCATTTTTTTATTGTTCAAAAAAAGGAACTGTCAAAACGTTCTTTTTTTTATTGTACTTTTAAGAAGGGGATGATGCTCTTCTCGGTCACCCTACCTTGCACAATAATGAATCTACCTTCACACTTATAAAGGCACTAAATTTTTTATGTCTCCACATTAGCCCTTTTATATAAGAGCCCCCCCCCCTGCCCCCCGTTATCTTTTCAAGTATTGTGGTCTCATCTTATCCATTATTATATCGGTACGTGTTGCATTTTGATTGCGCTATTGAAATTCGTATCGTGCTGGGAGGTGACAAATCTACATTTATTTATTTGTAACTCACCGGTCCTTTTCGATATTTCTAACTGGCGCGCTGTTTATACAGGACCAGAACAAAATATATACAGGGTGATCGGATCGAAAATAATAATATCCTGACAAAAATTGTATTAAAAATAAAATAGATAAATTAGTAAACGATCATAGAAATAATTCTTTCAGGACTAGATGACGTATAAAATATTTACAGGGTGATCTAGAATAATATCCTGACGAATATTGTACATAGTAAAAAAAATAATAAGTTGGTAAATTTTTTTTAGTGGAAAGGATTTTAATTTAAATATAGTTAACGAGCCGCCCCTGGGCAATATTCCACCCCATTTTCCACGAAATAAAATACATACATAGCAGTGTTCGTACCTGAAACTTCCTATTGTGCAATAATACTGCCACTAGAGTCTATTTACACATAGGTGCCGGAAATATGAAACCGTTAATTTACACCTCTGTTCGTGAGAGTGTTTTGTCACCTGAAGATGAAATCCGGTGGTGGTGGTGACGTGTGATCTTCACAACCTCGCCTCTATAGGTACCCGCATGGGCACATACATAATACATAATATAACTAACAACAAACGTTTTGTGGTGGTCGACTATTATTATTATTTTTTGTTACAAATAAACCAGTGGCGGTTAATCTTTAATTTAATTGAAAAAAATATTGAAAAAATAAGGTTTGTCAATAATGGGATACCTACATGTCCTCTAAAGAATGAATTGAAAAAATATGTATATAAAAACATGATATTTTATTAGAACGAAAGAAAAAATTGTTGTCACTTTTCTGGGAAGAAAAGTTCTTTAAAAATTAATAAACAAATGGAAATTTTATTTAAAATAAAAGAAAAATATACTTTGTTACTTTTTCTGGGGAGGAAAAATTATTATGAATTAATTTGCTGAAATTGACATCAGAGCTTCATTGGAAAATTAAAAAAAAAAAATCATTGAGATGTTTCATATTTTTTTTTTACATTTTTCAAAAATCTAATCTAATTTTTTCCTTGCAATCTCCTTGCACCAACCAACAGGGAAATCTCAGTTACCGTGAAAATAACAACAATTTTTTTAATAACGTTTTACTACCTTAAAATTTATTTTTATACACAATTTTTTTAAATCACTAATAAAAATTTATTAAAGCAGCTATCAGTCAGATTTATTGAACCTAAGGGATTCCTATCGATTAAAAAAATTATTTGGAAGAAAAAGTACGTATATACAGGGTGGCCCAAAGATAAAAAGATAATCAAAAACAATTGACAACTAACAGTAATCAGTGAAAATGATGCCAAAAATCGCATTTTCGATTAATTTCTGTTACAAAAAATAATCAAAAACGAAAACTTCAATTGAAGTTTTTATTATAAATATAAACATTTGTCTCGAACATCTCCCCAACAGAAATTAAGCGATAAAAAAGGTTTTACTTTGATTTTGCTTTGATTGTCGTTAGTTGTCAATTGTCCAAGGCACACTATTATAACGCCAAAATTAATGAAATTATCTAATTCAAAATTACTCAAAAAATTTCAAATAAAACGATAGGAAGTATCCATATAGATCGAAAGAGGATAAAAAAGGGAATCGATTGAAAAAATAAAAAATGGTAGGTGCCATTTGAAAAAACGAAGTTATTCGTGTTTGAAGTTTTTAAACTTTAGAATTTTATTTTGAACGCCCTGTATAAATTATTTAATTCAATTTTGTCAAGGCGTTAGCACTAATATTCAGCTATTACTAGTAAAAATTTCAACACTCTAAGTCGTATTTTGTGGAAGTTATGATTTTTTATAATTTGAGTTGCGGAAAGCGATTTTTTTTCTATAAATTAAATTAACTCAGAAACCGATCGTCATAGGTGTACAAGTTGGTTATCAAACTTACCTTAGAATTACACGTTTTATTCGAATTCAGCGTAAAAAATATACCATTCTATTTAAAATAACAAAGTTGGTATCGACTTCCGGTATAACCGGATGTAAATCGAACTTGAAAATATTTTTAAAAGAAGCGGCATTAACAATAACCAAATGAGCCCAAGTTTCAGAATTGAATTCCTTCTACTAATTCATATACTTACTGTATAAAAAAAGGGAACAACTTTTATTTCAAGTTTTTTTTAATTTAACATATATGGTTCTTTTTGGGACACACGGTATATAAGTAAATAAATAAATTATGACAACAGAAGTGATTTTGTTCGTTTCAAGAAATAACCCTGTGTCTCTACCACCCACCTAGGCGTAGGTACAGGTAATATTATTGTTATGGTAATTGGCCAATAAATTTAGGACATTTCAAACAGACAATAAATAGGAAGGTAACCATCATATAAAATCAAGTAATATTTAACTTGTAGTAGAGTGGAGTAAATAATATTTATTTATTTATTAAGGTCCATAAAATAAAGGAAAGGTGTCAAAAAGGGCCTGAATATTGGCTTATTACAAAAGGCAAAAGGTTCCTATATACATATATCTATGTAATGTAAAGTATTAAATGTAAATGTAAAATGCCTTCCATAAAATGGTCAAGGTATGTCGACATTAGTTTCAAGCTTTATTATCGTCGTAAATGTCGGTTTTGTACAGGTGTATATTTGAAGATAACAGGCAGTACCTAATAAAATTGTCTGTCTGTAATTGCTAAATTTTTTTAATTTAAAAATCCCAAAACCAAAAAAACAAAGGGTTTTTTTAAATTTAAACCTGTTTTGGGTTTCACCCCCCAATCTTACCAGATTTCTCTAAAGGGATGACAGTATTTAATTGAGGGTCCCTTATGAGCTTCCTCGTTATTAGGAAAGTTCCAAAATGGTAGGTATGTAAAAAATTATCAAATTCGTGGATCAGATGATGATCTTAAAACGGAAGTATGTAATGTAATAAAATCGTGGTATGTAAACTTGTAAACATTGGAAGTGACGGAGGATCCAGCGTAAACAGAGCGAGCATTGTTTTGTACCACGGTTGATGCCTATAATATAAAGTGAACTACTTTATATGTCTTCCCCAATAACAATAGACATATACAAATACATACATACATACATACATATGGCTTGTGCCATCACAGAAAACATTCACTCAGCTAATAGATAAACAGCGGGATGCTTCGAAAATAAACAAGTAATTTGTTACCGTAGAAGCAAACAGGCAGACAACAAACAGCTTCCGTTAAAATTATTATAAGGATTTTCTCTTTAATGATTTTTGATTGATTTTCGATTATTATTTCCAGTGGCGTATCCAAGGTTGCAATCTAGGAGAGAGGGGTAGATGTTAAAATGGATGTTTAAGGAAAGATTTTTTCGGCTTAATGTTCGTGCAGAACACAAGTGAGTTTAATAAATATTAGGGGAGGACTAACGACCATAGAATACTATAAAAAGCGTAATTGGCAGATTAACCAAAAAAATTGTGAAGTAATTTAATAATTTTTTACAGATGTTTAATAAATTTTGGGAGGGGGGCATTAGCCCCTTCCACCCCATGCCGCAAATGCGCCCCTGATTACTCCAAAAAGGCGTCGAATAAATACTATTACTTTCTTTTAATTTGAGTCTTACTTATAGACCAGAATAATTTTTAATTTTTGAAACAAAAAAAAATTAGTAGGATGAAACCCATTGTAAAAGGAAGAGAATATAACAGAAATGAAAAGAAAAATAATTTACGGGCGATCTGATGTCGGGAAAAGGAAGAGGGTGAGTTTTTAAGGGTAAAAAACGGTTTTCCTTGATTTCCGGAAAAACTACAAGTTTTATGGAAAAAAGTTAAATAGCAAAGTTGTAGGTAATAAAAAGATCTACAACTTTTGTATTTACACTTTTTTCACATAACCTCAAAATAACCAAGTTTTTGGTTTTTTATTTTTTTTTTACAAATAAATTTCTTTTTTTACGAAATTTGGTGAAAACTTACCTATTTATGTCCCAAACACGCTGTAATTTTTTTGATTTGAAATATTTATTATTTCATCTTATTTTTACTTAATATCTAAAAAGCACCCGAATTTTTAAACGAAAATTCTCACGTCAAAATATCTGCTTTTTTAAAAACGTTGGTGGGCTTTTTCTTCGTTGAAATCTCTACTTTCTGATGGTGTGAAAAAAAATATAGATTACTACGGTAAGTTTTCTCAGGAAATGCAAAAACGAAGAAAACTAAATTAATGTTTTTAAAAATATTATAATGAATAACGTAATCAGTATAAAGTATGTGAATTCAATAGTACGATTTACATGTATATTTAAATATTATGAGATTTTCTATGACATAAATGTAATTAGAATTTAATAAAACAACTTTTTTACCATAAAAATAGCAGCGGTAACATTTTTTAGATAAAATTCCCTTCGTTTTTTTTGCATTTACTGAGAAAACTTACCATAGTAATCTATATTTTTTTTTCACACCATCAGAAAGTAGAGATTTCAACGCAGAAAAAGCCCACCAACGTTTTTAAAAAAGCAGATATTTTGACGTGAGAATTTTCGATTGAAAATTAGGGTGTTTTTTCGATATTAAGTAAAAATAAGGTGAAAACGTTAATATTTCAAATCAAAAAAATTACAGCGTGTTTGGGACATAAATAGGTAAGTTTTCACCAAATTTCGTGAAAAAACTAAATTTTTTGTAAAAGATAAAAATTAAAAACCAAAACGTTGGTTATTTGAATTTTTCAAATAAATTTTGAGGTTATGTGAAAAAAGTGTAAATACAAAAGTTGTAGATCGTTTTATTACCTACAACTTTGCTATTTAACTTTTTTCCATAAGATTTGTAGTTTTTCCGGAAATCAAGGAAAACCGTTTTTTACCCTTAAAAACTCACCCTCTTCCTTTTCCCGACATCAGATCGCCCGTAAATTATTTTTCTAATAGAAATACTGTTTTTATCGCATTTATTGTGAAACACCATATTTAATAAATAGGTAGAGAGTATAAAAACAACTTTGGGTACAAGTTTCACTAATTTATTGGTCAATACTCAATAATATTATTTCGACATTCACGTCATTTTCAAGAGTAATATGAAATATATATATATATAGTATAATTTCATATTACTCTTGAAAATGACGTGAATGTCGAAATAATATTATTGAGTATTGACCAATAAATTAGTGAAACTTGTACCCAAAGTTGTTTTTATACTCTCTACCTATTTATTAATTATTTTTCTTTTCATTTCTGTTATATTCTCCTCCTTTTCCAATGGGTTTTATCGTACTATAATTTTTTTTCACTTTTTACTATTTTTAAAGGCTTCAACACTGGTCTACTATTAGTGGGACCTGATAAGATGTGGTGTGGGACCCCTTTCCCTCTCGTTCCCACTTTAAGCAACTTATTTCACACCCCACAAATAACTAACACGAAAAAAAAAAACAGCTTTTCATCAAGTTAAACAATACCCGCCTTATTGATTTATTTCAAGCGGCTCTAGGGCCAAAAACAAAGCGGTTAATTTAAATTTCAAAACGGTGTTTGACTGTATTTGTGTGTGTGCCCACGCTTTATTTAACCCAAGTATTATAATAACACCCGTTGGCAATATCCCGTTGTTATGTTGAAAGGAACAATGGACGACAACAGATTTAAGTGTGGGGTGCATTAAAAAACAAAACGATTTGTCACCCGATTAGGGCAAGAGGAAGATTAAGATTTGGTACCTAATGTGTGTAGTGTGTACCTATATACAATACATAGGTAATATAAAACAATAAAAACATTAATCCCTGTATCTGTTGTTTTGTTTTCATTATTCTGCTACTTTACATAATCCTGAATGTATTCTTATTTCATACGTATTATATATTAATAAATTTTTGGTAGAAACATTGGGCACTAAAAATAGATTAGCAGACAAGGCAATGCAACCCAATTAGGTACATACAATTGTATGTAAGGGTATTAGTAATTTTCGCCTTACTTTATCTTAACGAACGAACGAACCAACCAACCACCAAATGAGATTATTAGCAAGCTTTAAGTAGATTAGGGACGAATCACAGAGGCTTAGTAAGTCAAGGAGTAGCAGTGATATCTACAATAATAATTACACGATGTGCTTCCCACTAAAAAAACTTTTTGCCTTTAGCTATTCGTATCTCTTACTATAGTATTATTTTTATTATATAACAGACAGTGTTACGTTATGTCGAAGACAGAGACTCGGTGTCTGTCATTAGACACCTGTGTCATTCATTACGTTCTTCTGGTAGAGCTTATCTAAAGCATAAATTCTTATTTAGTTCCTCAGCTGCGTAAATTCTTTCAGTACATATCAGGTTCTGTCCGAGGGTAATCGGAAGGAATAAAGATGGTACAAACAAACATATGGAATTACACGGCCATAAGATGGAGGGAGGAGATAAAGAGAGTTGCACAAGTATACGTGCTTATACATATTTTACTTAGTAGATAAAATGGTTCAGGAAGGGAGTTCTAGAAAAAGTTGAGAAGCTTCGATAATAATGTAAATAGACGACGGGTGGAGGGCGGTGTCTTCGTAAAGTCAAAAAATTCTCAACGTATGATAATATTAGTTGTGTATGTATCAGTGGCGTCAAAACGTTAAAACTTTCTACACTCTTGTGCACATAAAAGTTTATCAATGAGCTGCATCGACTGTAGCTCACTTGCAAGTAAAAAAAAAACAAGATGAGTGCATCTACAATGACACCATTACATATTAATAATCCATATATCAAGATCTAACCATACTACAACTAAAAAAATTAGACCACGCCCCTTTTTGTACAATACCACCAATTTATTTAATTTTTCAAATTATTTCACTGTGGTGTAATCATTCTATGCAAATATAAATTGTAATATGTACAGAAATTGTTTTCAAATAATTGATGAGCTGCATTCGATCCACCTCATTTACTTGTAAAAAACATATCAAATGTAGTGAATAGTAAGGCTAGGAGGACACTTTTACATACAGATGACTTGTTCATCACGGTTGAACGACTCATGAGCTTCAAAAGTGTCTTTAAGGTCACTTTTCAGATGAAGAAGTTGGAGACCACGCCCCTTTTTTGTACAATATCAGAAACTCATATAAGAAGAAGCCCAAAAAGAGTGGTAAGATACTGATATACATTGGTGTCATGCTAATTATTTCACTATGGTGTAATCATTCTATGCAAATATAAATTGTAATATGTACAGAAATTGTTTTGAAAATAGTTGATGAGCTGCATTCGATCCAGCTCATTTACTTGTAAAAAACATATCAAATGTAGTGAATAGTAAGGCTAGGAGGACACTTTTACATACAGATGACTTGTTCATCACGGTCGAACGACTCATGAGCTTCAAAAGTGTCTTTAAGGTCACTTTTCAGATGAACAAGTTGGAGACCACGCCCTTTTTTGTACAATATAAGAAACTCATAAAACGAAGAAGCCCAAAAAAGTGGAAAATTAATTAAATTTAGTTTATCCATGCAAAATTTAAATTAGCACTTGGTGTAATTTACATGGAAATGTACCATATTGGTAATTTTGTTAAAGAAATTGTTTTTTCTAAATTAGATTTCAATGAGCTGAATCGAATGCAGCTCATTTACTAGTAAAAAACATATCAAATGTAGTGAATAGTAAGGCTAGGGGGACACTTTTACATACAGATGACTTGTTCAACAAGGTCTTACGAATCAAGAGCTTCAAAAGTGTCTTTAAGGTCACTTTTCAGATGAACAAGTTGGAGACCACGCCCTTTTTTGTACAATATAAGAAACTCACATACGAAGAAGCCCAAGAAAAGTGATAATTAATTAAATTTAGTAACAATTATCCATCCATAATTAATTAGACTTCTGTTTTATACATGGTAAATGTACCAGGGGGTCAGACTTAGGGTCAACATTCGTTCAAAAGGGCAGGGCCGTCCTGTTCTCTTTTCTACTATGTAGTATTTCTTTTTTTTTTTTAACGTGTCGCTTTTATCATTTAATTTATTGGGGGTTTGCATGACCTGTCAGTCTAACTGTCTATATATTTATATGTATATTGGTCAGGCCGCGTTCCGGGACACGTGAAGAGATCACCACCACCTCTACTACCACTACAAACGTCACTCACTCAACCACACATTTACACTCACAAAAGTACACAGATACACGAATCAGCATAGCTGCACATAAAGGTGTGGCGGCGCCCCCTTAACATTTATATTTATGTATGTATGTATGTACATGTAAGTGTATACGTACGGGGACGTATGTATCCTATCCCATACATAACCAATGGTATATTTAGGGAAAGGGATGCACAGCACATTATCAGTACAGGACAGGGCAGGACAATGACTGCTATATATGTATGTATAAGCGATTTACGTGCATTGAAAATAAGGAGTGGCTCAATCCTTAGCAAGGATCACTATTTACCAGATCAGACGCCTACTACGACAGATTATTATTATACAGACAAACGATATAGATATCTTGCGAACTGGTCACTGTCTCAACGGGATTTACGAATAAAAATTGTGCCTATGCCGCACACAATATGCAAATTAACGCGAATAAATAGACAGTTTGAAAAACATAAGCATAGGTAGCAAGTATGTAGTACAGTCATGCTCGCTAAAATTGATTTTAGACTTTGCAAAATACAGTAAGTAGGTAGAAAAGAGGAATCAGCTTAAAACGATTGGATACAGGCAGCAAGTGGCGATCGATACCGGCGGCACCTTTTAAGCTCTCGAGAGTCCAGAAAAAGTTTCTACCATACATTTCTTCTCATGTGGCAGGTTTAATGACCTTTCTTCAGTCCAGTAGAATCAGATAATGTTTAAGAGGTTGCCTATGCATTAGGAATCCATAAAGAAGAAATGATTCTGGATTATTGGATACCTTCCCAATCTATCGACTCATTTTTCCCTATCAGACTCAAGATGTCATTAGTACCATAGGGTTATATGGTATCACCCTTGGAGTTTAAATAAAATTTTACCATAAAATTCTTTTCATGTGGCAAGGTTAATGACCTTTTCAGAATCCACTATCATCAGATGAGGTCAAAGAGGTTTCCTAAATATTAGGAATTCTAAGAGAAAAAATGTTCCTGGATGCCTACCCAACACTGGTATATAACCCATCAACCCCTTTTTTTCCTGAGTCTCAAGATTTCATGGTATCACTCTAAAAAAGTTTCTACCATTTCTTCTCACGAGGCGAGGTCAACGACCTTTCAAAAAAATATTTTCAATTCTCTTCAATCCAAAAGCTCATAAAAATAAAATGCCCATTGAAAGTAAATTATTATTGTTTTTCACACGTCAAACAAGAAAAAAAGAATGCAACCAACGTATCGATTTTGAAACCAAATACATAATTCCAACTAATCGTGTTGTTGGATTGTTATGGCCATTTGTTAATGGTCTGTATAAACGTCAGTGCTTCAAGCGGATATCAATCTTCTTGTTGGTAATTTTACACGATTTCGTGGTTATGTTGTGTGGTTTTCGATGATTGCTTAACGCTTTATAGTCAGTATTTCTTCAGTAGACAACACGTAACGAAATTAATGTAATGTCAAGATGTACACTCGACAACAATAGAAATGCAACAACCCACTTGCTCAACACCCTCCTTCCTTACTGGTGATGGTTATAGAAAATTTAAGACAAAAACTTTTTATTATTACTACTTACTGTAATAATGTGATGCAGATTATGGGCCAGTGGCGTAACCAAAATTTTTGAAAAGCATCAATTTAAAAAATAATGAAAATCCTAATTACACTAATTAAAATAATTCTCTCCCCCTGCACGAGGGGTTGAACTCCCCCCCCCCCCCCGGTTGCCTATACGCCACTGCCATGAGTCATATGTTTGGCATTTCTTCCAGGGACGTGACTATTTTCGATTTGTACTATAAAGAGACAAAAGTGAGTATCATGGTCTGTGTGACCAGGTGTACGCCTTCAGCTTTCACGAACGAACGAACAGTTCACTCACTCGCTGATGCAATTTGACCGTGGGCGTGAAGATCCATTATATTTTGCCGCATAATGTTTTGGTCTGAACCTTTTTTATTTCAGTAGTGTTCGGTTCGAAATAAAAAATAAAAGAAAGGGACGACAATTGCCACGGTGCAACAACAACAACAACAACAACAAGCAACCAAACGAAAGTTTCGCTTATTGCTTATTGTCGAACAGGTAAATAAATATTACTTTTGAACAAGTTCCTCGGAATGTCGCTTCACCAATTCACCATCTGGCAATTATTGACGACCGTAGGTAGGTGTTTGTTGTGCGTTACCATTCACGATCAGATGGATGGATTACTTACTTGTCGTGTCAGCAACTGAGAGGGGGTGAGGGGAGCAGGACAGGGGGCAGACACGGTTAATTAATTAATTAATTCGTGAAAAATATGTTTAAAACTATTCCTCAACAATTTGATTAAATTTACCCTATGTTTTTTTTACACCTCGATATGTGCAAGTAGACCACAAAGCACAAGTGCATTTTTGGTTGCATATCGTCATAATGTTACGTAATAGCTTCTGTCATCTAGTGGTAGAAAAATGAAACTTTATCACGTTCTTTTTTCATAGCTATGTACTCACAAAACATGTGTTCTGAACACGTCATAATATGTTTAACATAATCTGTTATAATAACACACATAATAATTATGATCATTGTGAGATAAAAAGTAGAAGCAATGTAGTGTAGTATTGGATGTATTATGTATAATA
Source organism: Agrilus mali (assembly GCA_029378335.1). Classification (NCBI taxonomy): domain Eukaryota; kingdom Metazoa; phylum Arthropoda; class Insecta; order Coleoptera; family Buprestidae; genus Agrilus; species Agrilus mali. Next base: position 7,582,123 of record CM055661.1, read on the forward strand.
ATGAATGCATCGTGTGTGTAATCCGATTCAAGTCTCGATATTCGCGGAACGTTGACGTTACTAATGTACATACAGTATATATAGTGTAGTAGTAGGTCATTCCCCGAAACAATGGTGACCTTGGAACTCCGGTTTAATTACCACGTCTAAACGAACGACTCTTCTCTTAAAAGCAATAGTTTAGAACTGAATTAAAAATAGCAGTATTTAATAGTAATGATTGTTATCATTAGGGAAGTACACGGGTATCAGATAACGGATTTTAATTTCTATTCAAATTAATATACAGACAGGGGTGTTGCATATAATATAAGGTGTGTATGTATCAGTGGCGTCAAAACGTTAAAACTTTCTACACTCACTTTTGTGCACAAAAGTTTATCAATGAGCATCAACTGCAGCTCACTTGCAAGCCAAAAAAATGAGATGAGTGCATCTATAATGACACCATTACATTATATTAATAATCCATACATATCAAGATCTAATCACTCTACAACTAAAAAAATTAGACCACGCCCCTTTTTGTACAATACCAGCAATTTATTTATTTTTTCATATTATACCACTGTGGTGTAATATTCCTGTGCAAATATAAATTTTAATATGTACAGAAATTGTTTTCAAATAATTGATGAGCTGAAACGAATGCAGCTCATTTACTAATAAAAAACATATCAAATGTAGTGAATAGTAAGGCTAGGAGGACACTTTTACATACAGATGACTTATTCATAAAGGCCTTACGACTCATGAGCTTCAAAAGTGTCTTTAAGGTCACTTTTCTGATGAAGAAGTTGGAGACCACGCCCCTTTTTTGTACAATATAAGAAACTCATATAAGAAGAAGCCCAAAAAGAGTGGTAAGATACTGATATACATTGGTGTCATGCTAATTATACCACTGTGGTGTAATCTTTCAATGCAAATATAAATTTTATTATGTACAGAAATTGTTTTCAAATAATTGATGAGCTGAATCGAATGCAGCTCATTTACTAGTAAAAAACATATCAAATGTAGTGAATAGTAAGGCTAGGGGGACACTTTTACATACAGATGACTTGTTCAACAAGGTCTTACGAATCAAGAGCTTCAAAAGTGTCTTTAAGGTCACTTTTCAGCTGAACAAGTTGGAAACCACGCCCCTTATTGTACAATATAAGAAACTCAAATAAGAAGCCCAAAAAGAATGGTAAGATACTGATATTCATTGGTGTCCTGCTAATTATACCACTGTGGTGTAATCTTACCATGGAAATATAAATTTTAATATGTACAGAAATTGTTTTCAAATAATTGATGAGCTGAATCGAATGCAGCTCATTTACTAGTAAAAAACATATCAAATGTAGTGAATAGTAAGGCTAGGGGACACTTTTACATACAGATGACTTGTTCAACAAGGTCTTACGAATCAAGAGCTTCAAAAGTGTCTTTAAGGTCACTTTTCAGCTGAACAAGTTGGAAACCACGCCCCTTATTGTACAATATAAGAAACTCAAATAAGAAGCCCAAAAAGAATGGTAAGATACTGATATTCATTGGTGTCCTGCTAATTATACCACTGTGGTGTAATCTTACCATGGAAATATAAATTTTAATATGTACAGAAATTGTTTTCAAATAATTGATGAGCTGAATCGAATGCAGCTCATTTACTAGTAAAAAACATATCAAATGTAGTTAATAGTAAGGGCAGGAGGACACTTTTACATACAGATAACTTGTTCATCAAGGCCTTACGACTCATGAGCTTAAAAAGTGTCTTTAAGGTCACTTTTCAGATGAAGAAGTTGGAGACCACGCCCCTTTTTTGTACAATATAAGAAATTCATATAAGAAGAAGCCCAAAAAGTGTTAAGATACTGATATACAGCTATTATGGTGTCGTCTTGCTTTTAGTAATTAATTTTTGGTGGTTCTGCAGCCCAGCAGCACCTGATAACAAAAAGAAATTTTGAATTTCTTCGTTTCGACCGTCTTACCATGTTAATTAATGAAAGGTTTAATTTTCTTTCGAATACAATGGAGGTTCACCTGGGGACGCCTACATCAACCAAGACCTCGAGGACGAAGAAAAAAAATTTTAATGATCGCCACAATATAAGGTATGTACATGTAATAATAACGGATTCGTTCATTGTAAAATACTTAATAACGGCAGGGAAAAGAACGAGCTATTCGAAGGAAGATCTCTCTCTTTGATAGGGCGTAATTTACTTTCAGATCGTGCCCCGTCACCAATCCGTATATGGGCTTTCGCGGCAACTAATTTGCCATATAATTACTACCGTAGGTGGACAATTTTTGATTTCCTGTTTGTTATATCTGTTGGGCGTAATTTGATTTTTTTTTTGTGAATTTACTTTGTTCGTAAGAGCTGCGAATATGCAGAACACAATGTTCATAATTGATAAATTGTAAAATTGCATCCCTTAAACCAAAACTTCTATCAGAATTTAATTTACCCCTATTTACCCTAACTTTAAAACCATTTTTAAAAAAGGAGAATTATTTAACTTAATCTAACGTTTTATTACCTCATATTACCCTAATGTAAAGCCAGCTTTAGCAGGGTAACTTGGGGTAAATTTAGGCTACTAAAAAAAATGTGTTAACTTCGTATACCACAAATTGTACTTTAAAACCAATATCAAGAGGGTAAATTACTTTAAATAATTAACAAATATTTATGTTAGACAATATTAAAAGAAAAATAAACTAAAAAAATTATTGGCGATTAAGGATCTCTGCCTTTATGGTCGATTATTACGAGAGTACCCAATAAATTCTGTATAAACGATCTTTAAGAAGTATATGATTTTTTTTAATGTCTCTGATGTTTAATAAATCTTTCACTTTACGATAATATCAATAAGGGTGAATGACACCACATAACAGATCTCGTTTGATGTATGAATGAATAATGATTGAAATTGTATGAGAGAGGAACGGGACAATCTGGATTCTGGAACTTCTCCAAGATCCAACTTGACGTTTCTGTGTCAATATATTATGTACTGACATCGATTTTGCATCATATTTTTATGTATAAGTACCTACTAATTATTTACCAACTTATTTTCATTAAAAAAAAAAAAAAATTTCAACTTGCACTTAATGAAGAAATGGAAAAGGCATATTAAGGGAAGAAACAGGAGTAAAAGGCGGCAGAATAAGATCTAAATTAGATTACGAAAAAGTTCTTGATTCTTCTTGGTTCTTAATTCCATTGACCACCCTGTAGCTTTAAAAGGATAAAGACCTTTGACACACATATAGATTGGTTTGTTACAGCCATAAAATCGAGACAAGCGCATTTTTTCGCCCACATCAAATAAGCCAATAAAAAACGAAACGTCGCGTCGTCCTTTTTATTTTTATTGTACCCTCTGTTATTCGGCCGGCCGCTTTGTTTCTGTTGAAATCTTTATTATTTAACGGACAAATTAAAAAAGCAGCAGAGCCTATTGTAATGCATGCCCACAAAACAAAATACCACATATATCATAAAACATAAATATATCTGTAGAGTTATTCTCCCTGTTGGAAACCTCATCGTCAAACGACATTCACATTCACTGTTTCAAAACCGCAGAGAGGAAGAACAAAGTAGTGGTCGTAAAACAACTGTTTTAGTGGTGGACACAGGTAAACTCCACCACAGTCACTCACTTCAGTCTATAGATAAAAAAAATAAAAATAAAAAAATGCAAAGTATCTTTTGATAAAGTAATAAATACAAAATTACTTATTTACTTGTGGATACATGTAAACTGCACCACATTAACTCATTTTAAAAGCCTGTCCTTAAAGAAACCAAAAGAGATTTTCCAAACTGGTGGACATATGTTAATTCCGCCACATTAACTCACTTTAAAGCCCTGTCCTTAAAGAACCCCAGAGAAATTTGCCAAATTGGTGGACACACGTAAATTCCGCCACATTTACTCACTCTAGAGACCTATTCTTAAAAAATACAATTAAACAGATTTTTGAAATGTATTTTTTACCGTTTTACTGTTCAACTTATTATTTAATAAAGTATTAATCATAAAACGACTGTTTTACTAGTGGATACATGTAAACTGCACCACTTTAACTCGTTTTAAAAGCCTGTCCTTAAAGAAACCAAAAGAGATTTTCCAAACTGGTGGACATATGTTAATTCCACCACATTAACTCACTTTAAAGCCCTGTCCTTAAAGAACCCCAGAGAAATTTGCCAAATTGGTGGACACACGTAAATTCCGCCACATTTACTCACTCTAGAGACCTATTCTTAAAAAATACAATTAAACAGATTTTTGAAATGTATTTTTTAACGTTTTACTGTTCAACTTATTATTTAATAAAGTAGTAATCATAAAAGACTGTTTTACTAGTGGATACATGTAAACTGCACCACATTAACTCATTTTAAAAGCCTGTCCTTAAAGAAACCAAAAGAGATTTTCCAAACTGGTGGACATATGTTAATTCCACCACATTAACTCACTTTAAAGCCCTGTCCTTAAAGAACCCCAGAGAAATTTGCCAAATTGGTGGACACACGTAAATTCCGCCACATTTACTCACTCTAGAGACCTATTCTTAAAAAATACAATTAAACAGATTTTTGAAATGTATTTTTTAACGTTTTACTGTTCAACTTATTATTTAATAAAGTAGTAATCATAAAAGACTGTTTTACTAGTGGATACATGTAAACTGCACCACATTAACTCATTTTAAAAGCCTGTCCTTAAAGAAACCAAAAGAGATTTTTCAAACTGGTGGACATATGTTAATTCCACCACATTAACTCACTTTAAAGCCCTGTCCTTAAAGAACCCCAGAGAAATTTGCCAAATTGGTGGACACACGTAAATTCCGCCACATTTACTCACTCTAGAGACCTATTCTTAAAAAATACAATTAAACAGATTTTTGAAATGTATTTTTTGACGTTTTACTGTTCAACTTATTATTTAATAAAGTATAAATCATAAAACGACTGTTTTACTAGTGGATACATGTAAACTGCACCACATTAACTCATTTTAAAAGCCTGTCCTTAAAGAAACCAAAAGAGATTTTCCAAACTGGTGGACATATGTTAATTCCACCACATTAACTCACTTTAAAGCCCTGTCCTTAAAGAACCCCAGAGAAATTTGCCAAATTGGTGGACACACGTAAATTCCGCCACATTTACTCACTCTAGAGACCTATTCTTAAAAAATACAATTAAACAGATTTTTGAAATGTATTTTTTAACGTTTTACTGTTCAACTTATTATTTAATAAAGTAGTAATCATAAAAGACTGTTTTACTAGTGGATACATGTAAACTGCACCACATTAACTCATTTTAAAAGCCTGTCCTTAAAGAAACCAAAAGAGATTTTCCAAACTGGTGGACATATGTTAATTCCACCACATTAACTCACTTTAAAGCCCTGTCCTTAAAGAACCCCAGAGAAATTTGCCAAATTGGTGGACACACGTAAATTCCGCCACATTTACTCACTCTAGAGACCTATTCTTAAAAAATACAATTAAACAGATTTTTGAAATGTATTTTTTAACGTTTTACTGTTCAACTTATTATTTAATAAAGTAGTAACCATAAAAGACTGTTTTACTAGTGGATACATGTAAACTGCACCACATTAACTCATTTTAAAAGCCTGTCCTTAAAGAAACCAAAAGAGATTTTCCAAACTGGTGGACATATGTTAATTCCACCACATTAACTCACTTTAAAGCCCTGTCCTTAAAGAACCCCAGAGAAATTTGCCAAATTGGTGGACACACGTAAATTCCGCCACATTTACTCACTCTAGAGACCTATTCTTAAAAAATACAATTAAACAGATTTTTGAAATGTATTTTTTGACGTTTTACTGTTCAACTTATTATTTAATAAAGTATAAATCATAAAACGACTGTTTTACTAGTGGATACATGTAAACTGCACCACATTAACTCATTTTAAAAGCCTGTCCTTAAAGAAACCAAAAGAGATTTTCCAAACTGGTGGACATATGTTAATTCCACCACATTAACTCACTTTAAAGCCCTGTCCTTAAAGAACCCCAGAGAAATTTGCCAAATTGGTGGACACACGTAAATTCCGCCACATTTACTCACTCTAGAGACCTATTCTTAAAAAATACAATTAAACAGATTTTTGAAATGTATTTTTTAACGTTTTACTGTTCAACTTATTATTTAATAAAGTAGTAACATAAAGACTGTTTTACTAGTGGATACATGTAAACTGCACCACATTAACTCATTTTAAAAGCCTGTCCTTAAAGAAACCAAAAGAGATTTTCCAAACTGGTGGACATATGTTAATTCCACCACATTAACTCACTTTAAAGCCCTGTCCTTAAAGAACCCCAGAGAAATTTGCCAAATTGGTGGACACACGTAAATTCCGCCACATTTACTCACTCTAGAGACCTATTCTTAAAAAATACAATTAAACAGATTTTTGAAATGTATTTTTTACGTTTTACTGTTCAACTTATTATTTAATAAAGTATAATCATAAAAGACTGTTTTACTAGTGGATACATGTAAACTGCACCACATTAACTCATTTTAAAAGCCTGTCCTTAAAGAAACCAAAAGAGATTTTCCAAACTGGTGGACATATGTTAATTCCACCACATTAACTCACTTTAAAGCCCTGTCCTTAAAGAACCCCAGAGAAATTTGCCAAATTGGTGGACACACGTAAATTCCGCCACATTTACTCACTCTAGAGACCTATTCTTAAAAAATACAATTAAACAGATTTTTGAAATGTATTTTTTAACGTTTTACTGTTCAACTTATTATTTAATAAAGTAGTAATCATAAAAGACTGTTTTACTAGTGGATACATGTAAACTGCACCACATTAACTCATTTTAAAAGCCTGTCCTTAAAGAAACCAAAAGAGATTTTCAAACTGGTGGACATATGTTAATTCCACCACATTAACTCACTTTAAAGCCCTGTCCTTAAAGAACCCCAGAGAAATTTGCCAAATTGGTGGACACACGTAAATTCCGCCACATTTACTCACTCTAGAGACCTATTCTTAAAAAATACAATTAAACAGATTTTTGAAATGTATTTTTTAACGTTTTACTGTTCAACTTATTATTTAATAAAGTAGTAATCATAAAAGACTGTTTTACTAGTGGATACATGTAAACTGCACCACATTAACTCATTTTAAAAGCCTGTCCTTAAAGAAACCAAAAGAGATTTTCCAAACTGGTGGACATATGTTAATTCCACCACATTAACTCACTTTAAAGCCCTGTCCTTAAAGAACCCCAGAGAAATTTGCCAAATTGGTGGACACACGTAAATTCCGCCACATTTACTCACTCTAGAGACCTATTCTTAAAAAATACAATTAAACAGATTTTTGAAATGTATTTTTTAACGTTTTACTGTTCAACTTATTATTTAATAAAGTAGTAATCATAAAAGACTGTTTTACTAGTGGATACATGTAAACTGCACCACATTAACTCATTTTAAAAGCCTGTCCTTAAAGAAACCAAAAGAGATTTTCCAAACTGGTGGACATATGTTAATTCCACCACATTAACTCACTTTAAAGCCCTGTCCTTAAAGAACCCCAGAGAAATTTGCCAAATTGGTGGACACACGTAAATTCCGCCACATTTACTCACTCTAGAGACCTATTCTTAAAAAATACAATTAAACAGATTTTTGAAATGTATTTTTTAACGTTTTACTGTTCAACTTATTATTTAATAAAGTATAAACATAAAAGACTGTTTTACTAGTGGATACATGTAAACTGCACCACATTAACTCATTTTAAAAGCCTGTCCTTAAAGAAACCAAAAGAGATTTTCCAAACTGGTGGACATATGTTAATTCCACCACATTAACTCACTTTAAAGCCCTGTCCTTAAAGAACCCCAGAGAAATTTGCCAAATTGGTGGACACACGTAAATTCCGCCACATTTACTCACTCTAGAGACCTATTCTTAAAAAATACAATTAAACAGATTTTTGAAATGTATTTTTACGTTTTACTGTTCAACTTATTATTTAATAAAGTATAATCATAAAAGACTGTTTTACTAGTGGATACATGTAAACTGCACCACATTAACTCATTTTAAAAGCCTGTCCTTAAAGAAACCAAAAGAGATTTTCCAAACTGGTGGACATATGTTAATTCCACCACATTAACTCACTTTAAAGCCCTGTCCTTAAAGAACCCCAGAGAAATTTGCCAAATTGGTGGACACACGTAAATTCCGCCACATTTACTCACTCTAGAGACCTATTCTTAAAAAATACAATTAAACAGATTTTGAAATGTATTTTTTACCAACTTATTATTTAATAAAGTAGTAATCATAAAAGACTGTTTTACTAGTGGATACATGTAAACTGCACCACATTAACTCATTTTAAAAGCCTGTCCTTAAAGAAACCAAAAGAGATTTTTCAAACTGGTGGACATATGTTAATTCCACCACATTAACTCACTTTAAAGCCCTGTCCTTAAAGAACCCCAGAGAAATTTGCCAAATTGGTGGACACACGTAAATTCCGCCACATTTACTCACTCTAGAGACCTATTCTTAAAAAATACAATTAAACAGATTTTTGAAATGTATTTTTTAACGTTTTACTGTTCAACTTATTATTTAATAAAGTAGTAATCATAAAAGACTGTTTTACTAGTGGATACATGTAAACTGCACCACATTAACTCATTTTAAAAGCCTGTCCTTAAAGAAACCAAAAGAGATTTTCCAAACTGGTGGACATATGTTAATTCCACCACATTAACTCACTTTAAAGCCCTGTCCTTAAAGAACCCCAGAGAAATTTGCCAAATTGGTGGACACACGTAAATTCCGCCACATTTACTCACTCTAGAGACCTATTCTTAAAAAATACAATTAAACAGATTTTTGAAATGTATTTTTTGACGTTTTACTGTTCAACTTATTATTTAATAAAGTAGTAATCATAAAACGACTGTTTTACTAGTGGATACATGTAAACTGCACCACATTAACTCATTTTAAAAGCCTGTCCTTAAAGAAACCAAAAGAGATTTTCCAAACTGGTGGACATATGTTAATTCCACCACATTAACTCACTTTAAAGCCCTGTCCTTAAAGAACCCCAGAGAAATTTGCCAAATTGGTGGACACACGTAAATTCCGCCACATTTACTCACTCTAGAGACCTATTCTTAAAAAATACAATTAAACAGATTTTTGAAATGTATTTTTTGACGTTTTACTGTTCAACTTATTATTTAATAAAGTATTAATCATAAAACGACTGTTTTACTAGTGGATACATGTAAACTGCACCACATTAACTCATTTTAAAAGCCTGTCCTTAAAGAAACCAAAAGAGATTTTCCAAACTGGTGGACATATGTTAATTCCACCACATTAACTCACTTTAAAGCCCTGTCCTTAAAGAACCCCAGAGAAATTTGCCAAATTGGTGGACACACGTAAATTCCGCCACATTTACTCACTCTAGAGACCTATTCTTAAAAAATACAATTAAACAGATTTTTGAAATGTATTTTTTGACGTTTTACTGTTCAATTTATTATTTAATAAGTAGTAGTCATAAAACGACTGTTTTACTAGTGGATACATGTAAACTGCACCACATTAACTCATTTAAAACGTCAAGACTTTGTAAACTAGTGAACACACAAAAACTCCACCTTCAGAATAAATGTTTTGGGCTTTTAATCGACGGATTGCTACCTTTTATATAAAACTTATTTGTGTTGGTATGTACTTACAGAAACATCGCCAACATTCTCATCGTCAGATACAGATAGATAGATAGGTCTTTGGCCCACGAGATTTATCTCAGTGTCTGACATTACATGGTAAACAGAATATTGATTTATCAGTTTTATTGAATAAATATCCGCTCGTGAAGTTACAAATCATCAGCTTGCGGCATCGGAATACAAAGCGAATTTTTTCTAAGACATCTACATATGTATCTGTGTAAATATGTTTGAAGAGTGCAGGATCAATCTAAAATAGATATCTTGTAAAATTAGATAGTTCTATTAGTTTACTTAAAAACCGAAAAAATATATTTTCTAAAAATTCTGTGAAAAAAAAAATATTTTTACAAATTAAGAATTAAATGATGTAACGGACTATTTTTACTTTAATGAAGTACTTTGCGATAAACATCTTAGCAAGTGTATTATGTTAAAGCCACTTTCTTTATTCATTGCCAAGTTTTCTAGCATGTCAGCAAAATAAAATATACGTATGGCAAAATTGTCCTATATTCGAAATAGCTTTACCCAATGTGCGAAACGTTGGCAGAGTTCTTAAAATTAAAGAAAAATGTGCTACGGGGTCGAATCGTTGCATCATCGGTAAATTTACTACAGAAATCTGTAAAAATACACGAACTATTTGGGACGAGCCCGTCGTGCAAGAAAATTTCAAATAATAAAAAAGTGCAACACAATATTATTGCCTAAGCAAATCAAAGTTATCAGTTATAAAAATAAAATTTAATTAATATTTTGTACAGAGCCAAAATAATAAACATTTTTGATAAATTAAAAATAATTTTCATATACACTACTGGAAAATAATTAATGGACCATAGGGAAATTTTATTATAATCATTTTTGTAAAAAAATAATCACTTCTACGATATATACACCCCAGGAAAAAATTTAAATGACTACGAGAGAATTTTATTATAATTATTTAAACGCACAAGGGGCTTACCTATACAGGGTTTTTCAAGTTGATGGGCTATTAGAAGTATATGAATTAGTAGAAGGAATTCAATTCTGAAACTTGGGCTCATTTGGTTATTGTTTATGCCGCTTCTTTTAAAAATATTTTCAAGTTCGATTTACATCCGGTTATACCGGAAGTCGATACCAACTTTGTTATTTTAAATGGAATGGTATATTTTTTACGCTGAATTCGAATAAAACGTGTAATTCTAAGATAAGTTTGATAACCAACTTGTACACCTATGACGATCGGTTTCTGAGTTAATTTAATTTATAGAAAAAAAATCGCTACCGCAACCCAAATTATAAAAAATCATAACTTCCACAAAATACGACTAGAGTGTTGAAATTTTTACTAGTAATAGCTGAATATTAGTGCTAACGCCTTGACAAAATTGAATTAAATAATTTATACAGGGCGTTCAAAATAAAATTCTAAAATTGAAAAACTTCAAACACGAATTACCTCGTTTTTTCAAATGGCACCTACTATTTTTTATTTTTTCAATCGATTCCTTTTTTTATCCTCTTTCGATCTATATGGATACTTCCTATTTTTAGTAATAATTCAAAATTATTCCAAAATTTTCAAATAAAATAGGAAGTATCCATATAGATCGAAAGAGGATAAAAAAAGGAATCGATTGAAAAAATAAAAAATAGTAGGTGCCATTTGAAAAAACGAGGTAATTCGTGTTTGAAATTTTTCAATTTTAGAATTTTATTTTGAACGCCCTGTATAAATTATTTAATTCAATTTTGTCAAGGCGTTAGCACTAATATTCAGCTATTACTAGTAAAAATTTCAACACTCTAAGTCGTATTTTGTGGAAGTTATGATTTTTTATAATTTGGGTTGCGGTAGCGATTTTTTTGCTATAAATTAAATTAACTCAAAAACCGATCGTCGTAGGTGTACAAGTTGGTTATCAAACTTACCTTAGAATTACACGCTTTATTCGAATTCAGCGTAAAAAATATACCATTCCATTTAAAATAACAAAGTTGGTATCGACTTCCGGTATAACCGGATGTAAATCGAACTTGAAAATATTTTTAAAAGAAGCGGCATAAACAATAACCAAATGAGCCCAAGTTTCAGAATTTAATTCCTTCTACTAATTCATATACTTCTAATAGCCCATCAACTTGAAAAATCCTGTATAAGTACTCCCCAACACTTATTAATTTAAGTAGATACAGTCAAACTTCGATAACTCGAACATCGATAGGTTGAATTTTTGATAAGTCGAGTTACCAAAGTTCGACTGTATCTATTTATGACAAAAAAGTATTGCTTTATAATTTTTTAGTTTCAACTTGTACATTCATATACACCACAGGATAAAGTTTAACCAACCACATCAAGATTCAATTGTAATTAATATAATTATGGTTGTAAATGCTCCCCTACACTGGTAAGATTTTTAATAATAATTTAATATTAGTCGGTTAAATATTTTCCTCACCTGTATAAACGTATAGTAACCAAATTATTTAAGTGTAAAGGATATTTATATACTACCCCTCTACACTGATCGATTCATTTTAGTGCTGTATTTAACATTCTTTTATTTATATGGTATGTTAAGTATTTTCCCCACCTGTATATACGTAGAGTAAATTCATATTATTTGCTGAGGTATTTAAATTAAAAATACATAGTAATAATAATAATAATAAAAATCAGAACGTAGTGTAACACTTTTCTATTAGCAACTTTGATCTATTTTTTTTTTTTTACAGTTGATTGCCCAACCGCGATGTTCGAACAGATACATACCTAAAACCGAATATCAATCTATTCGAAAAATAAATTGAATGTTTATTGATTTGAAGATTTTTATCGCACTTGACGCCGTCAGAAACATTAATTCGATTATCTATCCGCATATGTATTTATTTCTATGTACATAAGCGAAAATAGAAAATTACATACACATAATACTCTGCACGAAGTAACACATAACAAATTAAATGATTTGATCCCTGTGTAATGAAAAAATTGATTGAAAACATTTAATAAAATTAAAACTACATAATACAATAGCACGGAATTCAATCAATACGCCCGCCAGTGGCGTTACTGTTGGGGTTAGAAAGTGCTGGGAAAATTCATAGTAGGTACAGTACTTCTTAAGGTCGCAAGGTTACGGTACGAAACGATAACACGAACGAAGTGCAACAATGCTAAAAAGTTTGGTTAGATATTTTAGGTTGTTTTTTGTTTCTAACCTCAAAAACTATGCAAAAGACTGTAAGTAGTGGGTTCCAGGAACTAAAAAAAAAAAAAAAAAAATTTTACTAAACGATGTTAATGACCACCCATAATAGAATCTTTTATTATTGTAGGCATATTTTGAATTTTATTTTTTTGTAACGCATTTATTATTTATGTACACATCCTTAACACGACTTCTACATACATAGGTACATACATATATTTCTTCCTTATTCTACTAACTGTAAAATGTCGTAACGTGATTAGTTTCAGTAGGTGATTTCCCTGGACGATGATGGTACACATACACACACATATACGTAACTTGTAACCTTTCGTTGCCCTTTTACGGTAGCCGCCTTTATATTGTTATTCTTCAGGTAAACGTGGCATATGTATATTCCGAGACACTTTATTTTATTATTGTGTCGTTGTTACGAACACGGTGTCTAACATTGTGCCTTTTATGTCATGCGACGATGCGATGCGATGGTCCGATGGTTCTTCAGTTCCTGATTTCACGCTGGCGTCCGTTCGGTAGAAATGGTAGGACCTCCGACATGCCCATATTTCCACTCAAAGGCGTCCGAGCGCGAAATGGCATTAAAATATCGCGGGCATAAATAAAAAAACCGACACGGTTTAAATAAAGAACCAAATGAGTCGAGTAGCTCTTGTCAGGGCTTAAACTTTAAAAAATTACAGACTACTGAACTACGACTACAGTAGTAGTAGACCAGTCTACTTTTTTTATTTTAATTACACTCAAATTAAGTGTCGATACTTTTAGAATTGCAACTTGGCAACTGTGCGTTGTCGATCGTTGCCGAAGCTTGAACGTCGTAAGCGCTAAGTCAATTGTTTTACGCGCTTCCGCGTTACTTTCGGGAGTCGTCGAGAGTCTTCGAGTACTCCCGCAGCAATAATCGTTTGACAGTGTTGCCATTTGACGGTTTTTGCTCTCACATAACAAATATTAATAGAGAAAAGTGATTTGTATTGTATGTATTATATATCTACGTTCGTTATCGATTAAATTTGTAAACTTTACGTGTCGGTTTCCGTGTTTATCGTGGTAGATGTCGAACAAAAGTTATTGTTGCGGGTATTTTTTACTTTAGTTTAAATAATAAAGGTATTATTCTTGTACAGTTGAGGTAGGCAGTTTTCCACTCAAAGGCGTCCGAAGCGCGAAATGGCATTAAAATATCGCGGGCATAAATTAAAAAAACCGACACGATTTAAATAAAGAACCAGATGAGTCGAGTAGCTCTTGTCAGGGCTTAAACTTTAAAAAATTACAGACTACTGAACTACGACTACAGTAGTAGTAGAGACCAGTCTACTTTTTTTATTTTAATTACACTAAAATTAAGTGTCGATACTTTTAGAATTGCAACTTGGCAACTGTGCGTTGTCGATCGTTGCCGAAGCTTGAACGCGTAAGCGCTAAGTCAATTGTTTTACGCGCTTCCGCGTTACTTCGGGAGTCGTCGAGAGTCTTCGAGTACTCCCGCAGCAATAATCGCTTGACAGTGTTGCCATTTGGCGGTTTTTGCTCTCACATAACAAATATTAATAGAGAAAAGTGCTTTGTATTGTATGTATTATATATCTACGTTCGTTATCGATTAAATTTGTAAACTTTACGTGTCGGTTTCCGTGTTTATCGTGGTAGATGTCGAACAAAAGTTATTGTTGCGGGTATCTTTACTTTAGTTTAAATAATAAAGGTATTATTCTTGTACAGTTGAGCGTAGGCAGTTTTCCACTCAAAGGCGTCCGAACGCGAAATGGCATTAAAATATCGCGGGCATAAATTAAAAAAACCGACACGATTTAAATAAAGAACCAGATGAGTCGAGTAGCTCTTGTCAGGGCTTAAACTTTAAAAAATTACAGACTACTGAACTACGACTACAGTAGTAGTAGACCAGTCTACTTTTTTTATTTTAATTACACTCAAATTAAGTGTCGATACTTTTAGAATTGCAACTTGGCAACTGTGCGTTGCCGATCGTTGCCGAAGCTTGACCGCGTAAGCGCTAAGTCAATTGTTTTACGCGCTTCCGCGTTACTTCGGGAGTCGTCGAGAGTCTTCGAGTACTCCCGCAGCAATAATCGTTTGACAGTGTTGCCATTTGACGGTTTTTGCTCTCACATAACAAATATTAATAGAGAAAAGTGCTTTGTATTGTATGTATTATATATCTACGTTCGTTATGGATTAAATTTGTAAACTTTACGTGTCGGTTTCCGTGTTTATCGTGGTAGATGTCGAACAAAAGTTATTGTTGCGGGTATCTTTACTTTAGTTTAAATAATAAAGGTATTATGTATTCTTGTACAGTTGAGCGTAGGCAGTTTTCCACTCAAAGGCGTTCAAGCGCGAAATGGAATTAAAATATCGCGTGCATAAATTAAAAAAACCGACACGATTTAAATAAAGAACGAGATGAGTCGAGTAGCTCTTGTCAGGGCTTAAACTTTAAAAAATTACAGACTACTGAACTACGACTACATAAAACCAGACCAGTCTACTTTTTTTTAATGTTAATTACATTAAAATTAAGTGTCGATACTTTTAGAATTACAACGTGGCAACTGTGCGTTGTCGATCGTTGCCGAAGCTTGAACGCGTAAGCGCTAAGTCAATTGTTTTACGCGCTTCCGCGTTACTTCGGGAGTCGTCGAGAGTCTTCGAGTACTCCCGCAGCAATAATCGTTTGACAGTGTTGCCATTTGACGGTTTTTGCTCTCACATAACAAATATTAATAGAGAAAAGTGCTTTGTATTGTATGTATTATATATCTACGTTCGTTATGGATTAAATTTGTAAACTTTACGTGTCGGTTTCCGTGTTTATCGTGGTAGATGTCGAACAAAAGTTATTGTTGCGGGTATCTTTTACTTTAGTTTAAATAATAAAGGTATTATGTATTCTTGTACAGTTGAGCGTAGGCAGTTTTCCACTCAAAGGCGTTCAAGCGCGAAATGGAATTAAAATATCGCGTGCATAAATTAAAAAAACCGACACGATTTAAATAAAGAACGAGATGAGTCGAGTAGCTCTTGTCAGGGCTTAAACTTTAAAAAATTACAGACTACTGAACTACGACTACATAAAACCAGACCAGTCTACTTTTTTTTAATGTTAATTACATTAAAATTAAGTGTCGATACTTTTAGAATTACAACGTGGCAACTGTGCGTTGTCGATCGTTGCCGAAGCTTGAACGCGTAAGCGCTAAGTCAATTGTTTTACGCGCTTCCGCGTTACTTCGGCAGTCGTCGAGAGTCTTCGAGTACTCTCGCAGCAATAATCGTTTTACAGCGTTGCCAATTGACGGTTTTTGCTCTCACATAACCAATATTAATAGAGAAAAGTGCTTTGTATCGTATGTATTATATATCTACGTTCGTTATCGATTAAATTTGTAAACTTTACGTGTCGGTTTCCGTGTTTATCGTGGTAGATGTCGAACAAAAGTTATTGTTGCGGGTATCTTTTACTTTAGTTTAAATAATAAAGGTATTATGTATTCTTGTACAGTTGAGCGTAGGCAGTTTAAGAAATTGTAACGTGAGCGTTGTTTTATCTGATCTCGGCTAATGCATTAGGTATACGATGATCTCGATTGTTTTCCGAGTATTGGGTTTAGGAAAGGCGGGGCGAAAGGTTCTAGGGCTTTGTTGTCGAACTGAGTAATGTGGGAAAGACGATCTTGGACAGGGACAGGAATTCCAAATGGACACGCATAAATTTTCATAGTTAATAAGTGCCCCCCGTAGGAACGCATCGGAAATTATCTCATAATGGGCACGAACAATAAATAAAATAAATATTAATATGGGTACCTAACTAACTAGAAGAAACAGATCGACCCTTTTATTTTATCTTCAAAAGGTCACTGAATTTAATTTATATTTTAAGAATGAAAAATAGACAGCTGTAGAGCAGGTAACATAAACAGTATTTAAATATGAATTAATTACATAATTCTCCGCAATTATTTATAGTAATCAATTACTCATAATTTACTAAATTGCAACATGTTTTGGTATCTAATGTAGTCAGACTTAAGATAAGCAAACAAATAAACGCTCAGTGACTCGCTGTTTTCTTGCTTTCTAAAATAAAGTATAAATGTACAAATAGGCTTATCGTCCCTTCCCTTTTCCTTTGCTGTATATTCACGTACAATATCTGCCTGTATGTGTGGGTAAAATGTACATACGTAGGAAAACTGTTACTTTAGAAACTTGGTCATCTTATCGCGAACAAACGGCCCATTATTGCTCTTATCTTAATTGTTGTCGTATTAAAACTGTGTACATGAATATGGGGTAACAGCGACTCTATCAAATTCAAGCGTACGTGTACTTTGGCCAGTGGCGGCGCGTCAAAAACTACTTACTTCAAAGAGGCCGACAATAACAGAATAATTTCAGGACGTTCCTCATTGACCATTAACCCGTAGAGGAAGTTTAATTTTATTTATTTTTAATTTTGCCAAATATTTTTTCATTGTAATAATAAAAACGTTATTATTTAATTACATAATTTTTAATGAAGTGCAAACTGACTTAAGTATGTAGGCCAAAGTGGAAGAACTCTTTCAAAACGGATTGAAGAACATAAAAAAAACATTTTACAGGATTCTGAGGACGTTGTATTAATTTAATTTATTAAAATAGTGACAAAAAAAATTTTTTTTTGATAACATTTTTAATAATAATATTTTTATTGATAACACATTGGTTATAGTAATTTTTTTATTATAAATGTATCGTTAAAATGCCCCTGTTACGCCCATTTATGTAACATAGATCAATTTCACAAAAAGTATTTTTGCTTGACATAAAGTTTCAACTGTCAGCTTAGCGTTTGGGACATACTGTAAATAAGCATAAGCGATTTCGAAACGGTTGAAGAAAGCAATTTCTAAAATTAAAAATAGTCGTTTGTTTTACAGATTAACGATTGCTAAATGTTTGTATTGCCTATGGTTTATACTGCTCGATGAATGGGTAAACTTTATGCGGAAGTAGAGCTAAGCTAGGCTGGATGTATGATAGATATTGTGTGTATTTACAAAATTATACCATACCGTACGTAATATCGAACAAAAGCTGGAAATAAAAAGTGTTTTGACGTTATTAAAGCACATAAACATTCACATACCACAAAACGTTTCCCTAAACTCATAAATTACGTTACAATAAGCCAAAATTCATTAGAAAGTAATGTGAATACATAAGTAATTATTTTTTTTTTATTATTAAAAAGTTCGAGTTTATTATTATTATATATTAATTTTAATCCGACTAGGAAAAAATATTTAAGTACTTTTTTAACAGCGCCATCTATGAACAGATGTCAGCAATAAAAATTGTGAGATGCACCTACTACATAATTATTTCCTTAATTTGCTAAGTGTGTTTTCTATTAAATTATACGACTGAGAAAAAGCCTGTCCATAATGTTACACGATTCCTTTTTTTATTGCATCGTAAATATGTCGGACATAGTCGACCTCCCACAGAGAAAAACGTTTTCCATTGTTAGTACTTAATAATATAATAAAAGTGTGTTGTAACTAATATTTTCTCATGTAGGAAGTTATGTGACCTTTTTTTTTCTTGTACATAATAAGTACCTATAACGAATGAAATATTAGAAGCATTTTTCAAAATCCGGAAATCTCCTAAAAGCTGATGACAGCAACAAATATCCCCATGTTCCGGAAAGACATTTATCTTATATTATAGGGATAAAAAATGGGGACTGATTCTAGAAATCAATTATGTATTTGTTTGTATGCATACTGGAACCTCAGATTCCTTTAAAGTTCAGAAATACAAGTGAAATAAGTCATTTATTTGTGCGTCTAGCCAAAGGCGTAGCATGTGGACATTAAGAAAGGAGTAAAGTGAACTAGTTAAATTCAAATATAGTATTTATTAAATAGATGACCCTCTTTAATTCCCCAATTTAATGGATAAAAAAATATTTCATTAAGAAATCAACAAAAAAAGGGAAAAGTTACGATGTGACAATTTTTTGTACAAATCATTTATCAGCTCAATTTGCATCCCACTTATTTCTTCAAGAATATTAAATCATAGATCCCTCTACATTTCGATAAAAATAAGTCAAAAATACGAAATTCTTAAAGCATTATTTGTAGACAACTTCTTTAACCGACAAATAGTAAAATAAGTCATTTATTTGTGCGTCTAGCCAAAGGCGTAGCATGTGGACATTAAGAAAGGAGTAAAGTGAACTAGTTAAATTCAAATATAGTATTTATTAAATAGATGACCCTCTTTAATTCCCCAATTTAATGGATAAAAAAATATTTCATTAAGAAAGCAACAAAAAAAGGGAAAAGTTACGATGTGACAATTTTTTGTACAAATCATTTATCAGCTCAATTTGCATCCCACTTATTTCTTCAAGAATATTAAATCATAGATCCCTCTACATTTCGATAAAAATAAGTCAAAAATACGAAATTCTAAAAGCATTACTTGTAGACAACTTCTTTAACCAACAAATAGTAAAATAAGTAATTTATTTGTGCGTCTAGCCAAAGGCGTAGCATGTGGACATTAAGAAAGAAGTAAAGTGAACTAGTTAAATTCAAATATAGTATTTATTAAATAGATGACCCTCTTTAATTCCCCAATTTAATGGATAAAAAAATATTTCATTAAGAAAGCAACAAAAAAAGGGAAAAGTTACGATGTGACAATTTTTTGTACAAATCATTTATCAGCTCAATTTGCATCCCACTTATTTCTTCAAGAATATTAAATCATAGATCCCTCTACATTTCGATAAAAATAAGTCAAAAATACGAAATTCTAAAAGCATTACTTGTAGACAACTTCTTTAACCAACAAATAGTAAAATAAGTAATTTATTTGTGCGTCTAGCCAAAGGCGTAGCATGTGGACATTAAGAAAGGAGTAAAGTGAACTAGTTAAATTCAAATATAGTATTTATTAAATAGATGACCCTCTTTAATTCCCCAATTTAATTTATAAAAAAAATATTTCATTACGATTGCAACAAAAAAAAGGAAAAAAGTTACGATGTGACAATTTTTTGTACAAATCATTTATCAGCTCAATTTGCATCCCACTTATTTCTTCAAGAATATTAAATCATAGATCCCTCTACATTTCGATAAAAATAAGTCAAAAATACGAAATTCTTAAAGCATTATTTGTAGACAACTTATTTAACTAACATTTGTTGTAAAATAAGTCTTTTATTTGTGCGTCCAGCCAAAGGCGTAGCATGTGGACATTAAGAAAGGAGTAAAGTGAACTAGTTAAATTCAAATATAGTATTTATTAAATTGATGACCCTCTTTAATTCCCCAATTTAATGGATAAAAAAAATATTTCATTAAGAAAGCAACAAAAAAAGGGAAAAGTTACGATGTGACAATTTTTTGTACAAATCATTTATCAGCTCAATTTGCATCCCACTTATTTCTTCAAGAATATTAAATCATAGATCCCTCTACATTTCGATAAAAATAAGTCAAAAATACGAAATTCTTAAAGCATTATTTGTAGACAACTTCTTTAACCAACAAATAGTAAAATAAGTAATTTATTTGTGCGTCTAGCCAAAGGCGTAGCATGTGGACATTAAGAAAAAAGTAAAGTGAACTAGTTAAATTTAAATATAGTATATTTATTAAACTGAAGACTTTTTAATTACCCTATTTATTAAATAAAAAAATATTTCATAAAAATTGTAATAAAAAAATAATATCCTGACGTACTTCTTTGTAGATGTTATTTGTATATAAGCCCAATTTACATTCCACATATTCACACAAGTATAAGTTCGTGAAATCATAATTACTACCAAACTTCTACCATACAAAAAAATTAAAGAAACTCGACGCGAGTAAAAACCACTGAGGAGTCGTTAATTACTCAAGAATTTTAACGACGCTGTTAAGAAAAATGCCCAAGCGGAGATGACCTTTTGTGGTTCTCAAATTGCCATTGTGTATACCCATTATTACCCATATGGGAATCTTTGCAAAATGATGCTAATTACATGTTTACGATATAGGGAGATTTTACCTAAGTAGGTACGGTACTACCCTCAAAATTAAATTTATTTTAATGATTATTTAAAGTCTGTAATTATACATGTTCTTAGTGAAAGATTTCCTAATATAATCATCAATGAAATTATTATCTCCAGCATGAAATTCTTAAAGCATTATTTGTAGACAACTTATTTAACTAACAAATAGTAAAATAAGTCTTTTATTTGTGCGTCCAGCCAAAGGCGTAGCATGTGGACATTAAGAAAGGAGTAAAGTGAACTAGTTAAATTCAAATATAGTATTTATTAAATTGATGACCCTCTTTAATTCCCCAATTTAATGGATAAAAAAAATATTTCATTACGATCGCAACAAAAAAAAAAGGAAAAAGTTACGATGTGACAATTTTTTGTACAAATTTGCATCCTTTTAAAAAATTTAAAATAAATGCAACGCTTACCCTTACTTTTGGGTCATTAGAAACGGAGTACATAGTAGGTAGGTACATACCTGAAACAATAAAAAATAATTATTTAATATAATTTAAATTAATTTAATGGTCTAAATATAAATAAAACCAATGAATTAAATTCAAGTTGTAGAAGTTGGACCACGCCCTTTTTTTAAAACAATACCAGAAGGTTGTGTACCAAGGAGTAGAAAATACTCTTGAAGTTCAAGAGTGGTAAGAATAAAATGATAGACCTCAGCCTTCGGTATTTTCAAAGCTATTTCTCAGCTGAAGAACTCAATAGACTTGTCATGGTTGTCGTGCCAAAGTGGGACACCCTGTAGGTGTATTTATTTTGTCCAAATTTTCGGTATTTGGTGTCCGAAATAATGGGCCACTAAAGTCCTTATTTAGCAAACTATGCGTGTCCAAAGTAGAAGCCAATTATTTTGTCACTTGTTTACATGCCTGAGGTCTACGCGGGGAACGTCTCGCGAAGAGTTTAAAATTCCTCCTCGGTCAGGCCGCGATTGGAGCTCTGGCTCATTCCGTTCCGAGAAGAGCTGCGACATTATTTTTACCTTTTTTGCAAAAGCGAGTTCATTACGACCGAGAAAGGCAAGCAAACCGTCCGTCCGTCGGTAGAATATGCCGTCGAAGAAACCGCTTTGCATAAGCAGACAGATCGCTAATTAGAATAAATTTCGAACGGAATAAATGACAATGGAAGACAAAGTATCCAATTACCGGAGTCCTTTTAAAGCAGTTTTCATTGCCATGGCAAAAAAAAAGAAATGCGAGCGAACCGAAGAAGTGACCACACGTCCTTGTTTTCTCACGGATTATTTTGAACGAAACCAAGCGAGATAGAAAGACTACCTTATCGGTGTTAAAAAACCCGTTGGGGACATTTAGCTCGGCAGTAGTGGCATAATAGTTGATGAGATGGTCAGCTTTTATAAAAACAATTTAGAAAATGCCTCTGCTACTCGCTCATATACCTAAACATTACGTATAAATTATGTATCATATACTTTTGTTGAAAAAAAATGTAATGACACAATTTATATAAGAATATTAAGGCACAAATCCCTTTAGATTTCACTAAAAACAAGTAAAAAGGTACAATGCACTAAAAGCTTTAGACGGAGATAACTTTAATTATCGATAAATAGCGAAATATGTCATTTATCTGTACGTAAAGGCAAAGGCGTAGCATGTGGACTTTAAGAAAGGTGTAAAGTGAACTATTTAAAATCAAATACAGCATTTTTTAAACCGACGAATTTTTTATTTCGCTTATTTATATAATAAAAAAAAATATTGTAGCCATCCAATACTTCATTTAAGCCGGCAACAGTGCAACTTGATTAAGTTCACTTGACGAGTGCTCTGGCGCCTTGCAACCTCTTAATAATTTTAGCATAATATATTATTATTATTTTACAGAGACCTGTTGCGTGCAAAATCATTTGGTATGCAGATGTATGTAGACATGCGTGTTCTTGTACGCACAACCATTCAGCCCGGCATTCGCCATGGTCTTTACTTTAACAGAAAGGCAATTACTTGCACCGTGTACGCCTCGGATCGGGTTCAGGTGACATGGAACAGGAATTCCATTGGATGTAAAAACGTTGTAGAACAGGGACATTTTTATAGACGTACCAGTGAATATTCTCCAAGCAATTAAATCGTATTTTGTTGGGTTAGAATTTTTTTTAAGCACACCTTAATTATGATAAAAAATTACGTTATAACTTTTATAAGTAGATATAAAATCTATTTACCCTGTTTGCAACTGATAAAATAGCTTAACTGTTTACATACTGTATCATTTACCTCCTGATATTGCCGAGTCTATATTTACACTACCAATAAGATAAAGTGCTTATCTTGTATGTATGTACAGTGCATAAGAATATTTGTGCATGCACGTGAGAGCAGTAATTGTGGAAATGTTCTGAATAATGCTAATTATGATTTTAATAAGTAGATAAAATACGCCCGATGAATTTACACAATTATTATTACATTCACAGTCAAGTCTGCAATATTTATAATTGCCTAAAACGGAAATATTTAATTATAATGTATTTACTGTGGTTTATTATTAGATCATCATTAAAGGAACTAAAATAGAAGAACAGACAAATTAAGAAAAAAGTAAATGTACCGACCGGGAATAGAACTCAGCCCGCGTCCGATTGATGAGCTTTCAGAAACGAGAATCTTAACCACTTAGCTACCATCGCTTTTGTTCGCAACTGTCCGTCTTAACTACTTAAACAAAAAATGAATATTTGTTCAAATTTTTATGTATTACTTATTACTATTTCATTAGAAAATTAATTAATAATAAAAATGAGATAGAAGCAGCAGTGTTTTTCATTAGGTATTCAAAACAAACCATCGAATTAAAACTGTAAAGTTCGTTGTCACTGTTCCATGACTTTCACCATGAACGTTTGAGTGGAACGTAAAATATTTCAGACTACAAGTAGTAGATAATAAAATATAAATGAAATCATGCAAAAAACATATTTCTTTTTCAATCAAGGCTTGATTAATCGTACCTGGACGTTGACTGCTTAAGATTTAGCAACAGGTGAGTTTGGTAAGGCCAAACTTTGGCAATTTTAATAGCAGGTGCGTTTGGTTTGGGTCACATTCCCATTAAACAGAATTTGTTTTCAAAACCCACGAACCAAAGTGTGAAGTAGTAGGCAGTGCCGGTGTACGTGAGTATGTACATATGTACGTGTGTATGTGTACTTACAGGTAAACGTATCAGTGTGCTGTTCTTATGTAGGCAGGCATATAATAAAATGGCTTGCATCGCGTAGGCTAAGCCGGTTTATCTCGTTAATTTGAGCACATGGAAACGACTTATCTCGTTAGTTCAAGACACATCTGAACTAAACTGCTGTAATTGTTGGCATAACGATCGTACTAAGCAGCTAAGCTAAAATGCCGGCTACCATTTTTTCGTTTTTGCAAAAACGTGCATCGAATACACGACATGACCCAGCCAGCCAGCCATACCATGAACACCATACACCTAGATATCATTATTGTACCATAATTAGAAAAAATAATGGCCATCCTATTCACTACTACTTGATAAAACTAGGTAAAGCACTGGTCGAACGGACTTTACGCCGTAAGCTCAAAATACTTCCAAGGACTTCAAAAGTCTTCTTAATTAAAAAAAATATGTATACAGGGTATTTTTCTGTCAAGTATTATTGTCTTGACACCTTAATTAACCAATAAATGGTGAAATAATTCAAATATCTGTGCGTGTAGGCAAAGGAGTAGCATGTGGACCTTGAGAAAGGAGTAAAGTGAACTATTCAAATTAAATTAAACCATTTTTTAAACTGTCGATTCCTTTTAATTTATCAATTTATGTAATTAAAAAAATATTGTGGTTGCCTAGTGCTTCATTTAAGACGGCAACAATGCAACTTAATTGAGTTAATCTTCCGGTTGCCCTGGCGTCTCGTATATATATATATCAGTTTCATCGCCTCTTAATAAGTTTAACATACCTAATATTATTTTTGTTGATGACTGTACATTCCGCATTCGACAAAACTATAGTGTTTTCGCACGATTAACTCACATAATTATGTATACAGGGTATTTTTCTGTCAAGTATTATTGTCTTGACACCTTAATTAACCAATAAATGGTGAAATAATTCAAATATCTGTGCGTGTAGGCAAAGGAGTAGCATGTGGACATTGAGAAAGGAGTAAAGTGAACTATTGAAATTAAAATAAACCATTTTTTAAACTGTCGGTTCCTTTTAATGTATCAATTTATGTAATAAAAAAAATATTGTGGTTGTCTAGTGCTTCATTAAAGACGGCAACAATGCAACTTAATTGAGTTAACTTTCCGGTTGCCCTGGCGTCTCGTATCTAACAGCTTGACCGCCTTTTAATAAGTTTAACATACCTAATATTATATTTGTTGATGACTGTACATTCCGCATTCGACAAAACTATAGTGTTTTCGCACGATTAACTCACATAATTATGTATACAGGGTATTTTTCTGTCAAGTATTATTGTCTTGACAACCTAATTAACCAATAAATGGCGAAATAAGTCAATTATCTGGGCGTTAAGGCAAAGGAGTAGCATGTGGACTTTGAGAAAGGAGTAAAGTGAACTATTCAAATTAAAATAAACCATTTTTTAACCTGACGGTTCCTTTTAATTCATCAATTTATGTAATAAAAAAAATATTGTAGTTGCCTAGTGCTTCATTTAAGACGGCAATAATGCAACTTAATTGTTAACCTTCCGGTTGCCCTGGCGTCTTATATCCAACAGTTTCACCGCGTCTTAATAAGTTTAACATACCTAATATTATTTTTGTTGATGACTGTACATTCCGCATTCGACAAAACTATAGTGTTTTCGCACGATTAACTCACATAATTATGTATACAGGGTATTTTTCTGTCAAGTATTATTGTCTTGACACCTTAATTAACCAATAAATGGTGAAATAATTCAAATATCTGTGCGTGTAGGCAAAGGAGTAGCATGTGGACATTGAGAAAGGAGTAAAGTGAACTATTCAAATTAAAATAAACCATTTTTTAAACTGTCCGTTCCTTTTAACTTATCAATTTATGTAATAAAAAAAATATTGTGGTTGCCTAGCGCTTCATTTAAGACGGCAACAATGCAACTTAATTGAGTTAACCTTCCGGTTGCCCTGGCGTCTCGTATATATAACAGTTTCATCGCCTCTTAATAAGTTTAACATACCTAATATTATTTTTGTTGATAACTGTACATTCCGCATTAGACAAAACCATAGTGTTTTCGCACGATTAACTCACAACCGATCGAACCTATTCGATCCAATCGAGTAGAGTAGAATGAATTTTTTATTAAGTGCCCACCTACCTACCTACCTCTACTATCATACATGCGTACCGGTATCAATGGTCGATAAGATCATTTGCCTGATGGGTTACCAAGACCACCCACAATGGACGAAAGCGGTATGTAAAGGTAACCACAAGCTGGTTAATTCGACTCGTATATACCATTTCACTTCCAGCGAAGCTTTTGATATTTCAACGAGCCTCCAGTTGATTTTGATTAATGATTTATTTCACCTTTTTTTTTTCTTTTAATTATCAGCCCCTGGTCACATTTTTAAAACCTACCAAAAATTATTTACTTTTTAGAACAAACTATGCAACCACACGTACATTCCTGTGGTATGTGGCTGTAATATTTGCAGGACATATTTTAATTGCATTAGAAATCGAAATGAAAACCACTTTATGGTTATTTTAAAGCCATTAACGTAGCCTATCAATTCTAATCTTGAACTTACTGCCATAATACATAATCGGTAATAAAGCCCGCATAGCTCCTGCCCTTCGTTTTTACGATTTACGACATTCAAAGCCACTAATAATCGTTATAATGCTCCCAGTAAACTATGTACCGGCGATTAAGAATGAAAATACCGCGATACGTATGCGCATATTCCCTTCTAACTATTTGTAAACAAGTTTCGCAACTGCCTCGTAGCAGCACGGGAGGAACTATTATAAATCGTTCGAACAAGGTACTCAATGTTCCCCATTTTTTTGCTTCCTTCCACCAACCGAGCAGAAGAATTATTTCAGCCACGTTACCGCAAGCCAACCGCGTTCCTTCTTATCTTCATCTCAATCCTTTTACCATGTGCATCTTATTTCTCTTAACGCACACATATAAAACGTACTTAAATCGATAAGGGCGAAGTGAATAGATACCAGGAAGTGTGTTGGAATGACAGTACATTGCTTTTTATACGTACGATGCGGTAGAGTGGGGGTAACCGTTGCGCAAGTGTTTGTGGGGCTGCCGGTCTGGCGCCAATAGAAATGCATTTTGGAGACGCGCGTCAGACTTGCGCGCAGGAAGGCGTGTCTAGTGCTGATTACATTTGTTTAAGTAACGTTCAAAAAACTTGCTTGCTTCACTTTTTTGTACTTTTCAGGGCCCCTATTATTTAAATTTTAAAACTAATCAACTGAAGTGTTGTACCATATATCAGTTAAGTTGCATGCTATTTATTGAAAGTATGCGGTGGTAGTAGTAGTACAAACATCTGTCTGTCTGTAAACGGGCAACGATGCCAATAATGGAACAAAATTTATTCAAACAGCACACGAGTATTATAAATATGTATCACGCGAGTGACTTGAATGAAAATTATTCGTCAACGACGACTGACGTGCGTCTCATTCTCATACACGTGCTTATATCCTATGTATGAATGAATGGACGAAACATGAATAAAATTTAAAAACAAAAATATTATTAATTAAACAACTGCAACTGTTATATTTAACTATGTATTATAACAATGTGTATTATAAGCAAAATTTTGAGGTCCTGTTACCTATTTCGATCTTTTTTCCACTTTATTTTTACCCTGTAGGTACTGACGGGTGGTGGTGCAGTTTTCGATAAAAATATTAGTACATTGTAATAAATTTTTTTTTATCCGCTTATTTAAAACTAATAATAAATAATTAAAAGTTAAAAATAGAAATGTATTCACGAACAGGATAAAGATGAGTCAGTGAACAATCCCGTTACCTACACACTTCCATAAACGATTAAATCACTTTCTAAGATCAATATTTACAGTAAGTCCCACAAGTATGTTCATCAATTATTAATAAATAAATAATTAAAAGAATTACAGTAACTACAAAACTGCATCCTCAACTAATATTTTTGATTGATTCTGAATAATTTGGTATGTGTATATGATTAATTAAAAATATTTTTTACACATTTAATGACCACAAATACATCTAATTTTTTTTGTTTTGAAGGTTATTAATTAATTAATTAAATACGTACGCGATGATAAATAATGAAAACATTACGATTTGTTTCTAATGTGTATGTGTGGGACGAACTGTATATATGTATATATGTTATGAATACGTTTTGGCAGGCCAGGGTTAAAAAGGGAAACACCAAAACAAAAAAAAAAGACAAAGCTGCATTTCCGGTGTGACTACTAGCGTGAAAATGATATATATATAAATGATTAATCATGCAAAAAAAATTGGCATGACTTCAGACTACAAAGAAAACAAAATTACCCTACTACTGTACTTGTGGTTTCTTCACAATCACATGCAAAATATTTTCAAATTAATTTAAGTAAAATAAAGATACATATAATTTTCAAATCTACATAAATTTAATTGACAATAGAAATATAATTTTTTTCCAGTCTTCCACTAAAATTCCCTGACTTTCCCAGAAAGTTTACAATTCCTTGATATTTTCAGGCCATCGTGAATATTGTTACGAGTACTTGCCAATTAAGTTGGTGTGAGCATAATTAACGAACATTTTTTCTGAATACATAAGGAATATTCCTGGCATTCCTGAAACATTTAGAAAACACCAGAAACGATCAATGGGAAAACAATTGGATTACTAGACGGCTGTAGAATTCCCTAGAAAAAGGCTGAAAAGACTATAAAAGGCGGAAACGGCACACACCGAATCAGTTGACAGTGGACAGCTGATGTTTGGAAGCGAAGCGATCGATAGGCGAACAACAGGCGATAGAAGTCATAGTGTCTATGGTATAGCGAGTGTTTATAGTAGAGGCGAGCGGGAAAAGAGGCTTTTAGTTTAAATAAATTGTGTAGACTTGTTTATAACTGTAGGGGTAGTCAAATTAACTTTAGTAATTAAATAAATTCGTTATTTTTGTTTTGTTAATTGTGTTTTCCGTGACCGAACACGTCACAATATAAATAAAACAAAAATACTCACAAAGAAAACTGTAATTCCTGTATTCGCTTCATGAGTTACCACATCTGTATATAACCATATTTAGTTTTATTTATTGTTTTCATTTTAATTGGGTCCTAATTAAAATATTTTTCACAACATTCGATGAAGGACGACAGCAACTGTAATTAGGTACGTAAACTACAGTTAATTACTTAATACATATTATAATTTGCAATTGAATTCATTATAAATTTAAAAAAAATAAAAAATTCAACTACCTAATAATAAAAAAATATGACCCCCCCTCACCTATATCTTCAAATAAATTATTCAATGCACAATGCATTTACATATATTAATTATGTATTACCTATCAATAAAATCATTTTATAGGTCTATTTTAGGATCTAACGATATTTCCTTTTCTAAAATAAATAAATTACTCACAGATTTTATTACATATCATTTTATTTGAAGTGTTCCAGATAGCCACTTAAGCAAATACTAAATACATAATTGAATATTTAGTTAAGACAAATTCATGATAAGTCATTTAATAATGTATGTGAATGTGCAATTTATAGTACTAGTCAATGGCCCATCTATTTTTAAAACTGAATGTAAATATAAAAAAAGTTGTTTTAGAAACATGACATTATTATTTTAAACTAGTGCATATATATGTAAAAACAATATTGAATGAAAGTATAAAACCAAAAATCAAAAATATAACCTAACCTGACCTAACCCAACCTAACTTATCCCCCACATTGTAATCCGTAGTAAGCGATGAAAAGACGTTCGTTTTAAATTTTAAATTTTTCTTTTCCTGCTACAAAGAGAATTTTAGTAAACAAACAGAATATTTAGTTAGGTTGGATCAGGGTAATGGGGTTTATGGTAGAGAACGACAACAAAAACCCCGGTGTCTGAATCATTCACCATTTTACAAATTACTTAAAAAAATGTTGAACCATATATCTAAAAAATCAAATAAATACTTAACTTGATCTCACCCGCTGACCTGACCAAACCCCTAACCTAACTTATCCTAAGGCACCTTTTTTCTCCACAAGGATTATATTGTAGGTAATATGTAGTAAAGCAAAGAAAATACGTTTGTGTTAATTTATTTTTCTTTTCCTGCTACTAAAGAATTTTAGTAAACAAACAGAATATTTAGTTAGGTTAGGATCAGGGTAATACGGTTATGGTAGAGAACGACAACACAAACGAAGTGACTGAATCATTCACCATTTTACAAATTACTTAAAATGTTAAACCCGATATAAAAAATCAAATCAAACTTAACTTGATCTCCCCCTGCTGACCTGACCTAACCTAACCTAACTTATCCTAAGGCACCTTTTTTTCTCCACAAGGATTATATTGTAGGTAATATGTAGTAAAGCAAAGAAAATACGTTTGTGTTAATTATTTTTCTTTTCCTGCTACAAAATGAATTTTTGTAAACAAACAGAATATTTAGTTAGGTTAGGATCAGGGTAATAGGGTTATGGTAGTGAACGACAACACAAACGAAGTGACTGAATCATTCACCATTTTACAAATTACTTAAAAAAATGTTAAACCCGATATAAAAAATCAAATCAAACTTAACTTGATCTCACCCGCTGCCCCTGACCTAACCTAACCTAACTTATCCTAAGGCACCTTTTTTCTCCACAAGGATTATATTGTAGGTAATATGTAGTAAGCAAAGTAAATACGTTTGTTTTAAATTTATTTTTCTTTTCCTGCTACTAAAGAATTTTAGTAAACAAACAGAATATTTAGTTAGGTTAGGATCAGGGTAATAGGGTTATGGTAGTGAACGACAACACAAACGAAGTGACTGAATCATTCACCATTTTACAAATTATTTTTCTTTTCCTGCTACTAAAAATTTTAGTAAACAAACACAATATTTAGTTAGTTGTTAGGATCAGGGTAATAGGGTTATGGTAGTGAACGACAACACAAATGAAATGACTGAATTATTCTCTTTTCAGATTTTTTTTATTACATAACCCCAAATGTTTCTATTGCTCTGGTTACATCACGCCAAAAAACAATTTTTTTTCGTGTTTTTGTATTATTTTATTTGTTGAGCCCAAACTGGTGGTACGTTTTTTAAATAGATATTATTATTATTATTAAAAACTACTACTGCTATGATGTTAACTTTATCAGCACGTGTGTTGTGGGTTGTCCGTTCGTCGAGATCGAGATCATCGTCGTCCGTCGTCATTGTATGGAAATGAGGTGTCGGTGTCGACGTGAATGTGTAACTTCACGTGGCCTATGACCTTTCGCTATTCACCCAACGGATTAGCAGCCGAAAGCTATCGTTTATGATCAGATAAAATAAATACATTAACATACATACATACATACATACATACACACACACACACGTTGGCGATAACGATACAAAGGGATTAATTATGGCGGTAGTTAGTGTTCCTGTATGGAATATACAGGGTGGCCCACATATGCACCAATATTGTTTCAGGTCAGTTTTATATTTTACTTAAAAAATTTTTGATTAGAAGACATCGATGATCTACAGTGTGACCTCGAAAACTACCTATATTAATAAACCATTAAAAAAAATAACTTCATTATATATTTTTAAATTTTCATCCCCTTTTTGGACAGGTGTAAACGTACCCCTGGGAAACCAATAACAAACGTAACATAAACCCCATTGTTATAGAGCCTATACACACACACACACCACCACGTATGTCCCCATAAAATAACAAATTAACAAAACACCCCTCGGGTATTTTATTTAACATGACCAGCAATAATTCCCCAATAAGCAGAAGCCTAATACCTGCGTGCGTGGTCCAGAAAACAAGAATAGTGAGTAGTAAGTACCTAGTAGTGTAGTGTAGTGTGCCTTGGAATGTAGAAAGAAAAGATCAGAGCAAGCGTTTGTGCATTATTTTACGTTTTAGAGGGGAAG
Source organism: Agrilus mali (assembly GCA_029378335.1). NCBI lineage: Eukaryota > Metazoa > Arthropoda > Insecta > Coleoptera > Buprestidae > Agrilus > Agrilus mali. The sequence goes on from CM055661.1 coordinate 7,614,446, forward strand.
GGGGTAGCGGGCACAGGGACGTGCAGGAGGGAACTAACACAAAGCAACGGACCGCACCTCATAACGACCAACAGGTGTGACAAATCTGTTGGTAAGATGTGTAGGCAGGCTTGATGCTTGCGAGGAATGTACAGGATGTTTAGAAGAAGATCGATTTTTATTACGGACTCGAAATAAAATACCTGTGCAAGGGGGTGGGAAGGGAAGGTCAAACCTGGTCACAAATTTAAATTTAATAGGTACCTGCCTGATTATTAATTTATAGAAACTATTATATAGCCTCAAATTACCATTGATTGAGCCCCTCGTGATCCGCCACTGGTTTAATATTATTTTTTGTTAATTAAAACAATTTCATGTTGCACTAAATGAATAATAACAATTAAACAAATTAAATTAAAACGCACGTAAAATATTTGTAAATTTTAGGGATTTTTTTATTTTTATGATATATTTCTTGATTTGAAATATTTTTACACTGGAAATTAGATGGCGCCATTGACCAAAAGTAAAAAAAATTATAGTAGGACGAAACCCATTCGAAAAGGAAGAGAATATAACTGATATGAAAGGAAAAATAATTTTCGGGCGATCTGAGGTCGGGAAGAGGAAGGGGGTGAGTTTTTAAAGGTAAAAAACGGTTTTCCTTGATTTCCGGAAAAACTACAAATTTTATGGAAAAAAGTTAAATAGCAAAGTTGTAGGTAATAAAAAGATCTACAACTTTTGTATTTACACTTTTTTCACATAACCTCAAAATTTATGTGAAAAATTCAAATAACCAACTTTTTGGTTTTTTATTTTTATCTTTTACAAAAAATTTTGTTTTTTCACGAAATTTGGTGAAAACTTACCTATTTATGTCCCAAACACGCTGTAATTTTTTTGATTTGAAATATTTATTTTTTCACCTTATTTTTACTTAATATCGAAAAAGCACCCTAATTTTCAATCGAAAATTCTCACGTCAAAATATCTGATTTTTTAAAAACGTTGGTGGTCGTTTTCTTAGTTGAAATCTCTACTTTCTGATGGTGTGAAAAAAAACATACACTACTATGGTAAGTTTTCTCAGGAAATGCAAAAAAACGAAGGAAATTTTATCTAAAAAATGTGACCGCTGCTTTTTTTTCAGTAAAATGTTGATTCATGTCATAAAAAATCTCATATAAATATACATGTAAATCGTACTATTGAATTCACATACTTTATACTGATTACGTTATTCATTATTTTTTTTGTTTTTTTGCAATTCCTGAGAAAACTTACCATATTAATGTATATTTTTTTTCACACCGTCAGAAAGTAGAGATTTCAACTAAGAAAAAGACCACCAACGTTTTTAAAAACGCAGATATTTTGACGTGAGAATTTTTGATTGAAAATTAGGGTGGTTTTTCGATATTAAGTAAAAATAAGGTGAAAAAATAAATATTTCAAATCAAAAAAATTACAGCGTGTTTGGTACATAAATAGGTAAGTTTTCACCAAATTTCGTGAAAAAACAAATTTTTTTGTAAAAGATAAAAATAAAAAACTAAAAACTTGGTTATTTAAATTTTTCACATAAATTTTGAGGTTATGTGAAAAAAGTGTAAATACAAAAGTTGTAGATCTTTTTATTACCTACAACTTTGCCATTTAACTTTTTTTTATAAAATTTGTAGTTTTTCCGGAAATCAAGGAAAACTGTTTTTTACCCTTAAAAACTCACCCCCTTCCCTTTCCCGACCTCAGATCGCCCGCAAATTATTTTTCCTTTCATTTCCAATGGGTTTCGTCCTACTATTATATTTTCGACCCTGGTCTAGTGATAATTGTGAATAAATTGATACATCAATCGATCGATAATCGTAAAAAAATAATCAACATTTCTTTTACCCATTAAGTTACATACGGCTTAGATAGTTATATGTTAATTTTTTCACCACACGCTGAGTACCTACATGGGTCGAAATTATTTATTCGTCTGATCTAGGAATAACATTAAACTTATTTCGTGTTGAAATCCGTTAATTGGTTTTATTGAAAGCCCAGAGTGGAGAAGGTGACCATTAATGGATATATGTATGTAGATAAATTAAAACCAGTATTTGACTCCGCAACATCTAACCTCCTTCTCTCCATCCTGTGCTTATTTTTTTTACCTCTTCGGCTGTCAATTATCGATAGAAACTCTCTCTATTAGGTGTCAATAATTTCCAATGACAAATTGCAATTAATTACTTTACCATAACAGGAATGGAATTGGGTTTTAGAATAATATTAGGTAGGTACTTATTACTGTACAAAAGTAATATTAACAACAAGTGCATATATACCTACAACGTTATTGGCAAATAATATTAAACCAGTGGCGGCTCAAGAGGGGCACTATATTTAGAGGTAGTACAAAATAATCGTCAACAAACTGTAATAAGTTCTTTATGTCTTTTTAATCCTGACCATGCATATAACGATAAGAATTTCGAAGCATATAAAAAAAACTTTTAATCAAGTGTGGGATAGTAAAGTAAATACATAGATGCTACGTGAGTCCCTAATAAAATCGTTTCCTACATTCTTTTCACACATGTGGTGCAACCCTCATCGTTAAGCCCACACATACAAAGGGATTATGTGTTTACACGATGGGCATATATCAACAAGTAGCTGTTACTTATAATTTTTATGACAGCTATGATGGCTACAGGTGTTGAGACATAAAGAAGAGGATAAAGCATAAAAAGCCGCCAAAATCTATGATTTGCCATTAAAAATACATGTAACCCTTAATTTTCACCCTTCTACCACCAACTCCCATTTTTTAATAACGATATTAGTAGGTACTGTAATAATCTTCAACTCTCAGTGGTCGATAACTGATCAATTATTTGTTATCAATCGATTAGTCATCCCCGCCAGGCGTCTACTGATGTCACTACTCACCCAGCAAACAGCACGGAGTGGGGATGGGAATGAAGAATGTTACACGCAATTTAAATATGTTTAAAGAAGTAAAAAAATTTCAGAATGATTTGGCAATGTTCAAGAATATTCCAGAATCTTGAAGATCATTCAAGAATGTTTCAGAATATTTAAAAAAGTCAGAAAATGTTTTGAATCATTATGGGATGTTCTGGATGGTTCTAAATTCTCGAACTGTACTAAAAATGTACAGTGTAATTAATAAAAAATGAAACAAGATATTATAGGATTTTAATACTTTGGTGCTGAAAATATTTGACCTTGTCGGATGCGCAGAAAAATAACTCCGCCCACTGTTAACTAACTTCACGAGCATAAGTAAGCTCCGCCTCTACTGTCTCTTGCGCATCACGACAGTCTGAAATACGTCTGCAAACATGAGCACTTACATAACTATGCATATCACCCACCATCCATTGATGTCTCCACCACTTACCTACCTATATATAAATACTTATCTTATAAGTATGTTTTTAAATGATTTTATCTTTGCTTCGAAGTGCACAAATTCAGCAAGTTCGATTTAAAATTTATTACCCCTTTGTTAAGTTATGCTCTACACCTAACCTATGTACAATGTACATACATAATAAAGTGAATGGTAAACAAATCACTATTAGGTATTTCAAAATGTTTCGAAGCCAACAACCAACCATTGAATTGCCTGCCACGAAACGTTACGAAAGTATTTTAGCAAGACATTTTATGTATGTATGTATGTATGTATGAGGTACGTACAAAGACAAGTACATAACATTATTATATAATATACCATATTAACAACAAAAAGTACCTGCATAAGTAGGTACACTCGTAGTATTATTATTTATATGTTGCTTCCTAAGTTGTTAAAAAGTCAAACTGGAAGGAAGGCTGATGAGAAAAGTTACGACATTAAAATTGCACATACATACACACACACACACATTAATCGTCAGGTGGAAAATCAGGTCAGTAATAAATATAATTTGTTTATAAATTGATATACGTATGTATATGTACAGTTATCTACCAAAAAAGTGGACAAATTAAATCCAAAAATAATTTTATAAAACAATGGCAAATTTAATTGTTTTTTTTTTTTATTCTAACCTGAACATATACAATCAGAAGATTTTATGTAAGTATCCTAGGCATAATGAAAAAAATATATCAATCAAAATCTGTTGGAATTCTAATTTATCGTTGTATCATCGACATGATTTTTTAAACATCGAAATTTTCATTATTTGAGTATTTATTTTATTTTATTTTGAAATTTCTAAACTGAACAAACAGTTAAATAAATTACAGTCAACATTTTATGAACATAAGTACCCTAGGCATAATGAAAATACCTATAAAATAAAAAAATTATATTTGCAACAGTTTTAGAGAAAAAAAATTTTCATCCAACAATGTTTTCTGACAAAAACCGTTACATTTTTGAAATAACTCGATGATGGTTAGTGCCATTTGAATAAAATTTGATAACTGGAAGAACTGAGAAAACTTACCAAAGTAACGTACATTTTTTTTCACACCATCAGAAAGTAGAGATTTCAACGAAGAAAAAGCCCACCAACGTTTTTAATAAAGCAGATATTTTGACGTGAGAATTTTCTATTGAAAATTAGGGTGGTTTTTCGATATTAAGTAAAAATAAGGTGAAAAAATAAATATTTCAAATCAAAAAAATTACAGCGTGTTTGGGACATAAATAGGTAAGTTTTCACCAAATTTCGTGAAAAAACAAAATTTTTTGTAAAAGATAAAAATAAAAAACCAAAAAGTTGGTTATTTGAATTTTTCACATAAATTTTGAGGTTATGTGAAAAAAGTGTAAATACAAAAGTTGTAGATCTTTTTATTACCTACAACTTTGCCATTTAACTTTTTTTCATAAGACTTGTAGTTTTTCCGGAAATCAAGGAAACCGTTTTTTACCCTTTAAGACTAACTATTAGTAGGTAGTTTCATAAGCATTTTCTTGTTCCAAATTTGATTGAAATAGTACTAAGCGTTTTTGAGTAAGTAATTGAAAACAAAAAAAATTTTTTTTGCCTTTTAATAAGTAAATGCGGTTAGATTGACTTTGATTTTGACCCCAGGAACCTGTGTGTGGTTATTTTGTCTACGGAACTTTGGGACACCCTGTATAGTTTTTTGTCTGATAGGATAGGAGGAGCGGTTGTTAATTACTTTTTTTAATATAGGTGTATATATACCACCATCAATCTGAAAACTGTAGAACAACCCGTTCGATTTAATTGAGATCTTCAACTATTTTTCTACCACCCTTTACTCCCGTTTCTGCTCATAATTTATCTCAAAATACAGATGAAAGAGATGCAGTTTTTCAGGTTTCTTAAGGTGCCCTACCAAATTATACCAACCATAAAAACTAACTCCAAAGGCTATAGCGAGATAAGAATGGGTAGGATGCTGTGCTGATTTTTTTTCTGGTGATTACTACCAACATAAGATTAAGATTTGCCAAGTTTTAACTCTTAATATTGTACCGTTGAAAAGTGAGGATTAATTGAAAAAAAATCGAAAAAAAATCATATCTTTTCAACGGTTCGATCGATTTGGCTGAAATTTTAGTATGTTTTGCATATTTTTATAACAAAACGAAGAAAAAATTATTAATATGAAAAGAAAATTTTAACCCTCCTAAAAAAATATTCCATAAAAAAAATTTTTTCATAAACATATGGTCTTGGAACAATTAAGTACCAAAATTTTTTTTTATTTTTCTAACACTATTTTTCACAACATATGATTTTTTCAAAATTCTTTTTGGGTGCGTCATAGTTGAAAAAAAGAAAATGTCAAAAATTTTTTTTTTTTTTTTTGGTTAGGCTTTATGTACAGTCACGTAAACTTTTTGTAGATTTCCAAATCAAGCACAATCCGTTTGGGGGCATCCTACCCATTCTTATCTCGCTATAGCCTTTCCAATATTTCAACCCTTACAAAATATACTTAAATAAAACTATCAATTTTGTTCGAATATTTTGCAATAATAAACTGTCGTTAAACTCCTTTGTGTTTGTTGATTTTTATGTGTTAAAATCTATTCTTGGGTACTACTCGGCCAACGCCAGCTGGATTTAGAATACGATGCAGTTATTTATAACCAAGGGTTCCAAAACTGTAACGTGCACTATTTCCATCATGTGAAATATGAATCTTTTTCAACATTTTATTTGAAATATGTTTTTGTATATTTTTTTTAACTCCATTAAAGTAAAACCATTATAAAGTATTAAAAAAAAATATATAGTACCACCATAGACTCACCCGATAGACTTTTTAGGCAGTTACTAATTTTAGGACCAGACAGCAAATAAGCACTCTACTTAGATACCTATATTTTTATTGACTCCCAATAATAATTTCAGTATAATTTATAAATATACATACTAAGCCCTCGTTTTTATGTAGATATACAGCCCAAATTATTATTGAAGCACCCCCGTAGATTTTAATGTCAAAGAAATCACAAGTTAGTCAACTTTCTCGACAATGTTATCTAATTTATTTTCTACTATTCACAAGACATACCTTTTTACTTACACATACAATATGTATATGGATAGGTATCTGTATGTACTTTATACGGTTCGTGCTTAAATAATTAATTAATACTTCTTCACACGCTACCGGTACTCAACAATTAACACCTGCTTTAAATGCACTAACCGTGGTGCATGATTGTTGCAGTACTTTTACCATAAACTGATAACAAACTGTGCAATTAGTCAAAAAAGCACGTGCCTTCGAACGTGGACGAGAGAGCACACAACACATACTATTTACTCTTACTTTCCAACGTTTAAAACCTTACTTAATAAGATTTTTGTAAAGCAAAAAAATAAAATTAATAAATAAAAATCAGGTAAAAGGCTATAGCGAGATAAGAATGGGTAGGATGCCCCCAAACGGATTGTGCTGATTTTTTTCTGGTGATTACTACCAACATAAGATTAAGATTTGCCACATTTTAGCTCTTAATATTGTACCGTTGGAATGTGAGGATTAATTGAAAAAAAATCGAAAAAAAATCATATCTTTTCAACGGTTCGATCGATTTGACTGAAATTTTAGTATGTTTTGCATATTTTTATAACAAAAAGAAGAAAAAATTATTAATATGAAAAGAAAATTTTAACCCCCCTAAAAAAATTATTCCATAAAAAAAATATTTTTCATAAACTTATGGTCTTGGTACAATTACCAAATTTTTATTTTTTATTTTTCTAACACTATTTTTCACAACATATGATTTTTTCAAATTTTTTTTTGGGTGCGTCATAGTTGAAACACACTTGAAAAAAAATTCCGAAACAATTATAAATGACGTCAAATAGATTAAAAAATCTCCAGAAAAATTTACGTGATATTACATAAAGCATAACCTCAAAAAAAATAATTTCTAGACATTTGGTTGTTTTTAACTATGACGCACGCAGAGGAAAATTTTGAAAAAATTATATGTTGCGTTGGATAGGGTCAAAAACGTACAAAAAGATTTTGATAATTGTACAACTAACATAACCTCAAAAAAAAATATATATATTTGTAGACATTCTATTGCTTTTATTACTGCGACGCATCTGGAAAAAAATTTAGAAAAAATTTTATACAACGTCAAATACATTTGGAAATCTACAAAAACAATTACGTGACTGTATATAAAGCCTAACCTAAAAAAAAAAACAATTTTTTGACATTTTTTTTTTTTCAACTATGACGCACCCAGAAAAAATTTTGAAAAAATCATATGTTGTGAGATATTGTTACTGAATAGAGTAGTAACTAATATTTTTTGTGTTTATTAATACCTTAACATACAAACTTTAACAATGAACTGTAATTTTACGATATTTGATGGAAAGAACAAGTTGCGATCCAAATCTACCGAGAGTATAAACAGGACTGCCATAATAATGAACAAGTCATTGAAATATAATACAAGGTATAAATCTGTAAAATGTTTAAGTTAGATAAATATGGGAATATGCGTCAGTTCTTTTTCTCAGCGCTCGCTTGTATTGTTTATGAGTTCAATAGCAAAAATCAACACTATCGACACTTTTGTCGCCACAGATTACCTTTAGTCAAAACAACACATACACAGGGTGATCGTTGCACTAACATACCGCCCCCCTTGGCTGCCTGTAGGCACCAATGAATCGATGATCAACCATAAAACGGGGGGTTAATTGTCCATTGGAAGGACGCAGAGTTTGTTGGCTGGCCTTTTCACCATCGATGTGCTGGTTTTCACGCTTGCAGCTCGAACAATTCCATCCGAACCCTGATGAGTTGATTGGACAATGCCCAGCTGCCATTTTAAGGGTGGTAAATGGTCATCTTTGATTAGAACCACTACACCGGGCTTCAGTGACTGATTAAAATTCTGTTTCCATTTAACCCTTTGCTGAAGTTCGGAAATATATTCCTTTGACCATCGTGACCAAAAATGCTGCACGAGTTTTTGAGTCAGCTGATACCTCGTAAGTCGGTTGCATGGTGTTTCAGAGAAGTTTTCTTCAGGGAGTGTCGTCATCGCAGTCCCTATCAAGAAGTGCCCAGGAGTCAAAGGTTCAGGATCATTAGGATCTGAACTGATTGAGGTTATAGGTCGGGAATTGAGACATGCTTCAACCTGATTTAATACTGTTAAAAATTCCTCATAGTTAAGATTTATATTAAATAGTACTCGTTTTAGATGATGCTTTGTTGACTTTACCCCGGCTTCCCAGAGACCGCCAAAGTTGGGTGCCCTCGGGGGTATGAAGTGCCATTTAATTCCGTCAGACATTAATTCTGTTTGGATTTTAGACGCGTTTTGATTTAAAAATTTTTGAATTTCATTGTTGGCTCCGACAAAGGTTAGACCATTGTCGCTAAAAATATTATAACTAATACCGCGTCTAGAAAAAAATCGACGTAAGGCAGCAATAAAGGTTGGAGTAGAAAGGTCACTGACCAATTCTAGATGAATGGCCTTTGTACTTAGGCAGACAAACAGGCATACATAAGATTTTTTTAATTTATAATTTCGAGTAAATCTGTCTTTTATATTGAACGGTCCACAGAAATCAATCCCGACATTCGAAAATGGCCGAGCAGGTGTTACCCTGAATTCGGGTAAATTTCCCATCAAATATTTTGTTCCCGAAGCGTTAAATCGAAAACATTTTGAGCATTGTCGAACTACCTTTTTTAGTAAATTTCTTGCTGATAAGATCCAAAATCGTTCGCGAATTGATGCTAACATACTTTGGGGACCAGCGTGCAACAAACGAATGTGTTCGTGTTGCGCAATGAGTCGCGATAAAGTGTGCTTCGCGGGTAAAATAGCAGGGTGTTTTTTGTCATGGGAGAATTTGGAATGTTTTATTCTACCACCAACTCGCAATATTCCGTCGGTGTCTAGAAAAGGACTTAAATCTAAAATTTTGCTTTTTGGGTTGACTTCATTTTTTTCTGCTAAATAGTTTATTTCTCGACAGAATTCCTGTGTTTGAACCATTTTTATTAGTGCACGTAATGCAATGTTTCTTTCTTCGACAGTTATTAGACCAGTGACGAGGCCCTTTGATTTTGAGAATTTGAGATTATTAAAAAACCTGAAGCAATAAGCAACAATTTTGATAAGTTTATTGAAATCTGAATACCTTTCGATAATATCGAAATCGTTTTTATCGATGGTAATAGTTAGATTGATTTGTTTTTTACGAAAGTCTGGAAAGTTATCAAGACTCTCAGAAGTTGAAAGTACTGGGCTAGAATTGCTAGGCCAGCTATCCTCAGGACCTAACAACCATGTAGGGCCCTTCCACCATAAATTATTTTCTGATAAGTCTGAAGGATAAACGCCCCTGGTTAACAAATCAGCCGGGTTTTCCTTCGTGTTTACGTAACGCCATGAGTTAATGTCCGTAATCGATTGTATCTGCGTTACTCTGTTGGAAACGAAAATTTTCCACAAGTGTGGTGGAGCCGTGATCCATGACAGTACTATGGTGGAATCACACCAGTAATAGCAAGTAGCATCAATGTCCAAAGCTCTTACCACCTTTTGGGTGAGCTCGGAGCATAAAAGTGCAGCACATAACTCCAGCCTTGGGATTGTGATAGTTTTGATTGGTGCAACACGTGTTTTTGCACACAGCAAATGAACATGAATTATTCCTGAATCGTCGATTGACCTGAGATACACGCAAGTTCCGTATGCGGATCCACTCGCATCACAGAAGGCGTGGATTTCCGTCGACACAGGGTTTTGACAAACAGCGTGTCTGGGAATTTTTAATGTATTGAATGCATAAAGATCGCTATGAAATCTTTTCCATGTTGTGTATAAATCTAAAGGGACTGACTCATCCCAGTCTGATTTAATGAGCCACAGTTTTTGAATGATTATTTTGGCAATTATAACAGTTGGAGCTAACAGACCCAATGGGTCGAATATTTGAGAGATGGTGGACAAAATGGAACGTTTAGATGTGATTCGCTTCTCATCACATGATCCGATTGAATAACCCAGAACGTCTTGTTTTGCGTCCCAAAGAAGGCCTAATGTTTTTGATTGTTGCGAATCAGCAAAATAATGAGTCGTGCCTGATGGGTCATGATTATCATGGAGTACTTCGGAATTGTTAGAAAGGAATTTCCTCAAATTAAAACCCCCTAATTTTAGAACATTTATGATTTTATTTTTTATCGAAATGACTTCATCAACAGTTTGTCCACCTGTGACCAAGTCGTCCACATAAAAATCACGAGATATGATTGAACTGACTTTGGGTTCGTCAAGAGCACATAAATTTGATAGTTCCTTTATACAGCGTGTTGACAGGAAAGAAGCAGTGGCTGTACCGTACGTAAGAGTATTCAAGGAGAAATATTGTAAATCTGAAGAGGGGTTATCGCGCCAAAGAATCGTTTGTAGTTTTCGTTGTTCCTCTTGAATCAGAACCTGACGGTACATTTTTTCAATGTCACCTGTGAGGAGAATGTTGTGTTTTCTTGAGCGGACAATTATTGAAAATAAATCCTCCTGGACAGCAGGGCCTACCATTAAAATATCATTTAGAGAGTAGTTTGTAGATGTTTTTGAAGACGCGTCAAAGACAACACGCAACCTTGTAGTGGAGCTGGATTCTTTTATAACACAATGATGGGGTAAAAAATAGTATTCCTTTGTATTGTTTAGATCGATATTGATTTTAGACATGTGGTTTAAATTTTGGTACTCATGAATGAAATTGGAATATTCAAAAAACAGATCAGGGTTCTTTTGGAGTTTTCTTTCCAATGATAGAAATCGTCTGGTGGCTGTCTCTAATGAATCGCCCAAAACTTCTGGGGACATTTTAAATGGAAGGGTGACTATGAATTTACCGGAAGGATCGCGTATTGTATTGTTTTTGAATGATTCCTCACAACTTTTCTCTTCATGGGAAAGAGGCTGTTCAGAATGATCGCTTTCGATTTCCCAGAATTTCGTTAATTGTGAGTTCAGATCTGTGTGAGCAAAATTGCAAATAATTTCTCTTTCGCGTTGGATACATGTTGGTGGATGGACTGTTCCAGAAATGATCCAACCGAATGTAAGAAATACGTTTCCGCAGTACTGTATGTTCCCTAACCTTGAGAGACGCCAATTGTTTGGGTTATGGGAGGCCAGGAGAGGTCCACGACATATATTGATACATAAAAACGATTAGTTGATTGTTAACGCTTCTTGTAAATTGATGCATTAGAATATAAACCGTTCGCACACAACCTTTCTTAATTTCCATCTTACAAAACAGCGGTGGGATTTTGCACCCAGAGCAGTGATAAAAGTGGTAGTTTAAGTAAAAAAAAAAAAAAAAAAAAACAATATATAAATAATCAAATAATGAGTGGTGGGAAAACAAAAAACGAAAAACTCGAGCAACGGATACGCCGTCAAATAGTAGTGATGATTCTTCGTCTTCAGATGATAGTCGAATTGTGAAAAGACAGTTGAAATTATTTAAAAACGCGAAATTCATGAACTAAGAAATAGATCAACTCATTCGACTCTACGTTTCCGGTGATGAATTGATGATCCCGGTTTTTGATCCAACGAAGGACGATACTGTGGTGGAACGATGGATCGATAGGGTGGATCAATTAAAGGAAAGATATAGCTGGAATGACGATACGATAATACGGTTGGTGGCCAGTAGACTTCAGGGAAACGCACGACAATGGTTTGATGAACAGATGAAATTTGACTCGACTTGGAACGACATAAAGGTCAACATGAGGGGGGCAATTCCGTAAGTCTGTTCCATTTTCTAAATTACTCAAGGATGCTTCCAATTATGAAACGACATCTGAGCAAAATTTAGGGGACTATTGTTTTCAAAAATTATCGAAATTACGAGCCTTAAATTTAGAAATTCCTGACGAATATTTAATAGATGCGGTAATCGGAGGCATCACTGACGAAAATATTGCACGTACTGTAAGATCTGCAAGGCATACAGATGCTAATAGTCTTTACGCTTATTTAAACACGTTAGGTAATATGCCATCTACAAGTAAAAACGATGTTCCTAACACTAGCTTTAGCCAACCAAGATCAAACATGAATTTTCGTAACGACAAACTCAATCAGTGGAAATCACGAGGAAAATTTGAACGAAATGTTTTACATAACAATTCTCCGTTAGAAAAAAAAAACCATGAGCTGTTACAATTGTGGTGCTCCCGGACATTTTGCTAGAGACTGTAGAAAGACGAGATTGGAATGTAAACATTGCAACAAACTAGGTCACACGAAAGAACGGTGCCCGTCCGGGAACACAAACACGAAATCGTATACACGAGCTAACGTTATTACTATAAATCCCAATGAATCAAATATGTTTTTAAAAGTTGCTTTTATAAACAACCAAAAGATTAAGAGTTTAATCGATACAGGGTGTTCAAATACATTAATTAAAATGACAGTCGCAAAGAAATTTAATTTTAAGGCACAACGGTGCAATATAGTTACAATAAAAGGCTTTTTGGGCAACAAGGGAACCAGGGTCAATTGCAATTCCGTTTCAAAGCTATTTATTCGCGTCATGGAAGCATCGGCTACGGTCACGGCAATTTTAGTCCCAGACGATTCTTTATCACACGATATAATTATTGGCAGGGATTTCCTTGATCAACCACATATCATAATGATTAAACAAGGACACTCACTTAGTCTTCGCACAATTCCGAAACTGGAGGCTTGTCCCATAAATGTAATTAGCCACCCCAATAATGAGCTGATAAAAATTGAGAATCTAGATTTTGGCCATATTAATAATGAAATCAAGTCGCATTGCGTGAAACTCTTGAATGACTGTTCTGATTGCATATCTTCGTCGTTGGCAACGCTAGGCCGAACGAATACCGTTTCTATGGAAATACGGTGTACCACAAATGAACCTATAGTATACCACCCCTATCGTATACCGCAAGTACATAAGGAACTGTTAGAAAAAATAATAGATGATCTACTACAAAATGACATTATCAGGGAATCCTCGTCACCGTATGCGAGTCCTGTCATTTTGGTGAAAAAGAAAACCGGTGACTACCGCATGTGCGTGGATTACCGAAAATTAAACGCTATCACGATAAAGAACAAATATCCTCTTCCTATTATTGAAGAGCAAATAGACAGACTAGGGGGAAACAAATACTTTACAACCTTGGACCTAGCGTCCGGATATTACCAGGTCCCTATGGAAGAGAGTTCCATTGAAAAAACAGCTTTTATCACTCCGGACGGCCACTACGAGTTCCTCAGGATGCCATTCGGTCTGACTAATGCTCCTGCTATTTTTCAAAAACTTATTAACAAAGTTTTGGGCAAATTAAAGAACACAATAGCCTTCCCGTATATCGACGACATCATAATTCCATCCGCATCAGAGACAGAAGGATTAGAACGATTACAATTAGTCCTATCAAAACTAAGAGAGCACAATCTTACTTTAAAATTGAGTAAATGTTCATTCTTTAAGTTAAATGTGGAATACTTAGGCAGAGAAATTAGTGAAGAAGGTGTACGACCAGGGGCAAGAAAACTTGAAGCCGTCCTTCAGATGCCGAGACCACAAACCGTCAAACAAGTCCGACAATTTTTAGGATTATCCAATTATTTTAGAAAATTTATCAAACAATACGCATTAATCGCACAGCCACTCACACAACTTGTGAGAAAAGATGTTAAATGGACATGGAAAGAACAACAAGAGCATGCATTCAAAACAATTAAAGAACTACTTACGTCTGATCCAGTCCTTGCTATATTTTTAAACCGAATAGAAAAACTGAGCTTCATACAGATGCTAGCTCCAATGGAGTAGGAGCAATATTATTACAATTTGATGAACTAGGCAAAGATCACGTTGTGTCCTACTTCAGCAAACAAACCACCAGTGACCAAAAATTGTATTTATTCATTCGAATTAGAAACGATGGCCGTGGTCCTAGCCTTACGATATTTCCGTGTATATTTACTAGGCATCCAATTCAAAATAGTCACCGATTGCAATGCTTTAAAGATGACATTGTCGAAACGAGACTTACATCCCAGAGTTGGCCGATGGTGGATGGAAATCCAAGACTACACGTTTGAGATTGAATATCGACCAGGCTCAAAAATGGCACACGCGGATGCCCTTAGTAGAAATGCTACCCAACTAATTGAAGTGGAATCATTTCAAGCAGATTTAACCGAAAGTGACTGGATAGTTGCAGCACAACACGACGATCCTCAAATCAATCATATCAAGACTATCCTTAAAACGGGCATCAAGAACAGAGACACCAAGGATTATTTTAGAAATTATAAGTTAAAAAATAGCAAAGTATATAGAGTATTGAAAGACGGTAAAAAGGCTTGGGTTGTTCCCAAGGCGGCACGACTTCAGATCTGTAGACTATGTCACGATGATGCAGGGCATTTAGCGGTTGAAAAAACACTACAACGAATACAGGCAACCTATTGGTTCGCCAAAATGAGACGGTTCGTTACGAAATACATCAAAGCTTGTTTAAGTTGTGCATATTATAAAACAACAGGAAAGCCAAAACAAGGAAAATTGCATCCAATTGAGAAAACACCAACACCCCCTTTTACACGCTACACGTAGATCATGTTGGCCCTTTCACAACCAGTAAAAAGAAAAACAAGTACCTATTAGTAATAGTTGACGCATTCACGAAGTTTTGCATTATTGAGCCAGTACGTGATCAAAAAACTAAACATGTGGTGAAAACTTTAACCAACTTGATATATTTATTTGGAACGCCCACTCGACTAATCAGTGACAGGGGCTCCGCTTTTACAAGCAGATCGTTTAAGCTATTTTGCGAAACCTACAATATAAAACATATCTTAAACGCTGTAGCTACACCACGAGCGAACGGGCAATGTGAACGCTACAACAAAACTGTGGTTACGGCACTCGCAACAACTGTCGCTGGAAAAGATCCCCGCCGAATGGGACAAGTACGTCAAACAAGTTCAAACCGCCCTTAATACGACCCCTACGAAAGCAATTAATACGTCACCAATGGAGGCATTAATAGGTTGCAACAAACCACACGTAGCAGAAGCATGGCTTTTAAAAAGAAGTTCAGGACGAATTACATAAACTAGATCTTGCCCAACTACGAAAAGAAATATCGCTTCACATTTCAGAGGACCAACGATTACAAAAAGAGCGCTATGATCGAACAAGACGAGAAGCACCAAGCTTTGCAGTGGGAGACTTGGTTTTAGTGAAAATAACAAGTGAAACGGCAACAGGCTCCAGCAGAAAACTATTGCCAAAATACAAGGGGGCCGTTCAAAATCACCAAGGTCATCATCAATGATCGTTACGAGGTCCAAGATTTACGTGAAGGCCCCATGCAATTTAGACGAACAGTAGTACCACCAGACCATTTAAAAAAGTGGATCACGTTCCAAGACGATACTGAGTAAGTTAAATGAAATCCATTCGTAGGCATACGGTCCTTTTCAAAAAAAAAAAAAAATTTTTTTTTTTTTACGATCTGAAATTTCACGTATTTTGATTCCACTATATTTACGAAACGAGATCAACGGATCTCTTTTTACGAAACGAGATCGACGGATCTCTTTTTACGATACGAGATCGACGGATCTCTTTTTACGAAACGAGATCAAAGGATCTCTCTTTACGATACGAGATCGACGGATCTCTCTCTACGATACGCAATCAACGGATCTCTCTTTACGATACGAGATCGACGGATCTCTTTTTACGAAACGAGATCGACGGATCTCTTTTTACGATACGAGATCGACGGATCTCTCTTTAAAGATACGAGATCAACGGATCTGTAATCCCGAAACGAATATTTAATTCTGAGTAAGCTCTTTATTATTATCATTATTTTTCTTCTTTTTAGCCCCTCAAAGCCTGAGGACAGGCTTATGATTCAGGATGGCCGAGTGTAAGAAATACGTTTCCGCAGTACTGTATGTTCCCTAACCTTGAGAGACGCCAATTGTTTGGGTTATGGGAGGCCAGGAGAGGTCCACGACATATATTGATACATAAAAACGATTAGTTGATTGTTAACGCTTCTTGTAAATTGATGCATTAGAATATAAACCGTTCGCACACAACCTTTCTTAATTTCCATCTTACACGAAACATGTTTTTTGAAGAGTTGGAAGATTTTTACCAAGTTTTTTTTTGTCCGGTACACAATAGTTCCCAAAATTTATCAACTCCTATTAGAATGTCTATCGGACCAGAATCATTGAATGTGGGATCAGCTAATACCAGATTTGGAGGTATTTTTAAATGGCTTACGTCAATAGAATGCGTGGGAAAATTGGAAGTGATTTTTGGTACGACTAAACAATTTAATTGTAATTGAACAGCGGTATTTCTGGCTTGTATTTTTACTGAAGCCTTGTTAAGCACCTTGATTACAGATTGACCTACCCCTGATACGGAAATGTCAACCTTTGATAACGGTAATTGTAGTTTTTTACACAACCTGTATGTAATGAATTCAGATTGACTACCACTGTCGAGTAGAATCCTAACATTGTGTATTTTACCAAACTTATCAACAACGTCTACTAATGCGGTTGATAAAAGTATTCCACCGGAAGAAATTGTTTTACAAATGTAAGATGTTGAAGTTTTAGTAGAATGATTTGTTGATGTATTTTTGATAGCAACACCGTTCGTGGAAGTATCGCCGGTTTGTTTATTATTTTCTTTTATAATAACGCGTTCTTTTGTTCGAGTATTTGCGTCCAAATGAAGGAGCGAATTGTGGCGTCCTTGACACTTGCGACACGAAGAAGAATTGCACTGCTCTACAGAGTGATTTTTTCGAAGACAATTTGAACAAAGCCCGATACGATTTGCTTCTTTAATTCTACTAGAAACGTTAAGTGCTAGAAACTTACTGCAATTGTATATAGTGTGACTCTCGTTGCAAAATGAACAGATTGGTCCATTTGAGTCTTTAATTGCTGAATGAACCTTGACTGATTTGAATTTTTCTTGTTTAATTTTGTTAAATGAATTTTCTTCGTTTAAACCTAATGTTTCCAGCAATTTGCACCTTTCTAGCAAGAAGTTAGTAAATAAAATTTGAGTCACGGCGGTTTTTGCGGATGAAAGTTTGTTGTATTCCATTTCCCATTCTCGTAGGGTAACACGATCTAATTTTGACGAAATTATGTGTATGATAAGAATGTCCCACGATTCTATGGGTTGACCGAGTGCTTCCAAAGCTCGCATGTGTCGCGTCATTCCGTCGAGCAATTTTCGAAGTCCCGAGAATGATTCCCTTTTGACCGGTTCGATTTCAAAAATGGCTTTAATGTGATTGCGAATTAGTATTTGAGTATTTTCATACCGATCAACTAGTAAAGACCAAGCTATTGCGTAATTGGCCGATGAACATTCTAGTGAACTTAATACGTCCATTGCTTCACCCTTTAGTGACAACCTCAAATAATGAAACTTCTGAACTGCGGGTATTATGTCGTTGTTGTGAATTAAAGAAATGAAAGTATCTTTAAAAAAATAGCCATTGCTCGTAGTTGCCATCAAAAGTTGGCAATGGCATTGGAGGTAATTTAATGTTATTGTTGCTGCTTTCGAATATTGATACTGAATCCGAGGGCTTGACTGCTTGACCAGAGACCCGTATTCGGTTTTCAGATAAAAAGTGTTTTGCTCGAGATAAATTTTGAAAATACAAATCTTCAAATTCACAGCGTTCGTTTTGGTGTTCAATAAGAGCTGATATTGAATCATTGTCTTCAATTTCATCTTGAATTTTGTTGAAATTGTCCAACAATGACTCTGCTCTCGTTAAACGAAACTCAATCTCATTAATGTCTGGCGGAGTTGTTAATCTTAATCTTTCAAAAGCTGTTTGAAATCTTATTAAATTTGCTTTTATGTTTTCACGAGAATGCAGTAACCTTTCAAGTTCGCCTTTGTCGGTCATTTTAAGAAATTATAATTTGAACTCAGGTTGAGCACGCACAGATAATGATAAGTTGATAAGGTTGAAAAATGATAGTTGGGCACTGACCTGATTGTTGATGATCGGAGTTCCCTTTGAATCCTGTTGTCTTGACAGCGTTAGTATCCCAATCACGGAATTGCCTTGATGATTAGCGAACACCCGAAGAAACAAGGATTTTGTGAATTGTAAGCACTGACTTGATTTTGTCGAAGTCGAAGCACTTTTTTGAGTCCTGTTTTAATGCACTAGTTTATATAGATCCGGCTCGAAGGACCATAAAATGTTACTGAATAGAGTAGTAACTAATATTTTTTGTGTTTATTAATACCTTAACATACAAACTTTAACAATGAACTGTAATTTTACGATATTTGATGGAAAGAACAAGTTGCGATCCAAATCTACCGAGAGTATAAACGTCGCAGTAATAAAAGCAATAGAATGTCTACAAATATATATATTTTTTTTTGAGGTTATGTTAGTTGTACAATTATCAAAATCTTTTTGTACGTTTTTGACCCTATCCAACGCAACATATAATTTTTTCAAAATTTTCCTCTGCGTGCGTCATAGTTAAAAACAACCAAATGTCTAGAAATTATTTTTTTTGAGGTTATGCTTTATGTAATATCACGTAAATTTTTCTGGAGATTTTTTAATCTATTTGACGTCATTTATAATTGTTTGGGAAATTTTTTTTTTCAAGTGTGTTTCAACTATGACGCACCCAAAAAAAAATTTGAAAAAATCATATGTTGTGAAAAATAGTGTTAGAAAAATAAAAAATAAAAATTTGGTAATTGTACCAAGACCATAAGTTTATGAAAAATATTTTTTTTATGGAATAATTTTTTTGGGGGGGGTTAAAATTTTCTTTTCATATTAATAATTTTTTCTTCTTTTTGTTATAAAAATATGCAAAACATACTAAAATTTCAGCCAAATCGATCGAACCGTTGAAAAGATATGAATTTTTTTCGATTTTTTTTCAAATAATTCTCACTTTCCAACGCTACAATATTAAGAGCTAAAACTTGGCAAATCTCAATCTTATGTTGGTAGCAATCACCAGAAAAAAATCAGCACAATCCGTTTGGGGCCATCCTACCATTCTTTTTTTTTTTTGAAAATACCTCCTAATTGGCTCATTTAGTTAAACTACTTATTCACCCCCCCAAAAAAGTTCTGAACAATTGTATGTAAGGGTAGACGTAGATTTCACCCTTGTCTGTCGTTCTTTAAGAAAATTAATACGCACATGAGAAATTAGAATTTTCATGTTTTGAGTATCTACACAGAAAAAAAAAACTATTTTAAAACAAGAAAATATATTGCTTTGAAGATATTTACTCATTTTAAATAAATAAATACTTCTTTTTAGTATTTTGCTTTGTGTTAAGAAAACAAGAATATTTCCTTCAACACTTTTATTTACTTACTGCAATTGATTTAAAGAAAGAATTTCTGTTTTGAAACAAATTTATATAGGTTTCGATCGAAGACTAACTCTGTTCTTAAAACAAGTCAAGGAACTACTTGGAATGAAAATGTTACTTTTGCTACAACTTTTTGAATGGTTTAAACAAAAAGTAATTTCTTAATTTTAAGACATTTCTGTTTTGAAACAAATAAATATTAATTCTATTCAAGTAGCCGAAAACTGGATTGGATAAAGCACTTCTTCGAAACAAAACAGTTCTGCTTTCGATAAAGCATTATCATTTTATTTTAAAGAACATTTTATTTAGTACAAATATGTGACGCTTTGATGAGCTCCATTTTTGTCTCCCGTTTCGATTCTCAATATATTGCGTCATACGTTAATGAACTATCAGTGTAAAGTGAGTTGTTGGTGCACAATAAAATTTTCTGAAAAAGCAGAGGTATATTTTTATAATAAAATGGAAGAATTTTTAAATAAAATTGGCTTTGGAGAAGCATTTGCAAGTAAGTACCATTAAAATACTTAATTTTTACGAATTTATTTATTAATTATATTTAAAATAGAAGTATGAAATAATGCAAAATTTTGCATGGTAAATATGTATAATAGAGCCGCAATATTAGAATTAAGTTTTTAATTCATTCTGTATCACGTTATCTGCTGTATATAGGTACATAAATATCTACAAATCAATTTTATCCACAACGAATCCTCAACGAAGTAGTAGTAAAATAAAACTGTTTTTTAAATAGCAGTAGGTATCTACAGTTTAGCAAAATTTGTAAGCGCGCTTTATCTCGATAAAGAAAAAATGGCTACTACCTACTGCTATTTGAAAATCGTTTATTGTGGTTTGTATATGTATAGAAAAGGTTATCTATGATAGAAAATTTACACTTTTAGCAAGTCGATTGTTTTATGATGAGAATCGTTTGATCGATAAACCAAGAATTCTAGTTTTGATTTTAAATTAAAAACAATAATTTATATTACAGCTACTGGAATAATTTGGACTAAACAACTTCTTATCAAAATGGCAAACTTGAGCAATCACTACGTTACATTAAAGAACTTTAATAAGGTCGAATCAGTAAATGGAAGTAAAGTTCTTATCATGGATAAAAATAAAAAGACGCATTTTCCAGTCATGATGCGTACACTCCCACTGGTGAATCATACGTAACACTAAAATGTCTTAAGGAATTTTTTTAGTTTCTTTCATACTATTGTTCATGTGTGTATCGTTGTCCTTTTTATTATTTTATGTTCAATAAAGATATGTTACAATAATCACATGTTATTTATATACCATTCCATTGATTTGTAAAATTGCTTTATTATTAAAAATAAAAAATTAAGAAAAAATTTTATTTTCAAACAAATTTTTGTTATTTTAGTATGAAAATGTTTCATGTTTAATACAAAAATATACCGCTTTAAACTCAAATATTAATCGTGTTTATTATGAAGAAGTACCATCTTAAATGGAAACATCCGTTTCTTGTGTTGAAGAAAAATAGTATTTTTCCAAGCCCGCAAATCTTATTTTAAGAAAACGAAATTGTTGAAATCAGTAGATAAATATTCTGTTTAAAGGAATACATTATTCTAACGAAGAAATATTATGGTCTTCGTAAGTAAACTCTTTTTCGCTTCAAACGTTGCTGTATTTAACTGAAAGTATATATTCTTAAATGAAACGCAGCATTTGATTACCATCAAAACTTTTAAACTCTTTATTCAAGAAAATATATATTTGCGTATATATGAAACAAAGATTTTCTTGAATGAAGTGTTATTTATTCACATTAAATATACTCTTTTTTCCGTGTATTATTTTATACAAAAAATGATTTTTCTTTATTAGCGCAGAAACCTGTGCTGTCTGTGGTTGTTGTAAGTCCACGTAATTCTGGGTGGGACACCCTGTATAATTTTATGTAGATTTAATTCCTCCTAAAAAGATGACCCAATCCTTCCAAAAACTAAACACTCATTCATTCATTCATTATTCATATGACTTCAAAATATATATTTACATTAGCTGTTGTTGTTTATTTATTTAATTCAATGAGAATTATAAATACGGGTTATTTATTAATTTTCAATGAGATAACGTTGCATGTTTGAATTATGCCATATCCGCAACAGTTTATCAAAACCGAATTGTGGGAATCGACCTACGCCCAATTAGGCCCAGTTTGTCTGTTATTGTTTAAGGAATAATTTATCAGGGGGCCACCGAGACGTGTAACAACTATATTATGGCCGTCGAGAACGGTTATCTTCCAATTTTATTGCTCTTAATCTACTATAATACATAATAAACTACCGATCGTTAGGTAAAATTATAAATTAGGTACTTTACCGGACAAAGGTATTCTTTGGAGGTGATAAATCATTTAAATTTATAATCTGCCCACTATGGGTAGGTACCCAATCATTATCTTAATAATTTATTTACTGTAAAATAAATTAAAAAAAAAACAATACTTAAAAAAAATATTTTATGGGAAATATTAAAGATAAATAAACACAAGCCACTAATACAAATTTTTAATTACAGTACATTACCTCATATTGTATTATATATTATATGTAAACAACATTTATTATATTATAAATGCCTAAGTACAACATTCCTTGAAATATTTTTTATTTTTCGTTTATCCTTTTTGCAACAATGTCAAAATGTCAAAAGAAAAATGATAACGGTACACTGCTTTATTAAAAATTCCATATTACTCATAAATCCCTGATTAAAATTATTTACCTAGTTACCTATCTAAGTATAATTTTTATCTTAAAATTCATCATCACTGTTTCCAAATGAAAAAAGAATATAATAAACAGCTCATATTTTCTTTAAATCACAACCTTAAACAAATTCATGAGAATTGAAATTACCTAATTAATGTTTTTAGGTATTAACCCCCCCCCCCCAACCCTCTTGTACATACATATGTAATTAATTACTCACACCTTTTGTCTAAATAAAATCGCGTTATCAATGTCTGCATATATAAAACGTTTAAGACGACAGTTTCAGGACAGACATGTCACTACATATTTATGTCCAGAATGAAAATAACAAAGAATAATAATAGATGACATGAGGTGTTTTATTTATCTATATACGATATTATTATTATGTACCTAACAAATGTGTCAAACTCTATGTAGGCAACAAATCAAACGAAAAAATAAAATAAATCAGAAAATATTCTACAGGTGATTGAAAATGACATATCCAGAACACTTACTCACAAAACGTTTAATGTGTATAGTAGAATTATTTTATCTTTACCAACACGTGACCCGAATGAAGTTTAAGAATAAACTCGTAACAGTATGTCAAAGTTGACAGTAGATGCAAAATTATAGGTTATGTAGAAAAATATACTATATAAATCCACTTAATAATTAAAAATTAGTTAATAAATGTCATTCATTAAGTGAATAGGTATGTTTTTACTACTCTCTGGCATTTTGAGTCCTTTCATTTTTACGAAATTACCTATAACACGTGCTTTTTGTAGAATTAAGAGTAGGTACATAACTACTTGTAAAAAATACCGGTTCAAAATCAATTATTCATAAACTTTGAACACTAGAATTCTAACGATAAAACCGAATACTCATGGCAAACACTTTAATGTTTTGAGTTACCTTATAGGGAGTTAATTAATTCTGTTTTACGGAAATAACAGTAAACAACATTGACATCAAGGCTGGATGGAAAATGTGCAAATCAATTTTTAAATCGTGCTATTAAATAAAGTGTTTGTTCGATCATCAACATCACTCTCCTATATTTATATCTTATCAATGAAAAGTTATTAATTACGATTATGATAACCGTATACGTAAACAGAATTAGAAATTGGTCAAAAAATAGAACATTATAAATAATATCAATTTCACATACCAGCTGTCTCTTAAAGAAGTTGTGGTATCGCTCGTTTTGTGCAAGGCTACGCTAAATCCAAAATAAGAATCTGTTGGGCCCCTTTTCAAAATTGGCTGTCTATCTTCCAAATTAAAACACACAACAACACGAAGAGCCGTTAACAATAACGTTATCAGCACACAATTTTTTAAATGCATTTTACGTTTCGATAAAACACTTTAATGATAAATACTACTTAACTTATGCACAACTTAACAACAATCAACGTGAAAAAGCCGTATACTTTTTATTTAATTCGCAACACAGCCAGTCACAGTGTTTTGTTTATATTAACAATTACTTTCAAAAAAACAATTATGCAACTAAATGAAGTGTTGGACTGTGTCATCAAGTGTGCCTTTCTTTAACCGAATAAAATATGAATGTCATTTATTTTTGACAATATAGTTCATTCACGTTCGTACATTCTAAACTCGCGTCTTACAATCACACAACATCCACCGATCACATACCACAACTGAATAAACCGCGTGGTTTAGCAAAACATAATACAATACTTGTGGATACTTCGAAAGCCGGAGAACAACTCAAACAAGTTTTCCGATTAAAGACACGAAGGTTGACGATCTTGTAGTGTAATAATAAAAGCAATTGCCTACTTTTCTATAGGCAACCACCATTACACCTGAGGTTAACGCAATATCTAACTTAAACTTTTTTAAATTAATTTAATTTATTTAAAAAATAGCGAACAGTTAAAAATAATATAAACTCACTGTTAAAAGGAATATATATATATCATATAAATTTTTTGGGTCGATGTAGAGTAAAAGTAAACTTGTTTAGTCGATGTAATGTAAATAAATATGGCAGATGTTTCTGAGCAGTCAAGTTTTAGCAAAAATAAATATTCAAAAAATCCGCGAAGAAAGACCCAACAAAACCGTGTTTTAAAAGATAATGTAATATACATCAGCACCAAGTCGAATATTCAGGTAATCCTAAATAATATTGAACTATACTAAAAAAAATATTAATTGAACAGGAACCTAACCTCTAAATATTTCAGTATCTTACACAAAAATGTGAAAAACTGTTAAAAAACGATGAAAAAGAAATAACATTATATTGCATGGGCTCAGCCATCCAGCGAGGTATTTTACTGGCACTAAAGCTTTGTGATGAGCATCCTTTTTTGACAAATTCTGTTAGCACATATACAACCAAAGTGAATGGTAAATAATTATCTCCATTCATTTGAATTTGCTTTCATAAACTCATGTTGCTTAAAATTTTAGAACTTGTGATACCAACTACTGATGACGAAGACTTTGAAACTCAAAGTCGTAATAATTCTACTGTATGCATCGTTTTAACTCGAAATAACCCACTGGAGCCTTCAACAGCTTCATAAACAATATGTTTTTCACAATAGAAGAGATAGTACGGTGGCTTGGTTTGACCGTTTTCGAAATATGGTTAAATCTGATTGCTCTGGTGGTATTTTCTATTCTATTGGCTCTCAAATTTGACCCTACCACCACCGTCTATTATTGCAGTTGGTGGACAATATTTTTGCCCTTATTTGCTAGTGACGCCCTAAATGCATACTTCTGCATAATAATTTTTATTCGAATGCAACTTGAAAGTTCTTTAAAAGGAGCACTGTTAAGGGTTAGTTGGTCTGCAACGTTTCTATTTATGACATTCTTGTTCAAGTTTTTCTTATGCAAAAAACTAATGGGACAAGTTAGTTTAGATTATAACGAAATATTCACTCCTTTGTATATTCTATTGCAACTAGTCGCTATTAGGGCTTGTCAACAAACATAATTCTCCTCTGTGTATTTTATAAGGAATAAAGTCGATCATATATGTATTATTACTTATAGATAGATGGTTTAAGTATAAATCAAAAAGCCAAACTGTAAATATTGATAAAATGAATTATCATTAACGTTTTGTATAACAATTATTTCTTATTATAGAATGTTTGGTATACTTGGTTTTTTTCATTATTTATAATTAATATTTGGTGAGGTACATATTTATTGTAGGTATGAGTAAAGTGCAATACTTGTATTAATATGGAATTACCACAGGGAATCATATAGGGTCCACTTAAGTGTATTCTTTACATAAATCGGTTACTAGGTTTGTATATCAGATAAAATAGTTTTCTAAGCAGGTAAAAATCATTAAATATTTAATCTTCTCATTTATTATTCAAAAATGCCTTATAAAAAGGTTATTTTGTTTTAAGTTTTTTCTTTTTATTTCCAGCACTTTTAATACCCTTTTTTCGTTTCGCTTGTAATTCTTCATGATCAACTTTGGGACAATCCCTCTTCTTGTGTCCCTTTTCTTTGCAATGAAAACATTCCTAAAATTATATTTTCCCTTTAAGTACCTCATTACAATTACTATTAAAAAATAAATCCACGTTTACCTGTGAAAACCCAATATTTCTGCATTTATGATCAGGTTGTGCGCATCTGTTACATTTTTCACAATGTTCCCATGTAGGTTTAACGCATCTATCGCATGTATCACAATGTTTATATGTTCTACCATCTTTTGAAGTGCAAAAATTACATTTTTTACAGTGATTATTTTCAGACGAAACCCACCTTTTACAAACTTTACAATATTTATACCCTTCCTCTTTTGGTAACTCAATAGAACTAGAAAAAGATCCTTTCAAAACATACTCATTTAAATAATACCTTAAAATATTATTACCCAGGATTAATATTGGTAAATATTCGTACTGGTGACCCAAATTTTCGCCCCTTGTTCCCATTTTGAAATAAGCTGTGATTGTCATAATCTACTTTATAATCCAACATTTTAAAGTTAGGTAAACTATTCAATATATGAGGCTCCATAAAATAGGGGAATGCCCAAAAGACAGGAATGTCTTTCCCACTCTTATTTAACATTTTGTACCGTTCATTAATTGTGTTTAATGTGGTGACAATAGGTTCAACTCTTCCACCAAACGGAGGGTCCATAAAAATAACTAAACCTTCGCCCCTTTTAAAAATTAGTAGCTTTCTTGTTAATAAAATAATAACAATAATAGATTATATTGTACTACGCACTTATCTGTTTGAAGAAAATCATCAAATATTTGTTTTGAGTCTGGTAGAAAAAAGTTGTGATTAAATAAATTATACCAACAAAACTGAAGAGGACCAATAAAATTTATATATCTCTTATCTATGTCCAATAATAACACAGACATGTCCTCGAAGTTGTTAGAAATGAATTCACTTATTCGTGGTGCTCCAATACACAAAACATTTCTTAAAAAGAAATAATACGTAGATATATGCTGTGCTCCTTTATAGTATAAGTTAAGTACCTTAAATTATTCTTGTATAGTATATTTACTAGTGTTGATGTAGTGTTTTCAGTAAATAAAAATTGTGCTTCCTTTTTGTTTGATTCTAGTGGTTGTAAAAACTTTGAAGGATTTAAAAACCTGTCATTCGTAATGCCTTTCTCTAACTTGTGTTCTGTATGCGAACTTATAGATTTAGGAAGGAGAAATATAGAGCACGTATGACAATAAACCCTTTCAAAGCTGGGAAGATTTTTAATCTACAAGAGTGGTGTTTTTAAACAGTTTTGGTTGTAACATTTGACTTACAGTGTTTAAAATGTTAAAGGATCTATGATGATTAACGCCTTTAGTATACTTTTCAATTTCTTGATTCCAATAATCTTTCTTTGATTTATTCATTTCTTCGTCTGCCCACAGGAAAAACGAGCAGTCTTTTCTATCTCTGCATGCTGAACACGAGTAAAATTTTCGATTTACTCCTTTAATAATGGCTCGTGAAAACAATAATGTAGGGCCATGGGGGCATTTAGGATTTAACCTTAGGTTACTAGAAAATACTTCAACTCCGGACATAGCAATGAATCGAATTAAAAGCAATTTATCACATAAAAATCGTTAGAAAACCACGACTTGTTTATATTGTTTAGGTTAGAAAATATTTGTAGGTTATGTGCAGTTGACGCTTTGCCTCCTTCTATGATTGTATTTCATAGAATAAATGAAGATCTATGTTCATTGATTAAAATAGCATACAGGGTGCTCAAAATTTAAGTCGAGATAAAAGAAAAATAAAATGATCAAACAAAAGAATCATACCTAATAAAATTTATTTTGATTAATAGAAAAATCTTTACCTTCTCTGAAAATGGTAACAAACACTGTTGCAAAGAAAAATTTAGAAATATTATAGTTGCCAGTTCCAAGAAAAAAAAAATTTAAATGTTTTAAAAAAGTATTTAAAATATAATTTTAAGAAAGTCTTTAATTATAATAAACTATTTTATGATGTTTATCACGTTGGTTTTTCTATAACTGGGTTAAACTTTAATGTATGAGCATTTTAGCAGGTTTCAGTATATATACCTACGTATATAAATTATTCTAATACGTCTTTCGAAGTTTTTCTTTTTTAATTATAAATGTATGTAAAAGTTTTATGTTCATTTTGAAATATTCGATCGAAGCACGATGCGCGAATCCACTGCGCGATTTAATTTAACCCCAGCACAGGGATGGAATAAATAATTTAACAAAGAACAGAGATAAAAAGAATTGAAATATCTTAATAAAATTTACGGGATTGGGGTGTTTTGGGGTAAGAATTCGATTTAAAATGCTACTATTTTGGAAAAATTGTGTTTTTGTGTACTTTTATTAAGATTATGCAACCCATCATACACTTCTGTATACAATGTGGCCTAAAAAAGTATCCAAGATGCTCATTGTGACTAAACTACATGTAAGTTAAATTAAAACACTTTTCTAATAAAAGTTGTCCCATATTTTAATACAACGTCCTCTGTATCAGCCAAATTTAATTTCCTATAAAGGGTGTTGAGAAATTGCAAAAAATAACATAATAAACATCTGAATATTGCTCACTGTGACTTTTTGCATAGTCCCATATTTTTAAATTTTGAACAACAAGGGTGCTGCCATTTAAATTAAATCTTATTTTGACAATTTCTCTACACCCGTCATAGTAAATTAAAATTGGCTTATCCAGAGGATGTTGCATTAAAATAGGGAACATATTTTATTTGAAAAATGTTTAATTTAACTTACAGTTTGGCCACAATTAATATATTGCGTGCTTTTTGGGCTACCCTGTATATAATGCATAAATTAATCATGTAAAGTTCAGTAAATTGTTCTAAAGCTTTTCGAAACGCTTCATATTACTTTCCTATTCCTTAAAGTCTTCAAAATATGAAAAGAGAAGTATTATCAGGAAAATGATAAAAATATTTGTGATTACGCCTCTGTACCGGGAACCCTCTTTTTGTTCGCATGCTCCATTATAGAGCTCTAAAGCTCCAACGTAAGAGGTGGTTTTATACAAAGATTTGTATAGCATCATGTTCGAATAGTACATGTATTATAATAAAATAAAAATACGCGAATATTAAGTCTGCTTAATTAAAGCTTTTTATTTAACCGATACCCTTTGATAATACGACGTAATTAATTAGAAGTGATTATTATGATTATTCAAAAAAATAATTACTGTAGGCATTAAATTCTAATAAAAAATGTAAAAATTGAGTGTCTGCTGTCTGTATGAGAGCCTTTTGTTGACAGTGATTGCTTTTTTAATTATTCAGGTAAGCACCCTTTCTCTTCCATGAAACTCATTAGCACAGCACAATGAAACTCATTTACACAAAATTAATTTTTGTGATCTTTTTTTTTTTTTGATAAAATGCTTAAAAACTAGAAAAAAAAATAAGAATATTTCTTTATTTATAATGCAATTGAAGAAAGTTTCTTTTAATAGTAGTAAATAGTAGTCTGATTTAATTAGTCAATTATCATTAATTAATATATTTCTTTATTTACTAACATAAACAAAATAAAATTCTTTTCCATTATTTTTTCTTGTTATTTATATATTTTAGGCACATTTTTGATACACTTTAGTTTATTAGGACGAGTAATTAATTAATCATGTATTATTTCGATTTTCTTTTTAGAATGTTTTCTGAAATATTCTTAATATCGTTATGCCTAGTCCTTGGAGAAAGTTCTTGTCGGTTGCAAAACCCTAATTGTAAAAATTATAAAAAATGCAACACGTTTGATTTTTCATGCGACAAATCAGAAGAATGTGTTAATTACGATAAACAAACCGAATATTGCTCACGTAAGTCACTAAACAATTTTAATTATAAAAATAGAAAACACCACTGCTGCATTATACTCAGAATATTTAAATCTACATACGTTACGTATGGTCTTATACTTTTTATTCTGTTTTAAAATAAAAATAAAATTCTGATTCTAACTCATGCCTACACAATTTAGTAATTTTTATTTTATTTGTAGCTTGTAATGCAACTTATTTCGGGGAGGTTGGTCACACATACGAATTAACCATCAAAAGACCGATAATCAGTAAAATGCCCTTTTTGTGTTTTTTAAATTTCACAGCTGCTGGCGGTAATTATGGAGATTTAGTTCAGGTAATAAATAAAACCACGAATCTATGCATTATGAATGACAAAGGAGTACGTCGGGTTGCATATTTCAATACTAATTTTTAGCTCAACTTCGAATCATTTGCTGTTGGCAATTTCGAGTCTTTCACAATGGACGGGTGCCCTAGTGGGTTTATGACAATAAGGGAAACAGACAGACCCATAACCGGTAAATGGTGTGGGAGTGCTTGGGGTTATACCGTTTATTACAGTGAAACATCCAGCGTTAATATTACGTTATTTTTAAAACATTTTAATCAACAGGTTCGTATTTCTTGCTTTAATTTGATATTCCAAAACTGTAAAGTATGATACGTAGTAATATAAGCACAAAAACGATTTTGTAGAATCCCGATTCGCAATTCGAATTCAAATTGTCTTATAAATTTTTACGAGTCAGAGAAGCTCGCTTGAGATATGGAAATTTCACGCAAAAATCGTACAGGGGAAAATTGCAAAAGAACACCTACTGCGATCGTCTTCTAGAAGGTACCCTAATACATAACCATAATATGATAAAGGCGAAAATAGAATTTCGATAAAATTTTACAGGCTGCAGCCGACGACAGTGTAAAATACAGTCACCAAACTATCCGGGAATTTACCCTCGAAATGTAACGTGCCATTACAGGATAAGGGAGAGGCAGCCACCCCCCGGTAAACACGCTCTTGTCGCCATAAGGCAAATTAACACTCAAACCAAAGAGAACGGTTTCAAAATTGAATCTGGGGACGACTTTCGGTAACATTTATGGTAGGTTTAAATGCAAAATCAAAATATAATAAAAAATATTTTTAGAATATGGGACCAATGTGACGTAATCCAAGAGTTTATAGAAGTCAGGGACGGACTGAACAAAAACTCTTCGTTATTGGCACACTTTTGTACTATCAACACAATACCGGAAATTGTAGGCAGTGGGCCTGAACTATTGGTGACTTTTCATACATCTCCTTATGGGAACCCATTTCATCCACTTCCTCTTTCTCATTTACCAGGATTTGAATTCGAAATACAGGTAAGGAAATAAAAAGCTTCACATATTCATCAAACTTTTCTTCCTGTCAGTTTTTAATTTCAATTAAATTCTTCCTTAGATCTTCTATGTAGACAAAGAATCCTCCCAGTACATCGAAGACGGAAAGAAATGTGAATTCATTCTGACTCCTATTGACAATTCGTCAGGTTTTCTCCAGAGCCCGAAACATTCGTTACCGCCGAACACCACCTGCCATTACCACTTCAAAGGCCAAAAGCACGAGGTCATTTGGATAACCTTCATCAAATATTACGTGGCTGGCGAAAAAGTTGGCAATTTCGGCTACGACGACTGCAACGTCGAGTTGCAACTGTGGGATGGCGATTTCGACGAGACTGGCACTCCCAAACAAAAAAATGCTCTCATCAGTCGCTTCTGCAAAGACGAGAAACCAAAACTCTGCGACCACTCCCTGTTACGAAATGCCACCAGAACCACACGTCCATGTGAAATGCACGAAAGCTACATATCGTCAGGTTCAGAACTTTCCATAAGTTTCTCGAATCGATACGGCAACGTGCTCCTTCCGGTTCAGTTCCTGCTCAAATACGAGTTCGTTGATTTGTTCCAAGAGGGCTACAACATGACCAGTACTTGCGACAGAATATTCCAAGGGGGATCCGGAAAGTTCTCGTCCCCAAAGACCACATTCTTGTATGGAAGGGGAGGCCAAGAGAATTTAAAGTGTTCGTATATATTCGAATTCCCGGAAGACCATAAACTTAAACTAACCTTCATCAAGGCAACCTTAGGCCAAAACCGGTGCCCCACAATTTACGATAAAGAAAGAAACATTCGCCGTTGCACTAATAATAAAAATAATAATTTGTATCAAGGATGGGGCCATGGGAAGATTGAAGTAATTGAATATCCATGGTCTGATGTAAGTGTCCCAATTTGGTGCATGTGCGAAAATTTTAGCCTACAATTTGACCTGACCACAAAAGTTGCAGAAAAAGTGGTTGTGGTGTTCACAGTGACCAATATGAGTGTCTCAGACGACTATAACGACTTTAATTTCGAAGGGATATACGAGTATGTCCCCCTGCAGTCAAAACCTTGTGCAAACTCGTACAAAACTCGTCGACTTCATGGTAAAAGTGGAGAAATTACAACGGTGAATATGGACACTAGTAACAATTCGATTGACAAATGTGTCCATCAACCGTGGCTGATAGAACCCAGCGATTCTTACAAAAACTTCTTGTACTTAAAAATACGAGGGTTGGAAATGCAGAATACGACGAAGTGTTGGACTGATAACAGAATTTTGGTCTACTCCCCAGTTTACACTGATTATGTTCATGTTATTTGTCCAGCCCCGAGTGATATGGATGCGGGTTATGTTGAGCTATTTTCTGAAGGATGGTCCTCCTTGGACACAGTGTTGATGCAAACAAAAATTTCTAAAAGTTTTATCGTCGAATTCTTACAGAAACAACCGGGGGAGTTTCTTGTTAACTGGCTGGAAGTGTCCAGAAATCCGGCATTAAATTTGCCCACTTCTTTATTTGTCACTAAAAATCCAGATTGTCCACACAGGTGAGTTATTATTAAGTATTATTGGTACCAAAATCAATTTTGATTAGTCCAAAGACGTATCACCCTGTATATCTCTTTCATTATTGTCTTCCAGCTGTCCAGAACTCGGCGCTTGCATAAGTTCCGATCTGTGGTGTGATGGATTGGTCCATTGTCCTTCAGGAACTGACGAACAAGAAGTGAACTGTTCCATAAACAAAGGGAAATTCATTATACAAGTTTTGACGTCCTCGGCGGTTCTGGCGGGACTCTTGTCAGCAATTTTCATAGTCATGACGTTCGTCTTTTGGAAACGGTGGAAACGAGAAAAGAAGACTGCCATCACCTCAGTCACCGATCACACTTTTTTGGAATTCAAAACTGGATTTTGTTAGTCAATAGATAAATCTACAAATAAATAATCGGAAATTTATTAAAACGAAAGAGACAGAGAGAGAGAGAGCAAATGAAAACGAGAAGGAATTTCTGGAAGATATTTCAAAGAAATATTTACAGGGTAGTTTTTTTTTTATTAAAATTAAATCTAATAAAAAATAGAGCAATAAATAATACTGTTGCTTCTGTTATAAGTATATCAAGTTATTACCAGCACATCGCCCTCTATTGGTAGCTACTGCTACTATTATTAGATATGTTTGACTCACCCTGATCCTAAGACATGAATTAAATTAAAGTTTTTATATGTGGTCAACCCTCTTTCTACTTAAAAAGTTGACTAACTTTAACTTCTTAGGACTGATTATGAGTGAGTATGACTATTGTAAAGTTATAGTACGGTACATTGACACTTTAAAGTTCCTATACGAACATTTATACGAACTTTCGACAATAATAAATAATAAAAAGTTTCAAGAAAATAAATCTATCAACTTTATCGTGCTATCCTGCCTACATAAAACGAAAGTCCTTCTTTGAAGTTGAAATAAGTAAGTAAACATGTATGTAGTGTATGTAATAAGTACATACATATTTTGAAAAATAGATTTTGTACAAGTACTTATTTATAAAGTATTCATTGTAAATACGATTCAAATTTATTGTAGAAACTTTGTTGCTGATGTGTAGAATGTGTTTGATATTATAAGAAGTAAATGTACTTAACAATTTCTTGTAAAGTATAATAAATAATTTAAAAGTTTTTAATAGTGTTATATAAAATAATATAATAAATATATACCTATACTGTAATAATTATTGACTAAATTTATTTTTAATAAGTTTAAGAAATAAATGCTGTAAGAACATACTGGTATTTTTATGGGATTTCATTTTTAAATAATTTAAATCAAAAACTTGTCATTTTTAGTTGCAATATATGTCAATCAGTTCTTGGTATTGAAGGGTTACAATGAAAGTCTTATATTTGCCTAGAACTTCCCTTATTATTTTACAATTTTTAGTGTTAATTTATTCAATAATATGCAGACCTATTTCTCAAGATTATGGTAAATAGAGACTTCATTATTTTTAAAAATATGTTAACAAAGCATAACATAATGTATCTATTTTTTTTATTTGCAATCTACCAATATCTATTTATTAGAAAATGATCGTGTTCTCTGGTTGGACATAAATGACTTCGACAGGGTTGCTGCAGAAACAATGTTATACAACGTTGATGAAGCCCAGAATCTTATTATATTTATTGGGGATGGTTTGGGACCAGAAACAATCACTGCTGCAAGAATTTATAGCAAATCTGAAGATAAATATTTGTTCTTTGAACGTTTCCCTTTTGTTGGAAAATTAAAGGTAGGTAATTGAGACATTATTCTCCCCCATTCCCAAAACTAAAATAAAATGGCTAAAGCAATTTTCCTTAAGGGCCGTAAGCTACTCATATCCCTTAACAAAATTAACAATCTCTAGACATACGTTGCAGACAAACTAGTACCTCACTGTTCATCCACCCCAATATTTTGTGGATCGAAAGGAAACGATAGAACTGCTGGGGTTGATAGCGACGTGCCCTTTGACGATTGTGAAGCTTCACTGAGCAAAAGATCGCAATTGGTTAGCTTATTCACACTTGCCCAAAAAGAAGGAAAAGATACTGGTAATTTTTATTATTTCTTTCTTTACTAAACTATGCAACTCAACGTACCCCCCCCTATATCCATTCACCATAAATGCAACCTGATATTAACACCAAATGTTCAATCGCAGGATTTGTCACAAATATGAGGGTGACCAGTGAAACTGTGGCATCCCTTTATGCCCATGTGGCCAACACAAAATGGGAATGTGACGCTTTTATGCCCAATAAAAGTACCATGTGCAAAGACATTGCTCGTCAGCTAATTGAGGATGTTCCAGGAAAAAATATAAAAGTAGTTTGGGCTAATTTTTTATTTAAATATTTATTTACTTGATTGTTTTGAAAACTCTTTTAAGGTTATCATGGGAGGTGGTATGCAATGTCTAAAATCGGATACGAGTGGATCCTTCGATGATCCAGTTGATAAGAACGCATGTTACAGTGTTGATGGAAGAGATTTGATACGAGACTGGACACTTGATAAAGAAAAACGACATGTTAACTATGCTGTGGTAACGAACACGTGGGAATTACAAAAGTTATCAAATGTTGACTACCTTTTAGGTACTTAACAGTTAATATTTCTTTATTATAATAATCCAAAATTAAGCTTCTAGAACTAAATAAAATGACGAATATTTAGCCTTAATCTTTACCTTTTCGTTACGCCACTGGGTACTGCCAGAAGTGAAAGAACTTATTTGAGAAATTTAAATGCTTTCAATTTTTAAATTTAAATAATTTATAGTGTGTAGGTATATCGATATTATTTAAATATGACTAGACTTGTTCTTTTTTAAGGAATATTTTCAAACAGCCACATTAACTATGAATATCAAAGGGATACTTCTCCCTATGGTATGCCCTCACTATCTGTAATGGCTGAGAAAGCTTTAGAAATTATGGGTTCGAACCCAAATGGGTTTTTCTTAGTAGTAAGTACTTATTTACCATTTTTATTCTAACAAATAATTTTGAATATCAAAGATTTTACCTAAAAAATTGTAGATAGAAGGTGGTCTAATTGATCAAGCCCATCACGAAGGTCATGCCAAAATAGCATTGGAAGAAGCTGTTGCATTCAACAGTGCAGTCGAAAGAATTTTAACTATTTTAGAAGAGAGTGGAAAGTTAAAAGACACCTTAGTTATTGTTACAGCTGACCATGCAAGTTCCATGGTTATAAATGGATACCCCTTGAGACATGCAAGCATTTTGGGTAGAAATTTTAAAATAACACCTTTATACGTATTATTATTGTTATTATTCGTTGCAGGATTATCCCAGCCTGTGGGCTACGACAACACCAATTATACCACCCTTACTTACGCCACTGGTGGGCCCCACAACTACCAGTTCTATGCAGACAATTCAGCAGGAAATTTAAGCGTACTTCTAAATCCTATGTTTAACAGGACATACCTTGTAGCAGAAGATAAAACCGTCAACTGTCCACAGCAGAGGGTATTGAGGATTGATCCCAGCACACAGGACACAGAAGAGTATTTGTACCATCAACAGGCCGGCGTTTTAACGGACGAAGTGACACACGCGGGCACAGATGTTAACGTTTATGCTATCGGTAACACTTTTAATCGTAGTTATCAAACACAAACACCACTTTACTTTCACTTTAAAATACCTACATACAATAATTTTTAATGAAATTGCCTCGCGACCCGTTAACCAACTACCGTTAACAACAAACGAAAACGACGCCATAATGGTTTATTTAAGCTTGACGCGTGCGCACAGTCGAATTAACATGGTGACGTAACTACTTCTACTTTAACTGAACGTATAGGCAACCCAGATAGCTCTCACGATAAAAAATTAACGTACACTTGCTCCTTTATACAAATAAATTAGTTAAATTGTGTAATTTTAATTTATTTTTAATTTTTTCAGGTCCCATGGCCCATCTGGTTCATGGCACGCATGAACAAACATATCTTTACTATTTTATTGGTTTTGCTACAAACGTGGGTCCAATTAAGAAAGTTACTGATTACATAGATTCTGTGTTTTAATATTTTTTTAATATAAAAAGGCACTTCTACTGTTATACTTATGTATATTATTAATATATGTATATGCGTATGATTTTATTAAAGCCTTTATTCGCAATTAATTATGATAATTAAAAAACTGGGGTTAGCAGGGGTTTCCCCTGAAGTCCCCGAATAATATTATCTGCTGCCAGTTCTGCCAACTGATTTCGAACACTAATTGTGGCACTGCCAATGTGGGGAGTTAAAACTAGGAAACAAAATAAATAAATAAATGAGCCTATTAAAGCACCTTATTAAATTATATACATACCACAATTAGGAAGTTTCAACAATTCGCTGTCTGTAGGTAATGGCTCTGGTACCATAACGTCCAAACCAGCGGCAAAAATGGTACCGTCCTTCAGGGCTTCTATTAAAGCGCCCTGGTCTACAATAAGACCCCTTGCAATATTAACAAATACAGAACTGTTTTTCATCAAAGAAAATGTAGTCTTGTTGAACATATTCCTTGTTTCTTCAGTTAAAGGTGCCGCAACTATAACAAAATCACTTTCCCCAAGAAGCGTCTTGAACGGTACAAATTCGGCCCCCAATTGTTTTCCTGAAAATGGCAATTAATTATTTTCTGTTTATATTATTATTATTAGCATACCTTCTGGTTTTTCTCTATGGCCCGAATAAAGAAGTCTACCAATGTCAAAAGCCTTTAATCTTTTGGCAATGGCCTGTCCAATTCCTCCAAGACCGACAATACCAACGGTTGAATTTTCCAAGTCCGTCCCTAGTAAATATTGGACACCAACGCCAGTCCATATACCCCTATTATTCATATAATATTAACTCCCTCTTAAAAACTAATAAACCTATTTTAAATACTTTTCAATATGTATTCTGCCCTCTTGCAACCGTCTGGATGCAGCTAAAGTTAAAAGAATGGCCACGTCTGCAACTGCATTATTGAGAAGTTTTGGTGTGTTTGCTAATTTAATATTACGCCTTTTTACTGCTGCCAAATCAATATGATCTGTGCCAGCATTCATCGTTACTATAACTTTTAGTTTCGGTCCTAAAATATTTTTTTGAAATTATTAGCCACGTGTATTTAAAATTTTTACTGAGTACGGACCTGCCGCATTTAAAATGTCTTCGTCTAGAGGTTGATGCAGTGCCCAAAAGATGGCGTCCACATCGACAACATTTGCCATAATGTCCTCTTTAGTTGCTCTCGGCTTTCTGTCCGTTATCACTATGTCAAAGCTATAAACAAAACGGCCGGTTTTCGATTTAATTAAATAATTTAATAATATATTAGTGTTATTCAAATTAATAACTAAAAAGTTGGGGGACTGCATTTGTGCGCGTAGGAATACGGTAAGAGTGAGTAACGTTGATGTACCTACACCTACTCATAAGGACGTGTTGTGTTTTTTATAATAGCTGGCTGATGGTGGTGTTGTGTTAGGTAAGAAATTGATAACAACATGATTCTAAACGATAATTATTCATACTTTAAAAGTTAAAATGACTTACTATCTCCTGAGAATATCTAAAGCCGAAGGTGGAACATCATAGTTTGTTACCAATACCTTCTGCCTTGGAGGTTCGCTGAAAATAGATGGTTTCTTAAATAACTGTGTTATTGAACTAAAATAATTACGAACAATACACTTAGTAAACAATTTATAAATTATATTGTATAATGAATAAGGTAATCATGTACTTATTTTGATTAAATGGTTCATTCTTTGGTTCATACATAGTCAACTAGGTACTTTTAAAAGGTAGTAAAATACTTTTAATTGTAATATTCTCAATTATTTACCATTATTTTCTACGTTAAATACATTAAAATACATTCAGTTTCCCTTTTATGAAATAATATGTAACGTATCTTAAGAAATAACGCCATAAAACTGCAAATATTCGATACGTAAAATCGATAAGTTCAATGACCTTTTGTGTTAGGAAGAAACATTAAATTACCTTGTAATATTAATATAAGAGGCTAAGGGTAAGAAAATTTTCTATATAAAACTTATTTTTAATTAGCCAATGACTCCAAAAGTATAATTATTAATCATCAAGTTCAATTAGTTCGAAAATAACTATAAAAATAATTATGTACAAATACTTTATGAATAATTGAACTAAAATAGTTACAAAAGCCCAATTAAAAATAATTTATGAATTATAGTAGGTCCAATTAATTAAAATTAAAAATTTAGTATATTTATTACTTAGCCATTTTTTCTTTTGTTAATTCATAATTCAGAAAACTGAGTACAGATGCATTCAGATGCCTTTAAAAGTTAGTAAAATACCTATAATTATCAACATTTTTTATTATTTTTATAAAATACATTTTAGTTCTCCTCTTTTGAAACGATATAATGTACCTTAATGTCATAAAACTGCATAAAACGTAAAATTGATAAGGTTTATGTTCGAATGTTAATACTGGAAAGTATTTTAACTTACCCTCTAACTAATATTAAAATAAGGAGACAAGTAGGGTAAGAAATTATTCGATATTAAACTTGATGTTAATTAACTAATGATCCCAACACTAAATAGTTTAAAAATAAATAACAAATTATTACACAACAACTAAAATAGAGTGAAAATAAATTTCATACCTTTCCTTTTGGATGTTATAAGTTTCTTCGTTTCCTACAAATAAATAACAAAAATTTAGATTGATTTACATAAAAGTTGAAAAATATGTTCTATTTAAAACAACATTATAAAATAGCATTATTTTTGATATTATTAACGACTAGTATTAGGTATTTTCATAATTTTTTAATGGATAATTGTCAACAACTTACCCCCATAACAGGTACAGAAACAAATTGTACTAATTAGAAATATTGTTCTTAACATGTTTTGTAACAAACTAACACTAAATAATAAACAGTTTCAACTTTCTTTTAGTTCAAAGAAACCGGTAATAATAATATAGTTAAGTCATGATTATGGTTTAAAGGGGGGACGTGGTACGTAATGTGGGACATAGCCTAAAGGTAAAAGGCTTGGCCAATTAAACAATACTTTTTTGAGCATAGAACGTGAGTTAAAACAAAATATTTCTGTAAAAACAAAATTATGTAAATGAGGCTATTGTACATGTTGACTATATAAAATTATAACTAAGTATATACTTAATATACAGGGGTTAATAATGGTTTATTTTCGTATCCCAAAATTATATTCTTGGCAGTCAATTCGGACATTTCTTTTCTGGTATTGACTGTGGCACTTCCCAAGTGTGGCATTAGAACTGGAATAAGTTTATTTAAAATAGCATTTAAAAAAAATAACAATTAGATTTCTTACCACAGTTTGGAAGTTTTATTAATTCACTATCAGTTGGTAAAGGTTCTGGTACCATAACATCCAACCCTGCAGCAAAAATAGTACCATTTTTTAGTGCCTTGATTAATGCA
The DNA here is from genome assembly GCA_029378335.1 of Agrilus mali. NCBI lineage: Eukaryota > Metazoa > Arthropoda > Insecta > Coleoptera > Buprestidae > Agrilus > Agrilus mali. The sequence goes on from CM055661.1 coordinate 7,654,946, forward strand.
TTTTGATCCACGATTGGTCCCCTGGCAATATTTACGAATACTGCGTTCTTTTTCATTTTTAAAAAAGTGTTTTCATTAAATAAATTTTTCGTTTCTTCTGTTAAGGGTGCTGCTACAATAACGAAATCGCTGTCTCGAAGAAGTGTTTTAAAAGGGACGAATTCTGCGCCCAGCTGCTTTCCTACAAGATCGCAGGTAATTTAAAAAATTTTTGCTAATACTTTTAATTTACAATAAAATTACCTTCTGGTTTTTCACGGTGGCCACTGTACGTCAGTCTGGTTACATCAAATCCTTTTAATCTTTTGGCAATTGCTTGCCCAATTCCTCCAAAACCAACGATACCCACTGTGGAATTTTTTAAGTCAGTGCCTAACAAATATTGTGGACGATAACCTTCCCAAATACCCCTAAAAATTTATTAATCCAATTAAAATGTTTAATTAAATTTCTATCGTTGGTTATGGTTAATTGTAAGTAAGGGATGATATTTATGTTAATTTTACCCACTGTTCAATGTGCATCCTTCCCTCCTGAAATCGTCTGGAGGCTGCTAAAGTCAAAAGAACCGCCACATCTGCTACAGCATCGTCTAAAACTTTTGGGGTATTCCCAAGGGGTATATTTCTCTTTCTTAAAGCTGGTACATCAATATGATCTAAACCCGAAGACATTGTAGCAACCACTTTCAATTGTGGTCCTATAAAAATTATTAAAAAAAAAGAAAATACGAAGTTATTTTTCATTACGGACCTGCTGTGTCCAATACTTCATCATCGAGTCGTTCTCTGGTACACCAAAAGAGGGCATCCACGCCCTTTATTTTATCTAAAATTTGCTTTCTTGAAGCTGCTGGCTGTTGTTCGGTGATAGTTACATCGAACCTTTAAGAAAAAATAACTTTTATAAAACAAATCGGAAATATCGTTACTAAAATAGATTTCTAAGGTTTTTGAACTGTTCCTACTGATTGTCGTTTTACTTCCAACTGTGAGATGTCGCTTCAAAATTATCGCAAACATTATGCAATAAAAATAACATTTTTTTAAACAATAGGTTTTGCAAAAGACGTGGTAAGTACGATCAATACAACAAGTATATTGAAGCTATATAAGCTCCAATTTAATTAATTTTACTGTATTTTGTGAACTTATCATAAAAAACAAATCAAAGGGGTTATCAATTATTTTAATAGAGATACTACTATTGCGAATCATAAATGAAAATTAATATACTTACTTTTCTCTGAGAATATCTAAAGCTGATGTTGGAACATCAAAATTAGTTACAAGCACTTTTGGTTTACTCATGTCGCTACTAAATGATCTAATATTAGTCAATGACCTTCCCACAATATTATGAGAAAAATATTGAGCGGTCGTTCTAATTCTAAAACTACTCAAAAGAAACGTAACTATTCGCATTTATAAAACTTTTTGAACAATATATAAGTACTGAAAACTGAAATAGCGTCCTTTTCCACTTATTGTTAGAGATAAGTGTTGTGTGAAGGTCATTTCGTTATTTTATTATTAGTGAGTGCGCATTCGTTTCCAACAGAATTTTTTTATAATAAGTACCTACCTGTTAATTAATTATATGGTGTCCTTGTAAATTCCGCCCAATTTTCGAGTATTTGTTATTCCTATGCACAAATTTGACTCATACTACAATATGTAGCTAATAATTTCTTTTTGATTATACAGGGTGAGCTAATAGTTGGTGGATGAAAAAAATATGATTCATGGGCAGGAGTTTAGTATTTGGGATAACCCCCATCATGTGGAGTGATGCCTCGATGGAAAGCCCATGAGTAGTGGAACATTTTGGAGGAGGTCCAGAGGCGAGGAAACCTACCGTTCAAAAGTTGTGTTACGCCCTTCCTCCGTAGACTTTATATGGAACTAGCTTTTTGCCCGCGGCTTCGCCCGCAGTGGAGAAATTAAATAAGTATGAGAGATAAAAAGTAAGGGTATAATAATAGAAATGAGTCAATATAGTAGCAGAGTAAGAATTAACATCAGCGAGTAAGATCGGAATTCCTTCGGCCGCACCGACGGTGACGACAATATCTAATTCAATATCTAACTCAATTGAATATAGTTTCAACTGTTTCTAATTTTTCTATATTTATTGTTATTTTCTTCTGTCGTTACATGCAGTATAAAACTATTCGCATTTTTGAGGTTATCCGTAATTTTTGTGGTTAGCTGTTAGATCTTCTAATACAGTGGGCCGGTATTACAGTATTCAGGGTTGAAACTTCATTACTATGATGCTAGATGGCGTTGAAGTAGCTAAATTTGACGATATTTTGACAAACAATTTTCTTATGTTTCGTAAAAAATTTTTTATTTATTTTTAATAAAAAGTATCCTATGTTACTTCTACTACCTTCAAGAGTATATGTGCAAAGTTTCATGATGATCGGTTAGTTAGTTTTTGCGTGAAAGCGTAACAAACAAACTTACATTCGTATTTATAATATTAGTATGATAGGGCATATGTAGTCTTAAATGGCTAGCTCTATGCTTTCACCTCAGTGGATAGTGCCAAGCCAGTAGAGCTGTAGGTTGCGAGTTCGATTCCCATACTGTACAATACAGATATGATATGGGAAGGTGTACATGGGTTAGGTTAGGTTAGTTTACCTGAGGTAGGCCCTTCTACCATTCAAAGTCTATGGTGAAAGGGCGTACACACAACTTTTGAATGGTAGGTTTCCTCGCCCCCAGACCCACTCCCAAATGTTCCTCTGCTCAAGAGCCTTCCATCGAAGTACCACACCCCCTAGTGGGCGTTATACTAAATACTAAACCGGAGTCGGTTCATGTAAAAGTGAAGACACCGCCTTCCACCCACGCACTATTGGTGTACACCAGGTGTTTCATTAATGGAGGCCATCGACCATCTCTCGAAAATTACTGCATTTTGAGATTTATGAGAAACAATGATGTTATTAAAGTTATAGCTTAATGGGAATTTTTGGAGAAATCTCAAGTTTTACGGTTTACCCTATCAATTGCGCCCCTTGTAGTAATAAAATGCAGAGCTTAAAAATAAATGAATGTTCTCTGATAGCTAAAAAAATTTTTGGAGCGATTTTTGTCTGGAGCCCCAATTCTAAATAATTACCTTTTCTTATGTCCATTTTTCTACAAATCTTTTCCTAAATTTGTATACTTACAATTAGTAATTTCCGAGATATGGCCGGTGGTAAACCTTAATGAAACACCCAGTAGAATATAATCGATTGAAATAATTAATAGTTGTAAACCTTATCATGTGTTTATTACGTACAATACATACATATAATTAGCGACTATTTCACATCAAAAGTACATTTTTATACCATTTTACCCTAATTTATTTAAACATATAGTTACTTAATAGGCCGGTGTTAGCAAAGGTTTATTTTCGAATCCTAAAATTATATTCTTGGCAGTCAGTTCGGCCATTTCTTTTCTAGTCTTGTACGTAGCACTTCCCAAGTGTGGCATGAGAACTAAAGCAGAATAAAAAATACAAATTTTTGAACTTTACTTATTATAGGTACCTAAAGTTTCAAAGTAAAGTAAAGAGTTAAACGGTTTAGAATGAAAAGAATTAAAAAACTTACCACAGTTTGGTAGTTGTAATAATTCATTATTAGTTGGTAAAGGTTCTGGTACCATAACATCTAACCCTGCAGCAAAAATGGTACCATTTTTGAGTGCCCTTATAAGAGCATGTTGATCCACTATTTGCCCCCGAGCAATGTTTACAAAAACAGCGGTGGGTTTCATTTTTGCAAAAGTGGTATCGTTAAACATATTCTGTGTTTCATCAGTCAATGGGGCCGATACAATAACGAAATCACTTTCATGAAGAAGTGTATCAAGTGTTACAAGTTCTGCTCCAATTTGCTTTCCTATAAATATGTAATCATATACATACCTATATATATAGTAAATTCTAAAAATTACCTTCCGGTTTTTCTCGATGGCCACTATACACTATTCTTCCAATCTCAAAAGCTTTCATCCTTTTGGCTATAGCTTGGCCAATGCCTCCGAATCCAACTATTCCAACAGTTGCATTTTCTATGTCGGCGCCGAGCAAATATTGTACCCCAAAACCACTCCATAAACCCCTAAAATACAAAAATTAACAGTAAATAAATAACAGAAACCACTAATTGGAAGCATACTTACTCTTCTATATGTGTTCTCCCTTCATGCAGCCTCCTGGAGGCAGCTAATGCCAAAAGGACTGCAACATTCGCCACTGCTTTATTTAAAACTGTTGGGGTGTATGCTAAGGGGATGTTTCTCTTTTTTAAAGCATTTATGTCGATGTGATTCAGTCCCGCTGACATTGTAGCCACCACTTTTAATTGACTACCTAAAACAGATTTAAATTGGGAATAATAAATAATTTTACTGAATGTTGTGAGTACGAACCTGCAGCGTCAAGCATTTCGTCGTCAAGTCTCGCGTGGGTGCACCAAAATATTGCATCTACACCACTTATTTTATCCAGTATTTCATTCCTGGTGGGGTTCGTCTGGTTATTTATTATTAATTCGAATCTTAAAAAAATATTAATTGAGATTAGTTTATTAGCATTATATACTTATATTCCTATGCCATTGTAATATTGATAAAAAAGAAGATGCATATGCAGCCCGTTGTGATTGCATGTAGCAGAATATCCTTATGTTCGGTTCGTAAGTTACCAGATATGTATAATAAAATATTCTTTCAATTACACTTACTTCTCCCTAAGTAAATCCAAACCAGCTGATGGAATATCGTTGTTGGTGACTAGCACCTTTGGTAAACCCATTTCACTGAAACAATCATTTCATAAATGTTTCAATATAGTCTTTTTTATATAAATTCATGGATGCAATTGGCTATATATATGTATTTTTATATATTTAATAAGCATGACTTTTAACATTTTTACATAGTTTAGAAAATTTTACTAACTTCTTGTGACGTGAAGTTGATAAAGAAGGAAATATAGAACTCATTATGGTTAATTTGTCAAACTTTTTGACAAAATTCTTGAGTATATTATATTTATTTTTACTGAAATAGTTGCTTAGATATACATACATATTTATATAATAATACCTATACGTAAAATTTTTGATAAATAAAAATTAATTTCAGGCCATACTGTATAGGTAGATATTCAAAATTAGTAAATAAGTAACAAATAATTTTATATTTATTTTCACAAAAAATCTTTATTACCAACTGTTTTAGTTTACGATGTTTATGAAATCCAAAAGCCATTAAAATTTTATCATTCATTTTGAAATTGTTTTTTAACTGCTTACATTCTTTTAATTTATGAACAATTTTCCATTAGTTTCACTTTCTAACACTAACACAGTAAATTTAGACAAAGCATCGATTTTTATTTGCTTTACTTACAATCATGTTGATTGGATTTAATGTAAAATAAATTTAATTTGCAAATACATAATTTACATTATTATAGGTTTATTAATGCAAATTCAATAATATTCTTACCCAGCTTTTCCTTGACCAGGTTCAACGGCTCCTGACAAATAAATGCAGCAGTAAATAAGTGATGACTTCAATTACGTTAAAGCAATTTAACTCTATCTGTTGGTTATTTATGTTACGTTATCAGTCGTTTAATTAAATAACCCACTATTACAAGCATAAACTTACTTTTAATATATTATTATCTCAAATTAAAAATTTATGTGAATGTATTGTGTGCGTTATCAGAATGGAATGATAACAGTAGCAGACTAGCAGAACAATATTTATTATTAAAAAGAATCTGCCAAGCAAGCTTCTCATATTAATATTAATGCACTTACCACAAACAACTGCAACTGCAACGAATGCAGTAAAAAGTGTGTTTTGAATCATTTTGATGCAGTCAATGTTATCAGGTATTATCATTGCACACACACCACTCTACCAGACCAGTTAAGTTACCGACTTGACTTACTGGCTGTTGAATATTCAATAATAAGAGAGAAGTTATAGAAAATAGACTACTGCATTGCTAAAGCTAAAGGTGAACCAGTATCATTCATATATATACATATGTACCTATTATATATAAGTATATTATATGTATTTGTAGTTATGTAAGTGAATGATCTCTTATTGTTAATAATGAATGTACTGACGTAAGGTAGATTTTTAGTCAACAAATTCTTCAACAACAACAACAACACGGTGATAATTATTTACCTACTTATAGAAGGTAGTTTTTCCCTAATGAAACTTTTGTCTAATATTTAAGTGCCACACGTGTCTGTTATTTAAGTCAGATATCAGTACATTTTTTATACATATTTATAGTTGGCTGCTGTATTAATTTCATGTCTTGTCAACTTATCATTAACTTGAAGTAGCACTTCATTCTTTTATCTCTCAGCAATACGCAAATTATGTCGGCACTATTCAAGCCATTTTGATTTTTTGAAGAGGTTTCAATTAAATGTAATTGAAAACTTATCAGTTTTAATTAGCTTTTTGTAAATTTTATAATCATACGTTTATAGAAATATAGTCACACTTCGATAAGTTGGCAATAGCATCAACTATAAGAATTACGTATAAATACAATAATGATGTGTATGGTTAGACTAAAAGTACATACATCTTAATTTTATTATTGTTACATACATTAGGGGGAAATGTCATGTGCCCCTTTGTATTAAAAAAATCCCTTTAGTTGCCCCTTATATTTATACAACCAATCATACAGTTAAGACGTTTGGTTGGCCACTGTAGTTCATCTTATTATTTCCACAAGTTACCACAATGACCTAATAAATATACAGGAGGTTCCGAAAATATTGTATAATGTTGAATCAAGAACATATTTACAAAAATACAGTGAAACTTTAACAACTCGAACGCCAATATGTCAAACTTTTGATAAGTCGAATCAAATTGATAGGCAATAGCATCAACTACAAAAATTACGTAAAATTACAATAATGCTGTGTATGATTGAGTTAAAAGTAAATAAATCTTAATGTTATTATTGTTACATACACGTGGGTTTCGTTAAAAAGGTGACAATGTCGTGTGCCCCCTATTATCAAAAATTCCTTTAATTGCCCCTCATATTTATACAACCAATTATACACTTAAGACGTTTAGTTGGCCCCGCATTGACCATATTATTCTCACACGTTAACACAAAGGCCTAATATACAGGATGTTCTGAAAATATCGTGGAATATCGAATCAAATTAGTTGGCAATGGCACGTAATTTTTATTTGATAATTCGAACTCGTAATTCTATTACTCAAATCGAATGTCTTGATAACTCAGATAAGTCGAATTTTTTGGGAGCGAGTTCAGTTTCTATGATTATTTGTTATCAAAACGTATTTTAAAAACTTTGTGTCTTGACCAAAAATTGAATCTTATATATGTATTATTATTTAATAACTTTTAATAAGTAGCGATACCTCGAAATTTGTTTGTACCAAGACATGGGGTGCCATCTATTCGCACAACTAGATACTAGGTCTCTCGGTATATCGGAGTTAGATAAAAGCGACACCTGTTAGGATCGCGAGAGAATATTTAGTTCAGTTCTCGTGATCACGTATAGAGAGCGTTCGTTTATCATATTTAAATTTAACATGTTATTATTGTTACAAAAAAAAAGTTCCACACTTATTGTCATCTGAATTTGAGATATAATTATAGTAATTGTCAAGGGCTAACAAAATTACCTAAATAAATTCGTCTGGAATATTTCATAAAATTAATTTTTTTTTTGTTATGTATGTATCCAGTTTTAAAATACACTGAAAATTGACGGTTTATCGATAACAGCGGAGATAACATCTCAATAATAATTGACCTGAACAGCTGGTGCTTATTCCACATGGTGTCTGTGTGTGGTGTTTTCGCGTATAAGGTCGTAAATCTATTGCAGCAACTGTTTGCACTCACTATTAACGCAGCCTGTTTTGCGGATATGTTTGACTTGTTTTAATGGAGCATTGCTAGCAACACCTGTTAACTTTAAATTACACACCTTACGTACGTATATATTCCACAATATGATGTATTTATATACGTTGGTATGCATATATGCACATATATATTTATAGGTAACATTCATTAAGGCAATCTATTTGCACTTTCTGTAAAAATGTAGATGAGGCACCTTGTCAAGTGTCTGCGGATTAATTGTGTCACACAATATGAAAATAGTTGCTCCCAAGTTTAAAATTAAATAATGAGGGGTCAAAGGGGTGCTAGTAGATGTATGTAGGTGTTTCCTTTACTAAAAGACGATTTTTGAAATATAAATATTAACTTGATTAAACTTTAATGGCTAATGTAGGCATTTTGGCAATTTTAGGAGTACGTTGGGTTGTCTACTCGGTTAATCAATTGATCTATTTTTTTAAGTAAAAGTGTGTCAAAATGATTTTTATTCGCAATGGAATCGTTTTAAATCGAATTTTCTACTTAAAACACCCCTGCCCTAAATATACCATCGAATTATTTCAAGAATTTTTGTCATAAAACGAAGAAACATTTTTTTTATCTGAAACTTTTGTAGATATGGTACCCATTCAACCCTATAAAAAAGTTCTGAACCATTGTATGTGAGGGTAGGGGTAATTTTCGTTGATATGCACATCAGAAATTAGTATTTCAATGTACCAAGTTTTATTAAAGCCCTATGTATTTTGGGACACCCTGTATAGTTTTAGATACCAAACCGGAATGTGAAGTATTTTATATGTAAGTTGTTAAAAACACCCTGTACGTCCAGATGTCCATTTCGGTTACGTGATAAAATAAAAAATGAACGAATGGTATGCGGTTAACGAGGACGGACGGACGGTTCTTTCCCGTGGTGCCTACAGGTGGGTAGCAGGTGCCACCTGTGGACAGGTGTAAGATCCATATATTTATAATAAGCGCTCACATGTGATGAGGTACCCAGTTTTGACTCAACAGCTGTGTTCTTATTATTTTATCTACGTTTCGGACCATCTGCTTGCTTGGATAATGTTATTGTGGTTTTTGTATGTACTATGAGCCCCGTTTCCAATACCTAATGACACCTATATATATAATGTATATCGTAGATATCTGGTTGTTAAACATAGGCAGACATGCGAAATGTGCGGTTTTTTATTTGCGTTACTATACGGGGGTGGTCCAAGAAAAATTGTATAAAATCCGGATATAATGCACAAAAAGATTTACAAAAATTATTACGTTGTATAAGAAATAAATATTAGGAGCAAAATCAGATTTATAAATTTTGGATTAGTATTTGAAAATGGTTATTTTCTGAGAAATTCAAAAAAAAAATATTATGAGCCAATTTTTGCCTTGTATTAATTTTTTAATTATGGAATTGTACAAGTCCTAAAATAACAGATACAAAAAAAGAGAAAATTATATGTTTCTATTTATCCGAGCACATTTTTTTTAATGTATTGCATGTTAGTATACATTAGTTTTTACATCTGGCTATTCGTTCTTATTTATAACGGAAGTCTGTCACATGGGACCTTTCCCAGAACTTTAAAATGTTGCCAGATGGAAAAGCAGCAACTAAAGGTTTTTCTCAGAATGGTAAATTGAAGATGTAAACAATGGGTTAGCTAGCTCTCTAATTCAAATGTTTTTTGCAATTTGCTTCAGTTAACAGTTGAAATCAAAATGTGAGGTGTACGTTGGGTTGCATACGTTAACAATGATGACTTTCAGAGGTTCTTTTTGTGCAAAAAAACGATTTTCTTAAAAGCAAAGTCTAGACTAAAAATGCTCTTACTCTGTAAATTTTGTCAAAATCATTCATGAGGACTGTTTTGACTAAAAAAAAAAATAAGTAAACCCCCTACTTTGTTGGTATTATCGGATTGAGTTTTAGAAGAGCTTCTCATAGAGCCCCCACATGACCCAGGTTGCTGTTTGAAGAAAAAAGTTGGGGTAGCTACAGATTAAGGGGTTGCAGGGAGGTAGTTAAATATATCACAAAAGGGCGAACAAAAATTTAAAACAATTAACGTTTTTTTGCATTCATTAATAAAAAAAATTGAAATCAAATGCATCAGGCATCTAGAGATGTATGATGGGTTGCATACACTAGCACTGATCACTATCAAAGTACCTTTTTTGTGCATGGAAACTATTTTTCTGAGTTAGCACATTTTCAAATTAATTTTTAGGTTCAGATCACTCTCAACCTGTGAATTCCATCAGAAACATCAGTATTTTCATGAAATCTCTTAAAATATTGTATCAGACACCTAATTCAAATGTTTTTTTTTAATTTAGTGATAAAAAAATGAAATCAAATGCATCAGGCATCTAGAGATGTATGATGGGTTGCATACACTAGCACTGATCACTATCAAAGTACCTTTTTTGTGCATGGAAACTATTTTTCTCAAAGATAGCACATTTTTAAATTAATTTTTAGGTTCAGAACACTCTCAACCTGTTTATTCCATCAGAAACATCAATATTTTCAAAAAATCTCTTAAAATATTATATCAGACACCTAATTCAATTGTTTTTTTTAAATTTAGTGATAAAAAAAATGAAAAAAAATGCATCAGGCATCTACAGATGTATGATGGGTTGCATACACTAGCACTGATCACTATCAAATTACTTTTTTTGAACATGGAAACGATTTTTTTCACAGATAGAACCTTTTTAAGTCTATTTATAGATTCAAAACACTCTCACCCTGTGAATTCCGTAAATATAGTGTCTGTTATTTGTCAGACATTGTTTTAAACACTCTGTATACTTAACCAAATGGTTGTTAGTTAGTTATACCTGAGTACCTGTTGACCCTAGATATGGAGTATTTATTACACTTTACGTGTACGTCCTTCGTAATAAGGTATGAGAGGTAGGTATAAAATCTCGTCGGATATCAGGTTCTGCATAACATTGTTTCAATTTTCTCACACCCATTGTGGAGCCAGCCACACAGCACCATCACAGCCGCAGCAGCAACGACGGCAATTATTATGTATGTATGTACATTACGTATATACATATATATATATAGAGTTGTGCGCCTAGTGTGAGTATATGAGTGTGTGTGTAATAACAAGAAACAAGCGAAAGAATTCAGATACGAATCTGTCCGAGAGTCGAGCTTGCCACGAAGAAGTAGTCGCAGTTGGCCGCGACTCGCGAGCTTCCTGGCGCCAGATGTTGATCTTTGTAATCTTGTGTTTCACTCTCGCGTTCTTCTCTTGTTCGCAAACGTCTCTCTCGCGCCTATCCCATTATACCCTGTACGTACATCTGACCGTCTGGCGTCCGAAGTGGCCTTTGGGGGCGCCGGTGTCGCCGCCAGCGCGATTTTCCAGATGGTCGGACAGGTCGCAGCGGCGGGCTTGGGTAAATTCCACGCCATCCAAACATTAAATAAAATACAAATGAAAATTATCTACATACTACATAGTTAAAAATGTTAGAGGAAGAAATGTGTCAAATGCATAAAATAAGAAACACACGAGGGAGGGTGGATAAAATAAAATACATAGAAGGGAGGGGGGAGTAAAATAAAATTAAAATACGTAGAAAATAAAATTTACAGAAAGGGGGTAAAATTAAATACACAGAAAATGGAGAGAAATAATTGATCTAATGTGGTAACCATTTAGGGTCTAATTTAGGGAGTTGCGCTGGAGGTACCTACAACTTTGCTCCTCAAATTATGAACTGTAGTACTAGAGCAATCTGATACTTCCAATTCGTAATCGTCGCTTTCTGAAAAAGAATTTATTCTACTACATGCCTAAATGTTCAGATTTTAATACGATTCTTAATTTTAATCCTTCTTAAACCATGGGGTTGGTTGGTTGGTGCTATTCGTATGATAATAACAAAATAAATAGGTACCTGCCTATTATTTAACACAATAGCACTTGTTATAAACCTGTGCCGTTTTAGCCCTCAGCCACCTGCAGGGAATATCTATGTCGGTATAATGTGCGAGGGGTGAAGCCGCGGGGGGTGCATACTACGATAGGTATCGAGTCAACCTGTGCGCCCTGCCACTTCACTTTTACACCTGTTGAGCGAACGATCCCAAAGCTTACCTACCTGCCTGCCTACCTACGTGGCACCCTATTTATGTACTACCTGCGTGCGTCACAAACCCTTTTTTTTCTCTGTAATTATAAATAGGTACTTAAACTTTCACGGTCATCTATCTGGTTTCTCAATGGTATTAAAAAATCGAAATATTATATAACTTTTTTCAAATTAAGCTTGGCTGTTTTGACCGAAAAAAAAATTAGCAAACCCCTACTTTGTTGGAATTATCGGATTGAGTTTTAGAAGAGCTTCTCGTAGAGCCCCCACATGACCTAGGTTGCTATTTGATGAAAAAAGTTGGGGTAGCTACAGATTAAGGGGTTGCAGGGCGAACAAAAATTTAAAACAATTAACGTTTTTCAGTTTTTTTTTGCATTCATTGATAAAAAAATGAAATCAAATGCATCACGCATGTAGAAATGTATGTTGGGTTGCATACATTGGCAGTGATCATTGTTTAATTACTTATTTTGAGCATGCAAACGATATGTTCAAATTAAATTAATTTCTGGGTTAAAAACATTCTCACCCTATGATTTCCATCAAAAATATCAGTATTTTCAAGAAATCTCTCATAATTTTGTATCATAAGTATTTTAAACTCGATTACCTAACTATGGTTGGATGATACGGTACCTATTTCTAATAAAAAAGGTACGGCCTACCTGTCAGGCCACTTGACGCTTGGTGCTCACTACCCTCCCTCGGTCAAAAAGGTGCACCTCAAAAAAAGTCGTCTCACCTGCTGGTCGTCCAATAATAATAAATACTTCACACCTTTGAAATTTTTGTTGGGTCATCCAGCAAGCAATAAGATCCTATTTAGAAAGAAATTTTATGTATTTCTACATACTTATTTTATATACATAGATATCAGGTCATATAAACAACTGATAAAAATGTGTGGCAATTGTCAATAACAAAAAAAAGAATTACATCTATAAAAAAAATGACAAACGACGAAAACAAAAAGAAATACATAGTGTTATGGACGTTTGCATCGCAAAAAGAAGAGAAAAATTACTTGTACAGTTTTTATTACTTATTATTAATCAATAATAATAAAATAAAATAAAAAAATCACTTGTATCGTTGCATTGTTCATCTACAGGAATTTATAAGCATTTATGTGTAAATATGTAGGTAATTTGTAGCTATGGATAAGCGATTTGGACAGCTGCAATCTGATACCTACATACAAACCTGCACAACGATAGAACAAAAGAAATGCATTTCAATATAAATATGTATTAATTATTTGTTTGTACACTAAACTTGTGTCTGTGTGTGTTGTGTGTGTCGGTTTATTATTATGCGTTTGTGTAAACTTTTGTACAGCAGCAGCACAGTAACTGTTATGTGTTTTATGTATCTACAGATACATGTTATCTATAAAACAACAAAAGGAATAGAAAATATGTGTGCGAGTGTTTCTAGATGATGTGTTTGTGTGTGAGCGATTGCCAGTTGTTCCAGGATTTCCCGCCACAACGGCGCCTGAGACTCCCCGTCGAATGTAGTGAAACAGCCAGAAACAATTCGTTCGCTTTCGGGTGCACCTGAACTCCAACCAACTTTAATTAATTCTACGCACGAATTCTATGAAAGTCATTGGTGTTTTTTTAACGTTTCTGTCGAATCTCATTGATTTTGGTCACTTGTAGTATTTTACATTTTGATTTTTTAAAATTTTTATCGAATGCAGCTCAACTACTTGTTAAAGGGAGCAAATAGTTCTGCACTGAATGCAGCTCAATTACATCCTAAAAGGAACAGAAACTGCTGCATTAAATTTATTTTAATTACTCATGAAGGTAGTAGACTGTTCTGCATTGAATGCAGCACAATTACTCGCTAAAAGCAGTATACAGTTCTGCACTAAATGCAGCTCAGTGCTCAATTAGCGTGTCATTATACTGGATAGTTCTGCATTGAATGCAACTCGCTGAAGGTAGCAGACAGTTCTGCATTGAATGCAGGTCAATTACATCCTGAAAGGAACAGGAACTGCTGCATTAAATTTATTTCAATTACTAATGAAGGTAGAAGACTGTTCTGCATTGAATGCAGCACAATTATTCGCTAAAAGCAGCATACAGTTCTGCAATGAATGCAGCTCAATGCTCAATTAGCGTGTCATTATAGTGGATAATTCTGCATTGGATGCAACTCGCTGAAGGTAGCAGACAGTTCTGCATTGAATGCAGCTCAATTACATCCTAAAAGGAACAGAAACTGCTGCATTAAATTTATTTCAATTACTCATGAAGGTAGAAGACTGTTCTGCATTGAATGCAGCACAATTACTCGCTAAAAGCAGTATACACTTCTGCACTAAATGCAGCTCAGTGCTCAATTAGCGTGTCATTATACTGGATAGTTCTGCATTGAATGCAACTCGCTGAAGGTAGCAGACAGTTCTGCATTGAATGCAGCTCAATTACATCCTGAAAGGAACAGGAACTGCTGCATTAAATTTATTTCAATTACTAATGAAGGTAGAAGACTGTTCTGCATTGAATGCAGCACAAGTATTCGCTAAAAGCAGCATACAGTTCTGCAATGAATGCAGCTCAATGCTCAATTAGCGTGTCATTATAGTGGATAATTCTGCATTGGATGCAACTCGCTGAAGGTAGCAGACAGTTCTGCATTGAATGCAGCTCAATTACATCCTGAAAGGAACAGGAACTGCTGCATTAAATTTATTTCAATTACTAATGAAGGTAGAAGACTGTTCTGCATTGAATGCAGCACAATTATTCGCTAAAAGCAGTATACAGTTCTGCACTAAATGCAGCTCAGTGCTCAATTAGCGTGTCATTATACTGGATAGTTCTGCATTGGATGCAACTCGCTGAAGGTAGCAGACAGTTCTGCATTGAATGCAGCTCAATTACATCCTGAAAGGAACAGGAACTGCTGCATTAAATTTATTTCAATTACTAACGAAGGTAGAAGACTGTTCTGCATTGAATGCAGCACAATTATTCGCTAAAAGCAGTATACAGTTCTGCACTAAATGCAGCTCAGTGCTCAATTAGCGTGTCATTATAGTGGATAATTCTGCATTGGATGCAACTCGCTGAAGGTAGCATACCGTTCTGCATTGAATGCAGCTCAACTTTTCTTTGATGGAAATTCTGTCATTACAGCACTTACATTAATACACAAGAGCCGCCCCTGGCCCTGCCTCAAACGGTTTTAAGAGCACATCGAAAGTGGGAAGAAGTTTGACGGTAGTAATAAGGGGAATGATTTTTTTGCTGGGGGGAATTAAAATTCGACTGCCAAATACTATAAATATCTGTACGGATATAATACAACAAAACAGACAGACACATACGAAAACGCGTATAAATGTTATTCTTTGTTATGTGCGGCAGTTGCAGCAGCCTATACATACTTGTCTACTATAGGTGGTGTGCTGTGTTCTGTCGCCGCACTGGCGGCACTTGTTCGTTGGCGGCATTGTTTTGTTTGGCTTTTGAAGCGGACGATTACGGCCAAGGCATTCGGGGTGACGATGAACACAATAGACGGTTACACGGACCGATAGTATATACAATTATTATGACACTCGAATTCCGATAATAAACGAATTCAGAGAATCGGGGGGCGTTTGCTTACTATAAATTATTATTATAAAAGGTATTATACAGTCAAATCGGTTATAACGAACACAGAATTTTGTCCCTTATGACCGATAACTGAAAGATAACAAGGAAATTCTTAGGAACACTCGATTTTTATGAAAAAAAAAACGTCAGTTCGGTTATAATGAACACTTATAATTTTGTCCGTTATAGCGGATAATTGGAAAATACAATAGGAACCTATAAATCTTTATCAGTTGATGAGTTTTATTTAAAATAAAGTCGAATCGGTTATAGCGAACACAGAAAGTTTGGTCCGTTATAGCCGACAATTTATAGAAAATTATGATATTTACAAAAATGTCGTTTTCTTCAAAAATTCGAAAGTAGAATTATTATTTTTTTCAATTCTGCAACTATTTTGGTACCTACCTACATCTTCGTTGGGGTGAAGTTAAGGGTAGGTAATTATTTTGTGTATATCGCGGAATTTACCACCGTCCAGCCACAGCTAACTACATAAGTAACTAATTTTGTCGCGCTCGAATTTCTCACCCGTTCATTTATTTATGTAGATAAACAAATGCCTAAAACGTAAGCAATTGTTTCCTCATTTCCGCCCAGACGACAGACACACATGCTAACGAATGTTCAGCACGTTTTTAATCGTTAAGTGGCACATCTGCTACTACTACCGCACCACCAACACCAATATTAATAATAAGAAAAAGGGGAAAGTGTCGTCTCGAAAATAAATCACCCAATTATGTAGATACCCCACAATAACTACTCTATTTTGGTGGAAAGTTTTTAGGGACTTCTATATTTTAAAAATCAGGATATTTTCAACATCCACATCCGCCTATAAGTACACAATTAATCATGGTGAAACATTTTTATATATTTTATATACATTCACCTATAATTAACATATTAAACACCACACAGATGTACTTATTTTTAAGATAAATAACAGTCGATTTGACATTTGTTCATGATACAACGTTTTGATTGTTTTTCGCACCTTCTTCTTTGTAACTGAAACTGTTCTTATTTATGACTTAAATTGGCGTGGAATTTACCGTCGGCTGATAGCAGATGTTTCGCCAGTCACAGCAACGCTGACTACGATCCAGATGTTCCTCGCTGCTGCATATCCCGCTCGTATTGGTTTTCACTCTTCTCTTACGAATCCGCTCTCTCTCTGACTCTTTATATACGTACATATGTATGTATGTACATACAATTTACAAACGTATTGCATATTTATCTAATCATCTAATGTAATAATAATAATAATAATAATAATAATATAGCATGTTCGAATTGAACAAACAACAATCGACGAAATTATTTTTGCACATATTCGCAGGTAACTGTTTTAACATTCAACTGTTATCTATTAGTTTAATTCAATTTCAATTGTTAAAATTGACCACACAGACTTTCTACATATTTCTATTTTTACACCCCATAAATATTTACTGTTGTTGTTGTTGTTATGTAGGTACATCCCAGCCGCCATCTACTACTTATTTACATTGTTTCGTACGTTTAAAAATAGGTAATCGTCATGTCATCTTTGTGTTGCTTAATATGTACATATGTAGATTTCTTTGGAACTTTGGATGCATCACGTTCTTCTGATCTGTTTATGCTCAGCAAATGGTCACATCTGGAAAAGTGTAGTTTTGTATTTATATACTTACACATGCAGAAGCGAACACTTCGCTTGAAAGTTGTCGGTTTCTAAGAAGTATTTTTTTCTCAAACTGCAGAACGTGTGAACATGTTAAACGAGCTTTAGATTAAAAACAATTGTGATTTTTCAATTATTTTCTGAACTACATATGTAATTATGTATTTTGGTGGTTATTTTTGAAAGTCTTTCAAAAACTTTTACATCCCACAGTGCACAGTAGGTACTAAAATACAAAGGAATGAGTGACTCATTTTCGAGTGAAATATTTTAACACTGACGCCTTCTTGTACGAGATTTAAACTGGGGGAGTTCCTCGAGCATTAGTTACGGTAGGACACTAACGATAAATGAATTTTGGGCAGGGATGTATTAAGGCATAAATATAAATAAATACGTGTGAATGTAGAGGCAATAGGAAGATATTTTAAAGACAGAAGTAAAAACAAACGATTTATTTGTTTTTTGGCTTCTTCAGATGTTTTTGTCTGTCTATTTCGGTTGTTTCTGTTAATCTCAATCGTTTCTGTCAATTTAAGTTATTTCTGTATGTTTCATTTGTTTCTGTTTATTTCAGTTGTTTCTGTTGATCAGTTTCAATTGTTTGTGTCAATGTGTCTGTCTATTTTAATTGTTTCTATCAATTTCATTTTGATTGTGTCAATTTCAACTGTTTCTGTCAATTTCATTTTGATTGTGTCAATTTAAGTTGTTTCTCTTTGCCAATTTCAATCGTTTCGGTCAATTTTAGTTATTTCTGTGTGTTTCAATTGTTTCTGTTTACTTCAGTTGTTTCTGCCGATCAGTTTCAATTGTTTGTGTCAATGTGCCTGTCTTTTTTAATGTTTCTATCAATTTCATTTTGATTGTGTCAATTTCAACTGTTTGTGTCAATTTCATTTTGATTGTGTCAATTTAAGTTGTTTCTCTTTGCCAATTTTAATCGTTTCTGTCAATTTTAGTTATTTATGTGTGTTTCAATTGTTTCTGTTTATTTCAGTTGTTTCTGTTGATCAGTTTCAATTGTTTGTGTCAATGTGTCTGTCTATTTTAATTGTTTCTATCAATTTCATTTTGATTGTGTCAATTTCAACTGTTTCTGTCAATTTCATTTTGATTGTGTCAATTTAAGTTGTTTCTATTTGCCAATTTCAATCGTTTCTGTCAATTTTAGTTATTTCTGTGTGTTTCAATTGTTTCTGTTTATTTCAGTTGTTTCTGTCAATCAGTTTCAATTGTTTGTGTCAATGTGCCTGTCTATTTTAATTGTTTCTATCAATTTCATTTTGATTGTGTCAATTTTAATTGTTTCTGCCAATTTTAGTAATTCTGCCTGTTTCAGTTGTTTCTATGTGTCTCACTTGTTTCTGTCGATCAGTTTTGAGTGTTTCTGCTTGTCATTTTCAATTTTAGTTATTTCTGTTTGTGAGTTTCAATTGTTGCTATTTGTCTATTTCAATTGTTTTTGTTTGTCTATTTAAAATATTTCTGACAATTTCAATTGTTTCTTCTTTTTGAAAACTTCTGTTGGTAAATGACAATGTACCCAAGTCACTGATTGATTGAAAATGTAAATTAGGACTTTTGTCACTTGGCCAGCTTGCTGACGACGATGGGATGTGACCATCACGTGAAAATTCTTGTGTTTTTTCGTCGACAGAAGTTAATATGACGCGTTTTGTCATTGAATCTCGTGATGTTGTGAAGTAGTTAGCAGGTAAGGCAAGAAAAAGGTGTTAAAATTGGTAGGTACCTGGCTTAATATGCGGTTTAGTGTTCGACGCCAGCGCAGCGGTATATATGTATGTATTATGTATTACAATTAAGCCAGGCGCCACGTGTACCTATAATAACATCCAAACGAGGTAGAGATACCAACTACATACATACACAAAAAAATATGTACCTATAAAAATTGTTTTATTTTTTTAAATATTATTGGCTTTTATCTTAAATAATGCAACTTTTATACATTACATAAATAAAAAATAAATAATTGACATTTTCATTGGTTATGGAGACACAAAGTCGATGTGACAAGATAAATAATGACGGCGCCACAATTCTATTAGGGACATGTCCGCGTTGAGCAAAAAAATAACGTTAATTTAAATTCATTAATTATATTATGTATTATTATGTTTAATGATCGTGGATCTCTTTTGTACATATACAGGGTGTTTAAAAAATCGTTGCGTGTTAAAAAAGTCAAAGAGAATCCAACAAGAGCAAGTGGCGTTTTTTATCATTGATTGGGGGTGGGTCATTGATTTATGTACTTATTAATAAATAATATAAAACAATATTAGCAAAATTTTTGTTTTATGTATGATAAAAAGGTTTATTTATCTATTAGTAATATTTTAAAGAACACACAGAAACAATTTCAAAGGTCAAAGTTAAATCGCACGTTTTGATAAGTTAGTAACTAATTAAATAATAAAATATTTCTTTGTTATTGTATCTATTATATTATTATTGGGTACCTAGGTACTAAAGAATTGATTTATTTTAACAATTATTGAGCAATTTTCAAAAGAAAAAAAATTGTTTATATAATTTTAGAGCGTAAGTGTCCTGAAGCCGGCCCTGTTCATTCCGGATCATCTATAGAACTAAACAACAGCACAGCAGCAGCAGCAGCAGCAGCAGCCCACTATGTATGTGCGTTCGTTCTGTTTGCTGTAAATCACGATCGGACTGTGACAAGTGCCGGTCGGACGGACGGACAAACCATCTGGTCGTCGGTGCCAGCACTTGTCTCTGTCTCTTTCGTCCGTCCCCGCACTCGTTTGTCTTCGTCTTTCTTCCGGTCCGGTCCTACTGTCTTTCCTTGTCGTGTCCGCACAATAATAGTAGTATAATAATACGGTGCTGCAAGCGAGAGGAAGGCGGCCGGTCTCTCGGCCGCCTGCTACTTGTGCGGTATTATTTACGACGAGACACTGGCGCCAGCTGGCCACGGTCACTGATCCAACTCGGCAACAAACACAACAAATGACGACGGACGCGGGCGTTTGACGTTGTCAAGTCGACCGTTTTTTATGCAAATCTACTTTCTTATATCTATTTTACGTATTATTACCATATTGAACCTCTTTCAATTCTTTTAAATATGTAACTAATTCTACTTCTTTTATTTGTTTAATTAGTTGGTCAATTCTACGAAGAACGAAGGTTAACGTTTTGGGAAGGTGCTTGTTTAAAATATTCTTATAATAATAAAAGGCGGTAATATGTGTTAATTGGAATTAAATTACTATTTTTATCTATAAAATCCTTTCTAATAAATTAATCGATAATTTAATAGCGTAAAATATGTAGGCAGGTGATGATTTATTCGAAAATTGTACTTCAAATATTTATTTTATTATATATATATAATAACCTTATATTTGCAGCATTTATAATTCAATTATGCATTAATTTTATTAAAAAAGAAAAACGAAATTTATTTTTGTTTTCAAGTGTTTCTATTTTTTTTTTCATTTTTTTTTTGGATATATTTTGTTTTTGTTTTCGGTACATTTTTGTTTTCATTTTAGATTCATTTTTGTTTTTATTTTTAATGCACTTTTGTTTTTATTATAGTAATTATTTGTTTTGTTTCAGATGTGGGCTGATACGCATTTGTTCTTGTCACAGAACGATCATTTATCAAAAAGACCTCTCCGAAAAATGTGAGTTTGTGAATTTCAGAATTTTTTTTCTTGCATATTGAATGTAGGTATTTTCCTGTGCCCATGTCTATACAAAATTCAATTTGGTTACTTAGTTGTAACGTTCAAGTATAAATCAAATTTAATTTACAATTCCCAGATTTTTTTAAATTTTTGAATATTCAAAATTTTAACCTGTTGTTTTTATTGGTTCGGTATGGATTCATTTTTAAAGTGAACAAATATCTGTTTAGAGTTAGAGTACCTAAAATGTTATTGTTAGATAGTTTTTGAATGGCAAAACTCGAAAATAGTGGGGAGTAAAATAAAGAAACGTTGGATATTAGGTATTAAAAACTTAACAATAAATATATTTAAATATTTAAAATTTTTGAGGGGGTTGGCAGACCGTCAAACGACCCTGGTTACAATAACTGTCCCCTTGCAGGTAGCGGGCAGTATCAGTACCTACCTATTCAAAAATTTGGAAGATCAGTGACAATTTTGTATTAGGTATTATTATTAATTGACTGGATATTAATATAATATATAAGAATTAAATCCTATTAACAGTTAAATACTTCCTTTTTATAATAAAGGATTGATTATTACACCCCCGACAAAGGTTGGGGTAGATATTGCAGTTAATGGTTCTTGGTAATATAAAAACGAACCCCAATAAACTTGTTGCTTGTTGACCTTTCATTAGAAAGTTGTTTTTGGTATATTGCATGCAATAAAACTATTTACCTACCCAAAAATGTTTCTTAAAACTAAAACTTAAACCTACTAGGATTCAAAAGGCAAAAAAATATATAAAAAATTAAAAAAAATCGAACAAAATGTTTTTATTCATTTTAGAATCAATACTGTTGATGTATTGCTTCTTGGTCCCTACTTTAATAAAGGAAATGAATTATTTTGCATATAAATCCTTCCTCTTAAATATTTATGTTGGTAACAAAAATTTCTAATACAATTTTCAAATTTTGTAGGCCTATTTTAAAATGAAATTCATTATTTTGTATACAAATCCTCCCTTTTCGACATTTTTGTAGGTAACAGGAACTTTTTAAACATTTTTTTTTTAGAAATAAACAGGTCATGTTGCATATAAATCCTTCCTCTCCAATATTTATGTCGGTAATAGGATTTTTTTAACACATTATTAGTCTACTTTAATAATTTTGCATATTAATCCGCCCCTTCAGTATTTATGCTGTAAGTAAGAACTTTTGGCAATTTTTTATACCATTTCTTAAAAAGAAACTAATATATTTTTGCATATAAATCCTCCCTCTTCCATATTTGTGGTGATAACAAGAACTTCTGACACTTTTTTGATCTTGTTTTAACAAAAAAATATTTTTTTGCATAAAAGTCCTTCTCTTCAAAATTTATGTACCTAGTTAACAGGAATTTATATCGTTTTTACCATATTTTAAAATTAGACAGGTCATGTTGCATATAAATCCTTCCTCTCAATTATTTATGTCGGTAATAGGATTTTTTTTAAAACGTTATTAGCCTATTTTAATAATTTTGCATATTAATCCGCCCCTTCAGTATTTATGCTGTCAGTACGAACTTCTGTCATTTTTTTTACCATTTCTTAAAAATAAATTAATATCTTTTTGCATATAAATCCTCCCTTTTCGATATGTATGTTGCCGCAAGAACTTATAACACTTATAGGTATTCAAACAGAAAAGAATCATTTTGCATACAAATCCTCCCTCTTCCACATTTATGGTGGTAACAAGAACTTCTGACACTTTTTTGATCTTGTTTTAACAAAAAAATATTTTTTTTGCATAAAAGTCCGTTCTCTTCAAAATTTATGTACCTAGCTAACGGGAAATTTTCATATTTTTTTACCATATTTTAAAAATAAACAGGTCATGTTACATATAAATCCTTCCTCTCCAATATTTATGTCGTTAATAGGATTTTTTTAAACACATTATTAGTCTACTTTAATAATTTTGCATATTAATCCGCCCCTTCAGTATTTATGCTGTCAGTAAGAACTTCTGTAATTTGTTTTACCATTTCTTAAAAATAAATTAATATCTTTTTGCATATAAATCCTCCCTTTTCGATATTTATGTTGCCGGCAAGAACTTATAACACTTATAGGTATTTAAACAGAAAAGAATCATTTTGCATACAAATCCTCCCTCTTCCACATTTATGGTGGTAACAAGAACTTCTGACACTTTTTTGATCTTGTTTTAACAAAAAAATACTTTTTTTCATAAAAGTCCGTTCTCTTCAAAATTTATGCACCTAGCTCACAGGAATTCATATTTTTTTACATTATTTTAAAAATAAACAGGTCATGTTACATATAAATCCTTCCTCTCGAATATTTATGTCGTTAATAGGATTTTTTTAAACACATTTTTAGTTTACTTTAATAATTTTGCATATTAATCCGCCCCTTCAGTATTTATGCTGTCAGTAAGAACTTCTGTCATTTTTTTTTACCATTTCTTAAAAATAAATTAATATCTTTTTGCATATAAATCCTCCCTTTTCGATATTTATGTTGCCGGCAAGAACTTATAACACTTATAGGTATTTAAACAGAAAAGAATCATTTTGCATACAAATCCTCCCTCTTCCACATTTATGGTGGTAACAAGAACTTCTGACACTTTTTTGATCTTGTTTTAACAAAAAAATATTTTTTTCATAAAAGTCCGTTCTCTTCAAAATTTATGTACCTAGCTCACAGGAATTCATATTTTTTTACATATTTTAAAAATAAACAGTCATGTTGCATTATTTAATCCTTCCTCTCCAATATTTATGTCGGTGATAGGATTTTTTTAACATTATTAGCCTACTTTAATTATTTTCATATTAATCCGCCCCTTCAGTCAAATGTCAATTTTTTTACCATTTCTTAAAAATAAACTAATAAATTTGCATATAAATCGTCCCTCTTCGATATTTATTATGCCGGCAAGAACTTATAACACTGATATTTAAACAGACAAAATCATTTTTCATACAAATCCTCCCTCTTCCAATTTATGGTGGTAACAAGAACTTCTGACACTTTTTTGATCTTGTTTTAACAAAAAAATATTTTTTTTAGAAAGTCCTCTTCAAAATTTATGCTACAAGGAATTTATATTTTTTTATCAAATTTTAAAAATAAAATGGGTAATTGTGTTGCATAAAATCCGTCCTTTTAATATTTATGGATCATAAGAATTGATTTTTTTCAATTGTAAAAAGAAATTTATATTATATTTTTATAAATCCGCCTTGTATTTATGTTGTCCTAAGAACTTCAGGAATTTTTTTCAATTCTTAAAAAAAAAATTTAAACCTCTTGATAATATTTTTTTGAACCAATACCTATACGAGACGTTGAGGTTACTACCCTCTTCACTTCGGATTCTTTATAGGTATTAGTTGTAAATTTGGCTTTGTGACAAAAATCTATAAATTTTTTTTATAGATAATGTTATATTTTGCTCCCATACAAAACGATAATTTTGCGGGCCACCTGGCAACGTCCCCCATATACCTAATGTATAATTTTGTTCGCGCCGTGTCACCGCGTAAAATCAACTGTGTGGCTATGGACTTTGCGTTCCTTGTGTGTAGTGTGTAGTGTGTACACCTGCTTGGGACCGCATTCCGCGTACGAACGCGCCGAGTTCTCACACAACAGCAGCAGCAGCAGCATCATGATCATCATCATCATCATCGGGCATCAGTAGGGCGACGAGACTTCCCCGGCGCCAGTGCACGTCGCCTACGCCCCACCACTCACGCATTCTCGCGACAAACCCAAGCCCCAAACAGTCCGCCGTCCGTCCGTTCGACGCCGTTCCGTGTGCGGTGGAAAGCCTGTAGCCTGTAGTAGTTTCGGGGATTTGCCATTGCCGTCCACACGCGACGAATTGACCGCTTGCTCGTTTTCTTCTTCGCCAACTCTTCGTAGAAGTTGTGGAGTAATAACGCAGCAGGCCTTGCAGTTTTATGCACTGCCAACTACGAATCGTCCGACTTAATAATTAAAAAGGATTAAGTGTCCTTAAAGGAAGTGCGCAATTTTTTTTTGGACTTGTTAGTGAGAAAAAAGTGCCGGTGACTGTGACTACTTATACGCATAAAAGTTCATCTTATTTACATGTGTTTACCGTAAACTGATTGATTGTTTAAAAGGATTTAGATAAATATAACGTCGATTATTATGACGAATGGAATTTGCAAAAGGATTTTTCTAAAAGGTAAGATTTAAAAACGTCACTCTTTAATTAAATGTGTAGTTAAATTGCTCAAAAAGTATTGGTTTTCAAAGATCTACAATAGTCAATTATTTTTTTTGTATATGTATTTTTTTTACATACAAATCCGCCTTTTTCAACATTTATTAGCCAAGAACTTCTTACTTTATTACAAGAACATCTAATATATTTTTTACCCTATCTTAATAAGAAAGATGTTATTTTGCATATAAATCCTCCCTCTGCAAAATTTATGCATATTGGTAACAAAAACTTTTAACACATTAGGTACATCACCTTATGCCTTAAAAAGGACGAAATTATTCTGCATATAAGTCCGCTTTCTTCAATATTTACTTTTTAAAACTTTTTACCCCTATTTAAAAAAACCCAATTGTTTTGCATATAAGACCGCTCTCTTCAATATTTACTCCTGTAAGAACACCTTTTAAAACATTATTTACCTCTATTTAAACAATAAACGAATTGTTTTGCATATATGTCCACCCTCTGTAATATATATGTACGTAACAAGAACCTCGAATACATTTTCACATCCAATTTTTAAAAGAAATAATTATTTTGCTTACAAGTCCTACGTTTTCAATATTTGTGTACCCTATTTCTAAAAGAATTGAAATATTTTGCATATAAATCCTTACACAAATACTTATGCAATATAAACAAACGATTGACACATTTTTTTCTCTTAATTGAAAAGGAAGAAATTATGTATTTTTTGCATACAAATCCTTTCCCTTAAGTTCTTCCCAAATTTCTGACACATTTTTTACCCTACTATTACAGAAACAGTATACTGTTTTGGCTAGGTATTATAACCAATAATTTTCAAAAAACTTGATGTCGATTTATTTAAAAGCGCTCGAAACGTCACATTTTTTCTTCATCTCATTTAAGCATGCATACTTACAGTTTATATTCCTAAGATTAGTATGTGAAATTATTTAACCGTAACGTTTAAAATGCGTCATGATACCTCGGTCCGGCCCTGTCCACATGATACCTATTTATGCATTAGTCATTAAGTTAAGCATTGCAACAGCCGCGATAGGCCACCTACAAGCTTTCGAACCTCGGTTGCTGGCGCTTACGATTACGTACTTACTACATACAAATATACACATATGGTAAGTACATCACATTCATGATTGTATGTTTACTGACATGACACTTACACATTATTTACGTATACACAGACATATGTACTTCATTCATACATGGATGCATGAGAAGGTCCATGTGCATGCCTAAAGCGAATATGCAATTAGCCGTTCGATTGGTTCTAAGAAATACAAATTACGAATAATGTGTGTTTAGTTGGTATATATGTCTTATGTACTCGTAATAAACACCAGTCCGAAAAGTCTAATACATAATAATGCTAAGCACGTATATTACCGGCAATTAGAGGCGAAAACATAAAGGTTAAATAACATTAAGTGTGTAATTAATTATAATAATAATGGTCAAAAGTCGTTCATGTTTTGGGCGTAAATAAATTCGTGACGAGGGCGGGTAAAAAAGAAAATCGATCGAGGATAAAGTCATAATTATTGTAATTTTGTGTAGGATTATTAGTGAATGGGTAAACGTTAATTGTGAAATGAAATGTAAATTGATCGAGAATAACATCAAAAGATCAGTAGGGAAGTGTTTTAGAAATCAAATATAAATCGTTTGAGGATACAGTCGTACTTCTAAATTAATGTTAAAGGCGGGTAAAAGAGCAGTAAGTAAAGAATTGTTTATAAAATCAAATATAAACCGTTTGATGATATAGTCAAACTTTTAAATTAATGTTGGAGACGGGTAAAAAAGTGGCAAAAGAAAAACTATTTGTGAAATCGAATGTAAATTGTTTGAGATGAAGTCAGACCCTAATATGTTAATGTTAGAGACGGGTAAATGAGCAGTAACTAAAGAAATGTGTGAGAAATCAAATATAAATTGTTTGAGGATAGAGTCGTACTTCTAAATTAATGTTAAAGGCGGGTAAAAGAGCAGTAACTAAGGAAATGTGTGAGAAATCAAATAAAAATTG
This sequence comes from Agrilus mali, assembly GCA_029378335.1. NCBI lineage: Eukaryota > Metazoa > Arthropoda > Insecta > Coleoptera > Buprestidae > Agrilus > Agrilus mali. Next base: position 7,682,311 of record CM055661.1, read on the forward strand.
TTTGAGGATAGAGTCGTACTTCTAAATTAATGTTAAAGGCGGGTAAAAGAGCAGTAAGCAAAGAATTGTTTGTAAAATCAAATATAAATCATTTGAGGATATAGTCAAATTTCTAAATTAATGTTAGAGACGGGTAAAAGAGCAGTAACTAAGGAAATGTGTGAGAAATCAAATAAAAATTGTTTGAGGATAGAGTCGTACTTCTAAATTAATGTTAAAGGCGGGTAAAAGAGCAGTAAGCAAAGAATTGTTTGTAAAATCAAATATAAATCATTTGAGGATATAGTCAAATTTCTAAATTAATGTTAGAGACGGGTAAAAGAGCAGTAACTAAGGAAATGTGTGAGAAATCAAATAAAAATTGTTTGAGGATAGAGTCGTACTTCTAAATTAATGTTAAAGGCGGGTAAAAGAGCAGTAACTAAGGAAATGTGTGAGAAATCAAATAAAAATTGTTTGAGGATAGAGTCGTACTTCTAAATTAATGTTAAAGGCGGGTAAAAGAGCAGTAAGCAAAGAATTGTTTGTAAAATCAAATATAAATCATTTGAGGATATAGTCAAATTTCTAAATTAATGTTAGAGACGGGTAAAAGAGCAGTAACTAAGGAAATGTGTGAGAAATCAAATAAAAATTGTTTGAGGATAGAGTCGTACTTCTAAATTAATGTTAAAGGCGGGTAAAAGAGCAGTAAGTAAGGAAATGTGTGAGAAATCAAATAAAAATTGTTTGAGGATAGAGTCGTACTTCTAAATTAATGTTAAAGGCGGGTAAAAGAGCAGTAAGTAAGTAAATGTGTGAGAAATCAAATAAAAATTGTTTGAGGATACAGTCGTACTTCTAAATTAATGTTAAAGGCGGGTAAAAGAGCAGTAAGTAAAGAATTGTTTATAAAATCAAATATAAACCGTTTGATGATATAGTCAAACTTTTAAATTAATGTTGGAGACGGGTAAAAAAGTGGCAAAAGAAAAACTATTTGTGAAATCGAATGTAAATTGTTTGAGATGAAGTCAGACCCTAATATGTTAATGTTAGAGACGGGTAAATGAGCAGTAACTAAAGAAATGTGTGAGAAATCAAATATAAATTGTTTGAGGATAGAGTCGTACTTCTAAATTAATGTTAAAGGCGGGTAAAAGAGCAGTAAGCAAAGAATTGTTTGTAAAATCAAATATAAATCATTTGAGGATTGTCGCAATTTATTCATATGTATATGTACAATGCCTTTCGTTTCATCTTCTATCTTCATTTTTTGTGTCTGTTTCTTTTCTTCATATTAACCGTAACTTCGCTTATATTTCTCTAAATTGGACCTCCTCCGTAAAATTCACCACTCGCCTATACTGTCACTTTCTTTACTATTGCACACTTCTCTCTTTCTCTGTTGCCGCTTTCTTACCCTTACTAGTTTAGGTAGTTTAGGGCAGTACTGTCCAAACTTTTGGATCGTACGTTTTCCGCACCGTGTTTTCTCCGCACTTGTGTACCGCGCCAGATTGATACTTTGTTTGTGTTTCACCGTGTCGCAACGACATATTTTATGGTCCTTCGAGCCGGATAGTGAACAGTCGTACTAAAACAGTGTTCGTTTTAGCCGCATTTTAATAAATCAGTGACAATAATTAGCGTGAACAGTTCAATCGAGCAATTAAAAGGTTTAAGTGTGAGTGTACGCCATATCATTATTGGATTAACATCATCAACCTCATTGTTCAAGAAATCAACACTGAACGAGTTAGCACCGAGAGAATCGTCGCCACCAGAAGGTTAACTCCGTGAGAGTCATCACAACGAGGATCATCGCACCGCCGAAGAGTCATTTCCACCACGAGAGCATCGTCAAGGTAGGTTCGTTAATTGTTAGAAATCACCGTTCCTTTCTATTCCATTTCCTTAACCTAACCGCCACTCAAAATGACTGACTCGTTGGAAAAAATACGCCGCAGAAGAGGTTACATACTAAGTACCATTACCATCTTAAGTAAAACACTCGACAAATGGGACACGAACCCCAACAATCGCGACATCGATTATTTACAAGCCTCCTTAGAGTCTATGGAAAATGCCTTCAAGAAATTCGAAGACATTCAAGAAAGGCTAGAAGATGCCGATGAAGCAGAAATTGAACATCGAGAACCCTTCATCATAAAGTACAACACCGCTCTTGGACGAGCACGAAGATATCTACGGGAATCACGCCCGCCGACACCGTCAACGTCAGATTCAAATGGGATCCAAGTTGTTGCGTCAACAAATCAACCAGCTCCACTAATGGCAAATTTACCGCAAATTAATTTACCTACATTCGATGGTAATCCTGAAAATTGGACTTCCTTTATTGATGTATTTAACTCCTTGATCGATAAAACCGATCTAGAACCTGCCCGCAAATTGCAATATCTACGAATGTCCTTAAAGGGCAAAGCATATGCCGCCATTGAGTCATTGGAAACTACTAACACCAATTACCAAACCGCATTGTCCATTTTAAAGGAAAAATATGATTGCACCCGACAGAACGTGATGCGCCATTGGGCAATTCTTCGCGAATATCCTCGATTACAAAAGGACACGCCAGCTGCATTGGGAAATCTGGTAGACACATTCAATCAACATATAAGGTCATTAGCTAACTTGAAAGCTCCGGTAGATAAATGGGACATTCCAGTGATAGATTTAATTCTATCAAAAATTAGTTCGTCAACAGCATGGCATTGGGAAATGTCATTAGAGAATAATGAAGTACCCAGCTACAACAGCCTCATCAAATTCTTAGAAAAGAGGTCTAAATGTTCGATGTTTTCTACAACAAAGGAATCCAATACAACGAAACAAGATGCAGACAAATACAGAAGAAAGCCCAATTCCAGTGTTCGAACACAAGCTTTCACTACTATGAAATATAGATGTCCTATTTGTTCCGAGCCTCATACCATTTACCAGTGTAAATCATTTCATAGGTTATCTGTCAAAGAAAGAGAAAATGCAGTCACAAAGGCAATGTTGTGTTTCAATTGTCTGTCCCATGGGCATGGGTACTCGCATTGTAACTCTAAAAAAGGTTGCAATAAATGCCAGAAGCGTCATCACACACTTCTACATCGACACACAGAAAACGATCAACCGTTAAAACTCGCCGGAAATGCAGAACAATTGTCACCATCGCCCGCTCGTCAAGAAAAAGCATCTTCGTCTGATACAATACACAAAGAAGGTACCCCTCATAAATCTGACAGGTCTGTAGCACTCGTAGTCAATTCATCTACAAGTGACTTAATGGTTACTGCCAGAGTCCAAGTCTCCAATTTCCGAAATAAATCAATTCAAGCCCGAACCCTTATTGATACATGTGCAACGTCAAATTTTATGACTGAACGACTAGCCGACGCTTTGGGTCTCCAAATAGAAAAGTGCAATGTGTCTATTGGGGCTTTAAACACATTAACCACTGTCGCCAAGGGTACGGCCAGCGCCATTGTAAGATCGAGAGACAATAGGTATGAACGGTCACTTACATTTTTGGTAGTTCCCTCTATTTCTCAGCGTATACCTGACCAACCCATACATAGAGAAAGTATCAAAATACCGCCTAAATTGAAATTAGCCGATCCTAGCTTCCACAAGCCAGCGGAAATAGATTTATTACTAGGAGCCGGAGTCGCCTTGTCCTTGTTTTGTGTAGGTCAAATGAAATTACAATCAGCAGAAGGTATTGAATTGTATTTACAAAAAACTCGACTTGGTTGGGTCATAGGCGGAAGCGCACCATCTATAACTACCTCATCAAATCGTATGTGTCATTTGACAAAAGAAATTTATTTCGATTTAACTAAATTCTGGGAAGTAGAAGAAGTTTCACAAAATAAAACATTCACCGATGAAGAGGAAATATGTATGCAGCATTTTAAACAACATGTTACCCGTAATCAGGAGGGTCGTTACGTAGTCGCTTTACCATTCAATGAAAGGAGGGCAGATCTAGGTGAATCGTATACAATGGCACTGAAGCGATTGCACAATCTAGAACGGAAGTTAAATCAAAATTTAGAATTAAAAAATCAGTATCACGCCGTCTTAAATGAATATTTAACTTTAGGGCACATGTCGCTAGTTAGTAATAAACCAACAGAAGGTACCAGTTATTATTTTCCTCATCACGCTGTGGTTAAAGATAGTAGCTTAACCACTAAAGTTCGAGTGGTCTTTGATGGGTCGGCCAAATCTTCTACAGGTGTATCATTAAATGATACACTGATGGTAGGACCCAATATCCAAAGCGATCTTTTTTCGTTACTATTGAGGTTTAGAATACACCAAATAGTAATAACCGGTGACATTGAAAAAATGTATCGGCAGTTTTTAGTCCGTCCTGAAGACAGACGCTATCAACGAATCCTGTGGAGAAATAAAAATAATGAGATTCAAACATACGAGCTTAACACTGTAACTTTTGGAGTTGGACCATCACCATTTCTCGCGATTGCTTGTTTACATAAATTGGCTGATGATGAAGCAACTGATTTCCCCATTGCTTCTAAAATCATCAAAGAAGACATGTATGTAGATGACGCAATCACCGGAGCAGACACCGTTGAAGAAGCAATCGTTATAAGAAACGAAATTACCAACCTTTTAAAACGGGGTCAATTAAAAATTAGGCAGTGGGCCTCAAATGATTCGGATGTTCTTCAAAATGTGCCTACGGAAAGTATTAATCCTCACCTTCAAATTGGAGAATCATCGACTATTAAAACATTAGGTGTTTCGTGGAATTCATCAACTGATACCATTGTATACAACGTACAATTAAGCAGCTTGAATAACCGAGTTACTAAACGTCAAATATTATCCCAGACGGCAAGTATTTATGATCCACTCGGTCTTTTATCACCAGTTATTGTTGTGGCAAAAATTCTAATGCAGAGATTATGGGCACTTAAGTTAGAATGGGATGAAGCGCTACCGACAGACCTTCATTGTCAATGGTCCCAATTCTACCACCAGCTACCTGCACTCAACAACCTTTCCGTTAAAAGGAAGACCGTCATTAGTAATGCTCGCTCAATTCAATTACATGGATTTTGTGACGCCAGCGAGAATGCGTATGCTGCATGTGTATATTTACGATCTGAAGATTACGATAACAATGTTTATACGGAATTGTTATGCGCCAAATCAAAGGTTGCACCAATCAAGAAACTTACAATTCCGAAACTAGAATTATGTGGTGCTGCATTGTTAACAAAATTATACAACACCGTAAAACATGCTATTCCGTGTAAAATAGATAATGTGTACTTTTGGACGGATTCGATGATTGTTTTACACTGGATTCGGACTCCATCGAAAAGACTTTTACCGTTTGTCGCAAATAGATGCGCTAATATTCAGGCAGGTACCAATGTAAGTGACTGGTATCACGTGCGGACTCACGACAACCCAGCCGACCTTGCTTCGAGGGGTGTCTTACCTGCAGAGTTCATTCGCCCTTCTTTGTGGCAACATGGTCCCGAATGGTTGAATACAAACTGTAACTGGCCTACAAATGAAATACCACCAATTGCTGAACTACCTGAGTTGCGCAAAGTATCATGTTTGGTGACAGCAACAAATGATCCATCGGAAAAGTATTTATGGTCAATTTTTAATCGTTTTTCATCGTTCACCAAACTAGTACGAGTAATTGCATATTGCTTACGTTTTAAACAACCACGCCGCACAGGACCGCTTACCCTCACCGAACTTCGAACATCTCATGACATCATCATTAAATGTACGCAACAGCTATTCTTTTCAACTGAAGTGTCTCACCTAAAAAAGGGCAGGGAAATTCTACGAAACAGTAAACTCAGAAGGCTAAATCCAATGATCTCTGATGATGGTCTCATTAGAGTACAAAGTAGATTATGTAAATCATTTATTCCTTATTCTCAACAAAATCCAATAATTCTGCCGAAAAACAATCACATAACTACTTTGATAATTGAGAGAGAGCATCTAATGCAATTACATGCAGCCATCACCACTACTTTTTATGCAGTTCGCCGGCAATATTGGCCCATTGATGGTCGTAGTCAAGTAGCAAAGGTTGTTCGACGATGCATTAAATGTCAGAGAGCAAATCCACCATCGGTGAATTACATAATGGGTAATCTTCCACCGCCCCGTGTAAATATATCACTCCCATTTACACATGTAGGAGTCGATTATTGTGGACCTTTTATGATAAAAGAAAAAAGACACCGCAACCGAAAACTGATTAAAGTGTACGTTGCAATATTTGTATGTTTAACCGTAAAGGCAATACATCTGGAAGTTGTTGGGGATCTTACTACCGATTCGTTTATTGCTGCACTTCGACGATTTATTGCACGTCGTGGTCATTGTGCCCATCTTTATTCGGACAATGGTACTTACTTCGTCGGAGCAAACAACAACCTACGAGAATTAGCGAGTCTATTAAAATCAGATGATTGTCAAAGTAAGGTACGGGACTTCTTATTGACAAAATCGATCACCTGGCACTTCTCACCTCCAAGATCTCCTCATTTCGGAGGACTATGGGAAGCCGCTGTTAAGGCATTTAAATATCATTTAAAACGAGTGGTTGGTCATAACATTTCACTACACCTAGAACAGTTTAATACCCTGATTGTCGAGATCGAAGCTATACTAAATTCACGCCCATTAACCCCTATCTCCTCCGATTCCCAAGATTTATTAGTGCTAACTCCTGGACATTTCCTAACCGGTGATTCTTTAACGAGCCTACGCGAAAGGGACTATTCTGAAGTACCATCCAACCGTCTGTCTGTCTGGCAATTCCTTCAGAAATTAAAACAACATTTCTGGAATCGTTGGAAGAGGGAGTATCTCAACGAACTTGCTGGTCGGTCCAAATGGAACAAAGGTCAACACCCTATCACCCACAACAGCATCGTTCTCCTGCGCGAAGACGGCATGCCTCCCTTTCACTGGCCGTTAGGACGTGTGATTGAAACTCATCCCGGTGCCGATGGGGTGACACGCGTGGTGACAGTGAAAACCCTAAAGGGTACCGTTAAACGTGGTGTTAAAAAATTAGTGCCGTTACCGGTTGACTCTAATAATACAAGTGAAAGTGACTAATAACAGTTATGTTTAACCGTCGCATAGTGATTAAGCATTAATTGGTTTTTTGTAGTTTTATTGTTACTTTAATTATTCCATTTTTACCGTCTTATTACTCAATTCGTTTTTATCCAATTTTAATAGTTATTTGTTACATGTAAGCGATCATAGTGTATGATGTGTTTTCTCTCATTTTAGAATTAAGTAATCTTAGTGTTGTTGATCGGGTTCTTCACCCTCTCAACGGGGGGAGTATGTCGCAATTTATTCATATGTATATGTACAATGCCTTTCGTTTCATCTTCTATCTTCATTTTTTGTGTCTGTTTCTTTTCTTCATATTAACCGTAACTTCGCTTATATTTCTCTAAATTGGACCTCCTCCGTAAAATTCACCACTCGCCTATACTGTCACTTTCTTTACTATTGCACACTTCTCTCTTTCTCTGTTGCCGCTTTCTTACCCTTACTAGTTTAGGTAGTTTAGGGCAGTACTGTCCAAACTTTTGGATCGTACGTTTTCCGCACCGTGTTTTCTCCGCACTTGTGTACCGCGCCAGATTGATACTTTGTTTGTGTTTCACCGTGTCGCAACGACAAGGATATAGTCAAATTTCTAAATTAATGTTAGAGACGGGTAAAAGAGCAGTAACTAAGGAAATGTGTGAGAAATCAAATAAAAATTGTTTGAGGATAGAGTCGTACTTCTAAATTAATGTTAAAGGCGGGTAAAAGAGCAGTAACTAAGGAAATGTGTGAGAAATCAAATAAAAATTGTTTGAGGATAGAGTCGTACTTCTAAATTAATGTTAAAGGCGGGTAAAAGAGCAGTAAGCAAAGAATTGTTTGTAAAATCAAATATAAATCATTTGAGGATATAGTCAAATTTCTAAATTAATGTTAGAGACGGGTAAAAGAGCAGTAACTAAGGAAATGTGTGAGAAATCAAATAAAAATTGTTTGAGGATAGAGTCGTACTTCTAAATTAATGTTAAAGGCGGGTAAAAGAGCAGTAAGTAAGGAAATGTGTGAGAAATCAAATAAAAATTGTTTGAGGATAGAGTCGTACTTCTAAATTAATGTTAAAGGCGGGTAAAAGAGCAGTAAGTAAGGAAATGTGTGAGAAATCAAATAAAAATTGTTTGAGGATAGAGTCGTACTTCTAAATTAATGTTAAAGGCGGGTAAAAGAGCAGTAAGTAAGGAAATGTGTGAGAAATCAAATAAAAATTGTTTGAGGATAGAGTCGTACTTCTAAATTAATGTTAAAGGCGGGTAAAAGAGCAGTAACTAAGGAAATGTGTGAGAAATCAAATAAAAATTGTTTGAGGATAGAGTCGTACTTCTAAATTAATGTTAAAGGCGGGTAAAAGAGCAGTAAGTAAGGAAATGTGTGAGAAATCAAATAAAAATTGTTTGAGGATAGAGTCGTACTTCTAAATTAATGTTAAAGGCGGGTAAAAGAGCAGTAAGCAAAGAATTGTTTGTAAAATCAAATATAAATCATTTGAGGATATAGTCAAATTTCTAAATTAATGTTAGAGACGGGTAAAAGAGCAGTAACTAAGGAAATGTGTGAGAAATCAAATAAAAATTGTTTGAGGATAGAGTCGTACTTCTAAATTAATGTTAAAGGCGGGTAAAAGAGCAGTAACTAAGGAAATGTGTGAGAAATCAAATAAAAATTGTTTGAGGATAGAGTCGTACTTCTAAATTAATGTTAAAGGCGGGTAAAAGAGCAGTAAGCAAAGAATTGTTTGTAAAATCAAATATAAATCATTTGAGGATATAGTCAAATTTCTAAATTAATGTTAGAGACGGGTAAAAGAGCAGTAACTAAGGAAATGTGTGAGAAATCAAATAAAAATTGTTTGAGGATAGAGTCGTACTTCTAAATTAATGTTAAAGGCGGGTAAAAGAGCAGTAAGTAAGGAAATGTGTGAGAAATCAAATAAAAATTGTTTGAGGATAGAGTCGTACTTCTAAATTAATGTTAAAGGCGGGTAAAAGAGCAGTAAGCAAAGAATTGTTTGTAAAATCAAATATAAATCATTTGAGGATATAGTCAAATTTCTAAATTAATGTTAGAGACGGGTAAAAGAGCAGTAACTAAGGAAATGTGTGAGAAATCAAATAAAAATTGTTTGAGGATAGAGTCGTACTTCTAAATTAATGTTAAAGGCGGGTAAAAGAGCAGTAACTAAGGAAATGTGTGAGAAATCAAATAAAAATTGTTTGAGGATAGAGTCGTACTTCTAAATTAATGTTAAAGGCGGGTAAAAGAGCAGTAAGTAAGGAAATGTGTGAGAAATCAAATAAAAATTGTTTGAGGATAGAGTCGTACTTCTAAATTAATGTTAAAGGCGGGTAAAAGAGCAGTAAGCAAAGAATTGTTTGTAAAATCAAATATAAATCATTTGAGGATATAGTCAAATTTCTAAATTAATGTTAGAGACGGGTAAAAGAGCAGTAACTAAGGAAATGTGTGAGAAATCAAATAAAAATTGTTTGAGGATAGAGTCGTACTTCTAAATTAATGTTAAAGGCGGGTAAAAGAGCAGTAACTAAGGAAATGTGTGAGAAATCAAATAAAAATTGTTTGAGGATAGAGTCGTACTTCTAAATTAATGTTAAAGGCGGGTAAAAGAGCAGTAAGTAAGGAAATGTGTGAGAAATCAAATAAAAATTGTTTGAGGATAGAGTCGTACTTCTAAATTAATGTTAAAGGCGGGTAAAAGAGCAGTAACTAAGGAAATGTGTGAGAAATCAAATAAAAATTGTTTGAGGATAGAGTCGTACTTCTAAATTAATGTTAAAGGCGGGTAAAAGAGCAGTAACTAAGGAAATGTGTGAGAAATCAAATAAAAATTGTTTGAGGATAGAGTCGTACTTCTAAATTAATGTTAAAGGCGGGTAAAAGAGCAGTAAGTAAGGAAATGTGTGAGAAATCAAATAAAAATTGTTTGAGGATAGAGTCGTACTTCTAAATTAATGTTAAAGGCGGGTAAAAGAGCAGTAACTAAGGAAATGTGTGAGAAATCAAATAAAAATTGTTTGAGGATAGAGTCGTACTTATAAATTAATGTTAAAGGCGGGTAAAAGAGCAGTATGAGATGTCAGACTATAATTATATAAAATACTTTTTGAGCAAATTGAACTTTCATAAAAAATATATGCATTATAGTAGTTAAACATTTTTTTCCCTCTTGTTCTAGAAAATAATATGTCTGCCACCGACCGGACTGGAGGCTACAGTTCGGACCTGTACACCGAAGACGAGGAGCTTGTTCAAGTCCATTCACCTACTGATAGCAGCGAAGATAGTGTTGAAGTGAAAGTTAACCCAATTCCTCTCCGAAGCAAACGGAAAGGGACAGATCCCAAAAAGTTTGATTTTTTTTCGGTCACACCTCCCCCAAAGAAACGAATATGCTTGAAAATATCAGAGGAAGAACGCAAAAATGCCCGAGAACCTTTCAGGCCTTGGAATGTTTCGGACACCAGCAAAGAAACAAAAAGTGCCACCACAACTACAATTCGATATCCAACTCCTGCTAGTGTTAAAAATGGTCCTGAATCTCCAACTTCTGTGCAACCATTACCTTTGCTCAAAAAATCAATGTCTGATGAATCCCATCATCAAAGTACCAATCGACATGTACCATTACCAACTACGAGCCCTAGCCCAAATAATTTGGACTTCAACAGTGGTGCCGCTTTGCGGGTTCCTTTTCATCCCTCTTTTGCCCCCGTTGGAGGAGTTGTTGATATTGACAGGGCGTTTCAGCAGTCCTCGAACGCATTTCCGAATCTGAGAATGACCGAATCTCCGGAAGAGTTTTCATCGGAGGATTCCAGGAAGCCCACCATCAGTGTTAAAAATTTAGACAGTTTGAGGGACAGCAACAGTGGCTGTAGTAGCAGCAATAGTAATAACAATAACAACGGATTAGGGTTACAAAGAAGAGAACAGAGGAATTACAAGAATATGACACGGGAAAGGAGGATCGAGGCGAACGCTCGTGAGAGGACAAGAGTTCATACGATAAGTGCTGCGTTTGATACGTTGAGGAGGGCCATACCGTCCTACTCCCATAATCAAAAACTTTCCAAATTGTCTGTGTTGAGGATAGCGTGTTCTTACATAGCCACGTTGTCGAACATTGTCACGGATTCTGATGACCAGTGTGAGAATTCTTTGGCAGAGTGTGTTGAGAATGTCACCAGAACTATACAACGTGAAGGGAAACTGAGGAAGAAGAAAGATGAAAGTGATTGAAAAAATTCATTTTGATTTGGATACATAAACACATAAATATTACAAAAGTTTTAGGACTATTCAGGGCTATCGAATACATTAAAATTTTAGAAAATTGTCAATATGAAAGGGTCTGCAATTTATGGACCCTATCCTTCTGGCTATTATTAAAAATCTTAACAATAATTATGTACAATTTTTGATTATTATCTAGAAATAGAGTTCGATAAGATGGGGCCAATAGTAAGGTCCTGCGCTTGGAGCTCTAGATCTATGTAGGTACTAACTAATCCAAAAATTAAATTTGACTGATGAGAAAATATCAATAAATAGGTTTTGACTGAGAAATGTTAGATCAGGAGTTTCAGGAATATTCTTTCAGGGTTCTTGAGACCTAAAATAATATGATTTGTGAAAATAGGGGATGTAAAAGGAAGTGTAGTATTTATGGATTCTACCATACTGTCTTTCTTGATTCCATTCGATGAATGAAATGTCAACAATAATTATACACATTTTTTTTGATAATTATCTAGAAAAAGGGTTTCAATAAGATAGGATGATAAGTAAAGTCCTGCGCTTGGAGACCTAGATCTTAGTAAAGACCCAAAAACATTTTGTAATGTGTATAATAACATTTCTTTTTTGTATAATATTATAAATCTATACCTTTTTTTCGTGATAATGTATATTTACTTATTTTTTTATATTTTATTTTATTTTTTTGTAACTGTTTTTGTGTGCATTTCTGTACGCCCTTTTTTTTATTTTTCTTTACACAATATAGTCAACGTGATATTTTTTTTAAGTTTTATGTGCTTGTATTGTATTGTATATATAATAATACGTAATAGTTAATAGTGTACATAAAAATATGATGATTTTTTCATCGTGGTAGTTATATGTACATACATAAGTCCGTATTTTTGTACAATTATTGAATACTGTGCCATCTGTCTATTAAAAATTTGTTACGAATTTATAATGAAGGTTTTTATTATTATTATTATTATTACAGCAGCCCTGCTTTCGAGTTTTTTTTTTATGTATAGCGCTGAGGTTTTATTTATTGATTGAAGAATAAAATATTTACAAAGACTTTAATCCATTTTTAATTTATATTTTAGTTTTTTTATTGGGGAAGAGTGTGAATAAGAAGACTAAGACTGAGGAAATTGAGGGCTGGTTCGAAATTCTCATTAGGGCTTAGAAATATATATGTATAGGAATCAATTTTATTGATTAATGATACTTGATTATCAATTAATATGAAAATAAAAAAAATCTTTAGCCCAAGCAGTGGCCAATGAGTGGGAATTTTTATTAAACTTTTATACAATTGTTCTTCTGCTACCATTATGATATTCTCAATTAATTTCTAATTTGTTTAATTATAGATTACTATGTGCATAAGTATTACAGATTATTAAAAATAAATGCAGAGTACTTTATTATACTCAGTCAATAAAAATTTCAACGTTTCTCAAAGAGATGGCAGTCCAATTAAAAAAATATATAAATATCTAAATTTAATTAATAAATAAACCCTCCATACTCAAACTCCTTAAAACATGGTCTCGTTTACGGTCTAGTTGGGTATTTAAAAATTAATATAAGGTATATTTGAAACTTACTTTTAAATTATATTAAATGCTCTATTTTTTGTTCCATTTTACATACATACGTATAATTTATTTTTATTCTGCTTTGTCTTTCTGAAATTTATTTCAAAATACTTTCTCGCTTTCTTCTAAATCCTCCTGAAAATTGGTAGTCTGATGAAAGTCCCCCGTATAACCTTTCAACCAATGCTTTATTTTGGTCAATAAATGCTTCAATTTTATCTCTAGAACAAAGAAAATAAAACTTTAATAACGGTCACACTAATAGTAAATACATCTTAATTTTATTATTGTTAATTGTTACATACACTAGGGGGCAATGTCGTGTGCCCCTTTGTATTAAAAATCCCTTTAGTTGCCCCTTATATTTATACAACCAATCATACACTTAAGACGTTTGGTTGGCTACTGTAGTTCAGCCTATTATTCCCACAAGTTACCACAATGACCTAATGAATTTACAGGATGTTCCGAAAATATTGTGAAATATTGAATCAAGAATATGTTTACAAAAATACAGTCAAACTTCAATTACTCGAACGTCAACATGTCGATTTTTTTAAAATTATTTCTTTTTTTTTAATTACAAATTTTTATTTGTTTTTAATTATGTAAATGTATCTTATTTCTTTTGTTTCCTACAAATTGTTTAGTAATTAATTTCCAATTGGTATCAAAAAACTAATAACTTACTCGTAGAATTTTTTGGTTCAGTTATTATTTGAATATTTGGAAATTGGAGCAAGTACTTACAAAGGGTATTCCCTTTTGAACCCTGACGAGCAGTAAACTTGTCCTTGATACGTTGAACAGAAAGTCCTTGAAATTAAATCTTCTCCCAAAACTGTGCTGCAAAGGGCAAACGCTGCAAGCCACACCATCTAATTAAAACAAAAAAATTAGGGTATAAAAAAAATAATTTAATAATTAAATAATTATTATAATAAAAAAACTTAAAAATTAATTTAATGTAATTATATACATATGTTAAAAAAATAGAATTTCAATAAAATCCTCTTAAAACTGATTAATTTTGAGGGTTGAATTAAATTAAAATAAGTTGAGGGTGTTCAGTTACTTTTTTTATTTTTTTAAATTGTATAAAATTACAGGGGACATATAAAATTATGCCTCAAATATTATTTTAGTTATACTTAATAATGTTTGTCTCTAATGAGGGCTGCAACCCTATTATAACCACCTATGCCAAAATTGAATTATTTTACAATCAAACAGTACTACTGCTGACATCTGTGTTTGATTCTGGGAACCTCCATACGATTTCAAACTTTATTATAACTTTACGTTTTAATTTCAAAATATTTTTTTTTATGGATAATACTTACGGTATTTTTCATTGCCATGATGATGATTGCGTTCTTCCACTTCAACGTATTTTATTTTTATTTACTTATTGTTTTTTAACATGCAGATTGATGGATGTGCAGTCATAAAATTTTCTAGTCACTTTTTAACACACTTTATTATTTATTATATTGTTATTAACGCATAAATTCATGTACCTACTTATTATGTTTCTATAAGTATAAAAAAATGTATATTTATATTTAATAGCGTCTACGTAGGGTACTTTATTGTTACTTTTTGGGTTTACTGTAATCGATTGAAGTTCTTATTACACTGCTTTTGTTTATGATCAAAAACCCACGATACTTAGATCCGGATACTATAATAGTAAGAAACTTGAAAAAAAAAAACAAAAATGACGCTGAGACGCGCATGGATAAACAAAAGTTTTTACCAGTGGCGTAGCAACAGGGTACGAACTTTGTCAAAAAAAAAAGTCAATTGAAAATGACATTAAATAATTTGATTTTTATGTATTTGTCAATTTGTTACAAATTTTGTTTTTTATTTTAATTAAGAGTTAAATACAGCTAATGTAATAGAAAATACACATTTTTTAATTTTTTTTTTTAATCTAGGCTTGTGGAGAGTTACTGAAAAGAAAATTGTCTCAGTAGATCACATTTATTTAGGAGTTTTTCATTTAACGTAACATTTGTTATTAGAATTTTAAAGCTGTACTGCTATGAAAAAAAAAAAAATGAAAAAGAATTTCACGACTCGGTACCAAAAGAGGGAGGAGGGGGAGGAGGAAAGGAAGTCGATTCACTGATTTTTTTATTTTGTATTCAAAGCTGATTTAGATAATTATTTTTCTTTTATCATTAAAGAATGATGTTGTATAAGACTAATTAGGAATTAAATTAAAATTGTTACAGAGTGTTTTAGAAAAGGTGCAAAGTTAAGGAAATTTATATTAGGGAGAGGGCACACATTATATTTATTTTTATTTAAATTTTGTGATATCACAACATAAGAAATTTTTTTTCAAAATTTTTAATTATAGTTTAAAATATATTTTATCATTTTTTTTTTTCTTTAATTGGAATTGACGTGGTACAGGGTATTCTTTTTTTACCCTTCCTTCAGAAATTATCATTTTTTATTATTACAAACTGTGTCTAATTGTTTATAACAGACATAAATTGTTATAAGTAATAAAGAAAGTAGCATTAACTACCCCTGAAAACCCACCCGTCATGTCTGTGAAATCCCATCAAAACCCTTTCGGAGACTATCCATCCCTTACAAACAAAATGTTTTTAAGGCCTTCTGTGTAAAAATACGACATTAAATGAGCCAGCCATACTGGCATTACATATACATAATTTTCTACTTAAAGTAGGCCACCTGCAATACTGGACTGTGTGTATAAGGTTGCCTAGTCACTTTGTTCGTTATATAGTAATGTATTTTTGAATACGATTATTTAGGACCATAATTTCATGGTAGCTTAAAGACAACAAGGACGAAACGACTAATAGTCTTTAAGAATGTATTTGAAATAAGTGTTAGGTAGGAATTAATGTAGATAAATATCTAATGACCTGGCTACGATAGCACTCACTCAGTTTATTTATTTTTTCGAACGTTTGAGACCATAATAAGGTTATTGTAGGTGAAGACGACACGAACGAACTGACTAATATTTTCTTAGTGTTTAAATAGGGGCTAATTATCTGTTTGTACCTACAGGATACGGTTATGGTTTGTCAAATAAATTTTTAAAAAAGAGTGTAACTTATTGTGTTTAATGGCCATAATTAATACGGTTTAGATGCCACATTTGTAATCGGTGAATTTTGTTGACCTTTAAAGAACGAGCATGTTATATTTTTTATTCATTGGTTTTTATCGAGATACGTAGCCAAGTCCGTTTCCTAATCTCCATACCGTAACATCCTTACCCATAAAACTATCATATAAATATTATGTCTGATTTTGAAATATATATGTATCTACATACTGTGGTTACTCATTATTACATATATAAAAAATTAAAGAAGACTGCCATCACATCACCCTTGTGTCTGTACATACTTTTTTTTTGTATTATCCATTTGATATATAGGTGCTATTTCATTTTGTAGTAGTACCTACCTAGTAGTGTATTTTAAAGTCAAGGATCGACATTTACATAGGTATTTGGTCATAGATAGCATAGTAGGTAATATGATAATGAATTAAGACTGTAATTTACTGAGTACAACTCACAAGAACATTTTGACCTTAGTACGTTGCGGTTTGGACCTTCACAAGATTGATAAATAAAATTATTAATTCGACAGATTGTCTTATTTATTAAGTAGGTATATTACAGTATAAATTTATGGATTTCTACTCACAATCAGAAACGTATTTTGACTGTACTGTATGTATTTTATATATTTCCCTTATTGTACAGGTTGTTCTTTTTAACTCTTATGATTTATTTTACTAGTACTACTTATAATAAATATAATTTATTATAGGCAATAGATTATTTAAATATTAGTACGAATAAATAGACAGTTAAAATATTTTTTAAGGTTCTCTGTGTAAAAATATGACCTTAACTGGGTCATTTTGATATTACGTACAGAGACGTCACTTTTATTAATATGTTTAGATATACTTTCTAATTAAAATTTATATTTCTTGGTTAGAATTTATTGTTTAAAAATTAGATTCCAAAAAATGTCTTATTTGTACTCTATGTTGTTTTGTATAATTTTAGGTTTAAGGTAGGCCACCTGCAATGCTAAGCGATTTAGAGGAGGGTTGCCTATCTTCCGTTGCTCTTTCGGGTTACTCGCTTGACGCAACGCTCAATTTTTGACAGCCTCGACAATAAGACCACAGAGACAGATACAAGAGAAAAATTTATCTTTGTGAAGCTTTTGTGCGAAGAAGACGTGCTCTTGGAGAGGAGCTTTTTACGATAATCTTTTGCATTATGTTGTTACTGATATCGAATCAAATGACGAAAACACACAAATATGGTAATTATTGATTATTATTGTTGGTTTATTTATTTATATTGTTTTTATCTATTTAGTATAATTAGGTAGTTTTGTCAAAAACAAAATAACAAAAGTTACACAAATGCTGTACAAAATACAAACAATTAAATTAGGGACCATAATTATAGTACACACATACATACAAAGTTATAATAAGTACTTTGACCATAAAAAATATTCCATTCTATAAATGCTGGAATTGTTTGCATAAAATAAAAAACACACGAGGGAGGGTGGATAAAATAAAATACATAGAAAGGAGGGGGGAGTAAATATAAATTAAAATACGTAGAAAATAAAATTAACAGAAAGGGGGTAAAATTAAATACACAGAAAATGGAGAGAAATAATTGATCTAACGTGGTAACCATTTAGGGTCTAATTTAGGGGGTGGCCCCGGAGGTACAACTTTGCTCCTCAAATTATGAACTGTAGTACTGGAGCAATCTGATACTTCCAATTCGTAATCGTCGCTTTCTGAAGAATCACTAGACGTTTCTGTACTTTCGTCTTCTTCTTCAGATGTACTGCTATTATCAGATTCAGTGTTATTATCCTGTGAACAATGTGGTCTATCGTTTTCTCTGTCCGATTTATTTTCTGTTATTACGTTTCTTTTGCTTTGTACTTTTTCTTCTTTGTCCATTTTATTTTCGTTAATTTCTTCATCGCTAGAGATGTCCGAACTGCTTAGATCACCCCAAGCTTTTCGGATAATATGTAATAGAAATCTTGAAGGATTAAGTTCTTTGGCTCAGACTTGAAGAAAATATTTTAATAATTAAATATTTACCATATTACATTGAAAATTGTCGTCTTGTAATTAGTATTCCTTACAAGTATTTTATTTAATTATTAATTAAAATTATACAGCCAAACTTCGATAACTCGAATCACTATAAGGCTTACTAAGAGTTATTGAATAATAATACGTATACCCACATATATTTTTTTTTTCAGTGCACCACTTCACTTTTTTATAAATTAATTTTTTGTCAAAAGACAAAGCTTTCCTTTTTAAAGTACCTACGTTGTCACGACAAATAATGGCACAAAATTGATTGCCTCACTGCTTCCTGCATAGCACCTAACTAACCCTATTAAAAAGAAACGTTAAAATCGTTCATTGTCCCAGAAAATTCGACTTATTGAAGTTGGCGCCAAATATCTATAATCTTCGAGTTATCAAGTAATAGAATTTCCAAAGTTCGTGTTATCGAATAAAAATTTAAAATATTTCTTAAACTTTCTTCGGTGCAGTGACGATGAAACATCTTAATAAGGAGTAAAAAAGTAAAAAACACTTCGAAAATCGATCAATCGAAACAATTGTCGAGGCGAATAAACGTTTGATGAAATTTTCGAAGTGTTTTCACTTTTTTACTCCTTATTAAAATATTTCTCATAGTTGGTGTTATTGCCAACCAATTTAGTTCGATTTATCAAAAATTCGACATGTTGACGTTCGAGTTATTAAAGTTTAACTGTATGTTTGTAAACATGTTCTTGTTTCAATATTTATTAGGTCATTGTGGTAACTTGTGGGAATAATAGGGTGAACTACAGTGGCCAACCAAACGTCTTAAGTGTATGATTGGCTGTATAAATATAAGGGGAACTAAAGGGATTTTTTATACAAAGGGGCACACGACATTGCCCCCTAATGTATGTAATTGTAATAAAATTAAGATGTACTTACTTTTAGTCCAATCATACACAGCATTATTGCATCTTCGTATTTTTTTTGCAACAGTGATGTCATAAACATCGAAATTATTTCTAATCGTTTTTTGTGATTTTTAATACGTTTATATTTTTCCCATTTTTGTGGTGGTATGGGGCAATTTCTATGAGCTACTCCTATACCTGACATTTGCACAAAAATTTTGATATAATCTAATTTCTAATAAAAACCTTGTTAAGCTACAAAAATTTATTCAAATTTAATGGGTTGTCATTTTGACATTTTTTTAACTTGTTTTTTACGTTACATGTATAGTAGAATTATTTTATCTTTATCATCACGTGACCTATTCTTGGTTTAAGTCAGAAAAGAATATACTGTATCCATGTAGAGAAGGTGCAGTGAAAACAAAACGTAATCATTGAAACAATAACTTACAAACGTCCATGGTGCGTTCTTGTTTTAAAGCACAAGAAAGACAGTAATTAGATTAATATTTTAAGTAAATGGAAAAGGATTTTCCCACATTAGGGTTGGGTGGGATTAGGTATGTTCGCAATTT
Source organism: Agrilus mali (assembly GCA_029378335.1). Taxonomy (NCBI): domain Eukaryota; kingdom Metazoa; phylum Arthropoda; class Insecta; order Coleoptera; family Buprestidae; genus Agrilus; species Agrilus mali. The sequence goes on from CM055661.1 coordinate 7,701,919, forward strand.
TGCTGTCATATTACAAAAATCATTTATTATATTACTCTATTACAAAATGAATTAAAGATATGAAATACACACTACATAAATAGCATTGTAATTTTTAATCACTTACTTTAATACATAGTCATAGTCATAATCATAGTCATACGTACAATATGGTAAATTTAACTCGTCTACTTTACTTGATATTGATATTAATAATATTTTTTTGGCAACGTCTGCTATTTCAAGCTGTCCAATAGGAGACCGGCAAGTTGTTTCACTTTTAAACTGCGAACGAACAATAATGATAGAGTCTTAATATATTTTTTTTCTTTTCTTTGTTATAAAATACAATACAATGTGATAAGTTAACATTACGTATTTATTTATAAATTGGGTGATTTTTCAGGCTGGCAGCAGACGGACGTTACAAATTGGCAGTTCAGAATCTCATGACCTTTGACCTTGGACCTTTGCTATTTAAATGCTCAGCAAATTTTGAAGTACCTCTACTATCGATGTGATGTAATGTAGCTGTTGTTTTAATTACGATGCGATGATAACGTTGGTTGGTTGGTAACTATTATAAAATAAGTATCATAATTATTTTTCATTGTTTGTTTATCACAACTTGTGGCTAGTGTTCATGCTTGTTTGTATCTTGGTATTACATTATTATATAATTATGTTATAGGTTGTTGTGGAGGGCGAGAAGGGTGGGTGTGCTCTCCTAGGGGTTGCACCTGCACACGCAACAGGACGGAAACAGGAACCAGTCCATGAAAATACCCTTGCAGTCGTTGTCTGGATCGTAGGCCAGGAGGCGGTGCCATTTGTATTTTTGCTCGCAGCCGCAGTCGTCCGTACAACGTTTCGTCCTCGCTTGCCTGCATCACAAAAATTTGTCTTAATAATATTAGAGGTACCTATGTTAAGAACAGAAATAATAATGGTAAAAAAGTAGATTTAGGCCAGTGATAAGAAGTACATCAGGAAAATCTGTTTAACAAATATTTGGGGGTAGTTAGAAGTGGAGTGGAGACCTTTGTTATTTTTGGTTGAAAAATTGTTATACTTACGAGCAGACCTCTTGATGGATCGCTTGCTCGAAATGTTGAGTATTTACTATCGCCCTTATTTTTCCGGCCGAATTAGAGGCCCAATAGGGGGTGACTATCTCTACCTTGCTCTCGCAGGCGTCAACCCTAGAATAAATAAAATAAAATTAATTGGGCATACTTATCATAAAGATTGGGTTCGGTCAGGTCAAGTCGGATTGAGTTAACTTTGGTTAAATTTTATTTGAAGAGGAATAATTACGATTAAACTTCGATAAGTCGACTTTTTGATAAATGTATACTAATGATTTTGTCTTCTTTTTCAGGATTCCAACAATAGGGACGAAGATGAAGACCCATGTTTATTCAGGATTATAAGAGTAGGTCGTTATGTGGACTGTTAGTTTCACACGTACTTAAGGACCTTATTTTGTTTCAGGTCCATCCAAGATTAGGTTTAATTAGTTATGTTGTGTTCGATCGTTTATATAAAAGCCTTTCTATGATTATATTTTCGCGAAAAGTTGGTGGCGTTCGTGGTCGGTAGTGAAGTGAAGTGAAGTGATGGACACCAATAAAATGGAATGGAATGGAATGGATGGTGATGAAATGGTAACCCAGTCAGTCTTCTTTGGCATTCGCCCAACCCAACACAACCAACCCCCAGTCCTATTCAACTTGGCGAGGATGAGACCACCTGGACATCCAACGCTGGATAGTTAAAGGTTTCGGTGAACCCTAATTAGTATTATAAGGTCTAGCCAAAATCTCAAAGTAAGTCACTAACGAAAATTGTTTCAAATAGGCCTGAGTGACAAGTTGTTTTTATACATTTTTTATTTTGGGGCTGTTTTATGTTGGGTTAGGCCCCCTAACGTGGGGCTCCACTGTGTTATATTCCTACCAAATTACTTTCAGTCGTTTCAAGAAGCGTTAGGGACCGACCTCGCAGGCACGGCGCCTGTGACGTCACACTTTGATTCTCATTGGGGCTTTATGATTATTTTTATTATTATTATTATTATTATTAGGTGCTGGTTTAGGTCCTCAAATTAAAAACTTCTTATCAATTAAAACAAAGTTGTTAGTTTCCGGTAGGTTTGAAGATGGAGGACAACGAACAACCAACGTGACCATGTTAGGGTTGTCCACGCTTTTCTTTGTGTATCGCGATCCACATTACAAACACACAGACACATATTCTTATGTAATTGTCCTTGTCACTCGTTGGGCCTATTTGATTTTATTTCAGCCAGTGTATTCCAACAGATGACAGTATAATGAAGAAGATAGTGTTGTAGAAGTGTAAGTGCTGAGGTATAGTGTTTACTACCTCATGGCATAACAGTGGCGGCTCGTGAATCGGTATAATGCTGGCGCCTTAAAAAAATATACCCTGTACAATTTAATTTACAAATTTACATGCATTGCATGTTTATGAAATGACGACAGGAGCAATCTGTTCTTTACTTATTTTAATGAATGAAAAAAGGATATAACCTACAAAAGTATGTGTTCTGTAACTGTTTATAAAATGGAATTTAAATTTTGTAGAAATCGAAGTGAAACTTAATTCGACTTCGAAGTTGTTGATTAAATGTTATAGTGATGCTATCTGAAATTGTACAGAGTATACTTACCTATGCTACAAAGTTTTTCAAAAACTTGAAATTATATTTAGGGACTTTGATATTTTTTTAATTTAAATTCACTTAATTAATTTTGCCATTAAAGTTTACCCTTTTGGTTAATGATATAGGAGGCTAATTAAACACAAAATACTTTTTTACCCTTTTTTGATAATTATAAATATGAAAAATTGTTCTAATGTATGAGAAAGAATGTATGTACTTATACTCGACCAAACGTAATATATAGGCAACCAATTAAACGTACGTGAATTTTGTCCTCCTTTGGTAATTACAAACACCTAAAATATTTGTACTAATGCTTTATAAAGAATGTTAATTACGTCATTATAAGACTTCGCCTTGTTAATTTAACCGAAAACGATATACGAGTCTAATTAAACACAAATTATTTTTTTATCTTTCTTTGGTAATTGTCAACATTAAAAAAATTTGTTAAGCTATTACGATTTTAATCATGTGACGGAATGGATAAAATAATTCTATTGTATTTAATTAATGAAGCATCATTAGCGTTTGTCGAGTGGGAATGAGGGTGATAACGATTTTTTTAGATTAGGTAGGCAATTTCGTTCTCGTTTGATCTTAATTATCGCCTTGCCTCCACTGTTGCCAGATTTACAATAATAATTTTTATTTAAATTAATTTTAATTTAATTACCACAAATACACTTGTGGTACCAGTTTCGTAAAAAATGAAAAAAGTACCAGTAAGGTACTACTACCCTGTTGTACACTCTAATGGTGAGTTTCTATTAAACATATTTCTAGCCTTTTTCTTATCTATTAATAATTTTTTTTTTGTTTCAGTTTGGGGGGTAAGTAAAATACATTACATCCAACTTTATTTAATAATTATTTGGACGTTGGTACTACCATTTTTACCCTTTTTCTTTTTCAGCTGTTCGTGGGCCTTTTTCTCTTCTCTCTTCAGAAGAGAAATAATTATTTATTTTAATCACACATATATAATCACACACAAATCGTTAAAGGCGCTATTAATTTATCGATTTAATTTCTGTTTTAAACCTCGTCCCCAAAATCGATGAAAATTTTTATTTTTCATCTTCATCCCCAACTCTCGGGTGTGGTAATAGCTTCGTGTTAATCTTAAGGGTAGTTAACTGTATTTTTATTTAGGGCAACAGTCTGCTCAATTAATTACAATTTTTTAAGGGTAAATTTTTGTAAATTTGCGCCGATGATTTATAGATTAGGCACATAAAGCAACGCAGGTTAATTTTTTATAACAATTTAATCCCAGGAGTGGGATTTTTACCATAATAGAAAATTTCGTTTTCGGTTATTAGTGTTAAGTGTTAATGATCTTTTATGATGATGGTGGTGATATATGGTATATATATATTATGTGAGGAAATTTTGTTTATTTTTTTTTAAATACCTTCCGGTTTCCGATGTTTGGTTAGCTCGGAAATTCTGCCTCGGTTTTCTCGTGAATTTCTCGAAGAACGAGTCGCCCCCCATCACTACCGGATCGGGTCCCGGATCGGCATGCAAATCCGGTACGCCAGGCTTACTAACCGATCTCTTACGTTTCGTTCCACCCGTGAACTCCTCACCCATCGTAAAGTCCCCGTACATCCTTCGCATTAACGCTTTGTTCTCGTCAATGAACGTCTCTATTCGATCTCTAATTAAAAAATATATATATAATTAATTGATTAATTAATGAATTATACGATTTATTTTAGGGGTACTTACAAGGGGTAGGTGTTCCCCGCTGTGGGACAGAACAGTTGCCCGTATTTTTTTATACAGGGCACTCCCCGAATATAATCTCCACGTATCTGTAGGCCTAACGCTACTGATAGGGCAGTCCATAAAATCTGAAACAAAGAGGGCAGCACTTAAATTTGAAAATAAATTCATATTCAATTTTTGTTGAACCTACTATTTTTTCGTAATTAATAAAAACAATATTATTATATGCAGGTATCTAATAGGAAGTGATTTAGTTTAGGCACGACTGGGAATTCCTATCGAATGCCCGCTACAATTATGTCATTTTCTATTATTACTGTTAATTAGATGTAAAAATATTGACGAATAAAAAAAAAGAACTACAATACATTACACATGTAGTTCGGATCTCCAAACAACGCCCATACAATTAATTTGAATGTACTTAACTAGCACTGTTATAATATGGTGAATATAATAATAATAGGTTTTTTATCCGACTAAAAATGCCTCCTAATACTTTTAATTTAATGACTTCTAAGAAGAGTATAATTCAAAATTGCTTTCGATTGTCATTGACATGAGATTTTAGCATCACATTAGGACGTGATAAATTAGACAGTCAAAAAGGCATTTATTATGTAATACATATATGTTATATGTAGTTTCATATACTAAAGAAAGTTTAAATAATTAGTAAGTCAAGTGTCTATTAGAAATCGTCCAAAAGGTTAACTCATAAGAGGGTCTGAAAATAGAAACTATTTAAAATACTTTAACTCAACTTCGCGATATAGGCAACCAATTAAACATATGTGAATTTTGTCACCCTATGGTAATGGTAATAATTAGACATTCAGGGACTTCCCTCGCCCTAATTAAGGTCTATTATATGCCAATGAGCTTGAGAAAAAACTTTTTCAGGCTTTCTAATGATGTTTTAATGTTATAGCTGATTATGAGTATTTTTAGAGAAACTTTGGATTCTGTAATTCACCCTATCAATTGCGCCCCGCTGTGATGAATTCTCAGTAGTTTCCGAGATATGACCGAAGGCACCCTTTATGGAACACCCTGTAATTAACACCACTCGAGAGAAAATTTATATTTAATATTTTTGGTAGTATTATAATCAGGAATAAAATATGTAACCCAACATACAGCCACGACACTCATAATGCATAAATTGTATTAATTTTCCAAAAGCCTATTTTTTACTAACCCTGTAAAAATATTATGGTGTCAACATATTTCATTACCCAATTAACTAATTATTAATAATTGCACAAAATTAAAACGTTATTTCAACAAACAGCTCGAAACCAGTGCCACGCCTGTGCTATAGGTACTATCGAAAACACGCACTTAGGAATTTGTTATAGATAATTGTTTGTAATTAATTAATTCTAACTATGTATGTATATATCCATAATTACTGTCGAATTATTATATAATAAGACCTCAATATAAATGTATGTGTAGCACGTGTTTTAAATTAATGTGCAAATTGTTACACTTAGGTAGATTTATTTTTATTAATGTGACTATTTATTTTATAAATTTATTATCCATTAATCACGAAATGTCAAAATGTAATTAATAACAGGAAACAAGAGCTGCATTTAAAAATACTCTGGAGGGTAGAAGCAAAAAATAAATAACTAAATTTCAGTATTAAGGACATTCAAATAATTTAAAATACCTTTGGATGTTGAAATAATAATTTTTTTTGTTAAATATTTTTTTTTTTCAACTAGATAATTTTTTTTTTTTAATTATTCACACATTAATTATTCATAATATTAGTGCAGTTGCGCCTTTCCCAAACAAGGCCTGCTAATAATTATAATAATAAAATAAGAAAGACCGACTGACCGGAAGCTGAACCCGGAACTGATTAGGGGCGTGTCAAGGTCTCGCGTTGTTAAACAATTGAAATGATACCCTGTGGAAGTGAACGGTTTTCAGGTATTATCTAAGACATAATAAATACATGCATATACCTGCAAAGGGGCGTGAGGTATTTTTTTTGCAATATTTATGACTACCTGTCAGTCTGGTGACCTTAGAAAAAATGCATATTGTCGACAACAAACACGTGGCACCCTTGTGATTGAGAGAGAGAGAAAAAAAAAACAATCGGTTCAGACGCCGTTCTTTCTTTTTTTTTTTTAAAATTTTTGTTTTAATTAGGTGCAATAATGAGAAATGTCACTGATGTTGACAGTCAAGGCAAGGACGGACTTCCGAATTTTGTTATTAATACCCATTCAGGGTGAAATTCTTTATAAACTAAACAATAGAACAAAGAACGTATTTTTTACATAATTAGTACCTGAAAAACCCTTTCACTTTCCAATAAACAATTTTTTTACCAACCCCCCTTCGGCCCCTTCCTAAACTGCCCCAGCACTTACCAGTAGCAAATTAATGTAAAAACAAATAAATAAATCAATCAATTTACTTTCACTGTGTGTAACGACAATCTATTTGTCATTTTTGTTCTTTTTTGTCTCTTGCAAACAAATTAATCAATAAAATAAAAATTTCCAGATACTGATTGTTTTGTAGTTCATTAAAAAATTTTATTATCACGCCAATACTCAGGGTCAGTCAATGAAAGTAACAAGTAAGGGGCAACAACAATGATACTAATACTAATAATAATAATGGAAGGTAATTGTACTAAGTTACATTACCTGCCAATAAATTCAACCAATGAATATAAAAATTACTTGGGACAAAAAAACTGAAACAGTAATCAACAATGTCGAGTTGCTTAAGTGTTCGTTAGCGTTTCAACCTTTTTTATATTCGAACAGCAATTAATATTAATATATCAATGCTTAATGGCGTTAATGATTATTTATTAACTTATAATGGCGCTTGAATCTATTGTCTAATTGGAAAAGTTACAAGAAGTGGCACAAAAAAGGCGTGGGACAAATAAAGGCAAACTTATAATACATAGATACATATACAGATATGTGTAACTTTTTCCTTTTGCAATCGATAAACAATCAATTAATATAAGTACATGATTAACATTCTTTTTATTATGTGAGAATAGAACTTGTAATTGTCAAAATTCACGTACGTTTAATTGGTTGCCTGTATATTACGTTGGGTCAAATTAGGAAGGCGAAAACGTATAAGAACACAATTTTTTAATATTTTTAATTACCAAAAAAGGGCAAAAAAGTAATTTGTGTTTAATTAGTTTTTGGGTCAAATTAGGAAGGCGAATTCTTATAATAAATAATACACTTACACTTATCTATCTATCTACATTATTATAAGTTGTACGTACATAGGTACATATGTTTTGTTTGATATGATGAAAGTTCCATAATGTAATAATTAATGATGGTACTTTGTATACAGCTCGTGTGTCGAATTACAACGAGTACAATTATTGTTTATCAGTTTGTTTTTATCAAAACACCGATCGCTTATTAGGACAACAAAACGAACATTAATTTAATGATATAATAGTTTAGCCCACGTAGACACGTGTCTAACTTCAAGAAGTTGTTGAAGTGTTGTAGTTTCACTACCTGAAGCTATTAGTAAATTGACATTTCTTGTAATATAATATAATAACAAAACGAAATACATATGTAGGTATAATGCAATTATATTATTATAATTAATTAATGGACAAGACGAGACAGACAGTCGTTGGAGAATGATACATGCATGCATTAAATAATTTGAGATTGAGAAAGGGGCTTTCAAATGTGTACAGAGCGTTCATTAAATAAGGATAAAATATATTTCAATAGAAATATATGCAACCCAATTGTCACATGTAAAATATGCAACCCAACTGACAGTGGTAAAATATGGAACACAACTAACTGTTGACTGAAAACTATGCAACCCAACCTACAGTAGTGTTATAATATGCATCCCAACGACCACTATGTGCTATGCTTTTTAATTTAATTGGAGTACTTATAACTTATAACATTTTTAAAATCTTTATACAGTGTGGTCCAAAAAGTACACAATATGCCCATTGTGGCTAAACTATAATAAGTTAAAATAAGAAACTTTTCAACTAAAAGTTGTTCCCAATTTAAATCCAATATTCTCTGCACTAACACAAATTTTATATGCTATACAGGGTGTTGAAAAAATGCAAAAAATCAGAATATCGCCGCGATTATCTATTTTTATTTATAAAGTTGCATTTATTTATTTATTTTTGGACCAATTTTTTGTAATTACTTATATATTTTTTTATATTGCTATTGCTTTAATAATTTATCGATTAATCTTAAAATCTACTCAAAAAAATCGTAATTAATTTCCGCTACTAATGTGGGACAGACAGTCTATTTCTTGATTGGCCACTGTCCAAAGGAATTTTGTAATTAGTAAAGTGATAAATGTTCATAAATATTCAAGACTTATTTATTAGGATGTACTTCCTGATTAATTTCTTTAACGAGTACGAATCGAATTATAATTAAATACTTATAAACTAAATATATATTAAAGTCCTATTACGTAATCAACGATATGTTTAGAAAATTCGCAAATTTTTGGGTCGAATTTGGAACAAACTGTATTTATATAGACAGTGTGGCCCAAAAAGTACGCCATACGCTCATTATGGCCAAACTATAAGTTAAATAAAAAACTTTTCAAATAAAAGTTGTTTCCTATTTTAATACAACGTCCTGTGGATCAGTCAAATTTTATTTGCTAAACAGGGTGTTGAGGAATTACAAAAATAATAATAAACATCTGAATAACGTCGCGATTTTTTGCATAGCCCCATAATTTAGGATTCTGAACAACTTTTTTCGATTGAGCGAATATTTAAGGGTGCTGGCATTTAACTAAATCTTACTTTTGCAATTTCTCAACACCCTGTATATCAAATTAAATTGTTATAAAAAGTAAATAAATGTTATATTTGGATTAAAATAGCGAACAATTTTTATCTGACATTTGGTTTGGTCACACAGAGCATATTTCGTACTTTTTGAGCCACACTGTATATGATAAAATCTGTCTATATCGATTTCGGTATACGGTTTTTCGCGTGTCCTGCATGCCACATCAAAAAAATCGGTGGAACAGAACGATTGCCGATTGATTGCCTGTCGTCGATTAATAACACAATCGAAATCGATTGATCGATCAAGCGTCACGTGTGAAATATCAATAGCCGCAAATCCTTCGTTTGTTGATTGAAGTGTGAAGAAGAAGAAACGGCAGCAGCCAATGCCATCACGAGACGAGCCATTACAACTTAAACAGTTAGTTCATTTTTTATTTACATCGAATTATACTGTTGACCTTCCAGCGAATCCCACAGCGGTTTTTATTTATAATAATAATAATAACAATAACACGTCTCACTCTAACTTCGATTGAAAGAAAACTGGAAATTGAAATGTCATGTTGGGTACAATTATTAATTAACTGTTAATTTTTAATTATTTCTGCAACAAAAACGACAAAAGATGATCATTGTTTTATGTACCTATACAAAAGAATAGTTTCAGGGTTTTTATGAAATACAGAGGGTTTGTTAAAGTTCCATTTTCTGAAAAATCGTTTCTACGCTTTTATGATTTATTTAAAAGAGATAAAAGTAGTATGCAACCCAACATACACCCAAATATCTAGATTAATACTGCCATCATGTGCGCTAATTCTGTACTTAAAGGAGGATGCCTTGTTCAAAACTTTAACTAGTAGACTATTATGACAAAAATGGTAGTAAAAAAGATTTTCTATTTCTATCGAGAGCGTGAGAAAACCATTCGAGAATGAAGACATTCGACATAATAACAAGCAGCTCGAGGTATGCGTTTAAATGACTACGTTTGTGGGTAATTATTGCTACCCACTTATTACCAAATGATTACCCGAAGGCATGTACGAACGTATGTAATTAAATATGTACGTATGTACGTATTACAATTAAATGGTTGTCTTTAATACACACGTATATAATTAGCATGTTGTAATTATACTTTATAGTTTGTGATTAGTTTTAGTGGTATCGTTATCATAGTGAGGAATAAATAATTCTGTTAGTTGTATGGTATACTAGGCAAAGGATTTTTAAAATTTGTTTCTTATTATAAAAAAATATTATTAATGTTTTAATTAAGTTGACTAATAGATTTTTATATTTTTATTCACAATAATTAACGTTAGTTTGGTGAGATAATACGAGTACTTATATGCACAATATGGTTATAGAGGGTGTATGTTGAGTTGCATACATTGATAGTGATCGTTGGGTTGCATACTTTACTATCGCATGGAATTCTTGATCTAAAACAATAGTATCCAGTAAAATTTGAAGATTTATTCGTTTATACAGATTTTTAAACAAATAAAAAAAAATTAGTAGAATTATTTCATTCTTTCTATCAGTTCGTGGAAAAAGAATGCAATTTTCTGCTGTTTTTGTAATAACAATCCAGAGAATGTGCAGTAAAAATAAAGTTTATGTCTTTGGAACAATAAATAACCTAACTTTTTTTATTAGTTATGGTACGTTAATTCATTCTATAGGTATATACATAATATAACCTATAATTTTATACTGTCAACGTTTGAGGTAGATACGTGTATGAACTATTACGATTTTATTCATACATTTCATTCAGGCCACGTGATGTTAAAGATAAAATAATTCTACTATAGGTATTATGTAAATAAAAAGCACATCGTGTTCGTTGGGTTGCATAGTTTTCAATTGACTGTTGGGTTGCATACTTTACTATTGAATTGAATTTCTGAAAAGTTGCTGTCCTGTGAAATTCGTTTAGAATGATGTTCAGGAATATTACAAACAGCTATCAAAAGTAAACAATTTGGTTTTTCTCATTTTTGATTCTACATGTCACACTGAATTATTTGTACATACTTTATATATAAATTAATATATGTATAAATATATAATTTGTTGCGGTTGTGCGGTTTCATGATCAATAAATAAGATATAATTTATGATCTCACGCGAGTAAAATGTCGTGGCTAATAAAATAAGTAACGTATTAATAGGTACGTAGATACTAGTTGGTGTATTAATAATATATGTAGTCTATAGGAAGTGGTGTTCCCCGGATGTACGATTTATAATCGGAATATCCCATCAATCGATTGAGAATTGCGATGAATGAAAATTACGAAGCACATTCCATGTCGAGTATAATAGTAAACGAATTAGAGATGAACTCACTGTAATTACTTATTACCAATTATCGATTTTTTTTGCAAAACGTTTGCACGATTATGTATTTACTTTTATGAATCAACGAACGCTGCTGTAATAGGTGTTATTAAATATAGCGGTCAGTGGCGTAACAAACATTTTTGCTGCGAATAATAAATAATATCAAGTTTATTTTATTTAATTTAATTTTTAAAAAATAGCTAGAAGATTTGAAGAAGTTAGTTACGTTGGGTGGATTTTGAATTATATGTTATATATTTTTGGATGATTTTTATAAAATTTGGAAGTTTTGACAAATCATTTATTTTCTCAAAAATGGGTATATTTTAAAGCAATTTTTTATTGAAACGTGGTCTGAAGTTTAATGGAACAATTTTATAAAATATCGAAGGAGTTTAATTTTAGATTTTTTTTTGTTATGATACGCCACTGACCGATGAGTTTCCAATTGTTTTAATAATACAGTAAGTGTTATAAAAATAGATTTTCTCCACACATTGTGGTGACTCACTAAAGTAGTCTAAGGTTACGGTAAAGTTCGGAATTCTACAATTTTGACGTCAATTAACAATATACATATTAATATTATCATTATTATTTTCAACAACTATTTATTTATTTATTTATTTATTTAATATTTATAACTTTCGTGTTTCCTAAATGTTTTAGTAAATAGGCATTATCATTAGGTACATATGTATAGGTATTCAGATATTTAAATGGACTTTTATAGAATTTATGTTTATTGTTAATTTTTTAGAAAACAAAAACATTTATCGATTTACGTATTTTTATTTTATTGAATTTACAGGCTTTTAAGGTTTTATCAACCCACACAATCAATTAATTAAATTATTTATTGAGATAGTATTAAAATTTAATTATACAAAATATAAGTACCTACAGGGTGTATCAATCAAGGAAGCTCCCCTTGCATGTACTTAAAAGATAAACATATTTTTTCAATTTTTGAATAAATATTAAACAAATAATAATATGTATATATATTAAGACGTATTAATAAATTATTTTTCAAAATCCTATTTTACTAATAATATAACTTAAATCATTAGCGTTGGTGATGCCTTAGCGGTGTAATAATTATTAATAAAAATCACCTAAGTAAGTTACTCTTTTTTTTTTGTTAAAGGATGTGCAATCCATTTGTTATGAATCATCATATATAGCAATTTATAAAATAAAATAAAATAGATGGAATTCATTGTTAATGCTGCAATTTTTTCGATATTTTTTGGGGTCATAGTGGCTGTAAAAACATTTTGGCTGTCGCTCTGTTTGTTTGGCTCTGATTCGCGTCAAAACGAATGCATTTTTTTCACAGTATTCGTAAAATTATTTGGAAGTAAAGTCAAACGGTTTTTGTTAGGTTAGGGTTGTTCCATACACACAATTATATATTTTTTTTATAATTTACTAATTCCTAGTAATTTTTTTTGTTTCTTATTAATTGCCTGCCTCATCATACAGATAGATGCCTTATTAGGTGGTTGTCGTTGCAGCCTTTGCAAAACAATAGAATTGATTGAAGTGTGTGAAAATGGAATTTCTTTTTTGTCCTTAAAAAGTGCAAAGGCATTTTATTCGCGGCATGTAATATTTATGTAGGTATTTATCTATTTACTTGGTGATTACGTAATACGTAAAGGTTTATTTATGAGAGACTTTATTATAATAAACGTTTATTTTAAAATGGGAATTCATTAAACAGGTTTTTGTCAAATTAAAAAAGGATTGTCTGAGAGTGGTTTAGAATGTGTCTCTTGATTATTATTATGATGATGATGGTTAGAAAGGCAAGAAACCGTTTTATTTCTGATGTCTGTCTAGTAAAATGGAAAAAAATGCCCCAAAATTGGTAGTGACAAATGTTAAATAATATACAGTTATATGTTTTAATACAACATCCTCTGGATCAGTCAAATTTAATTTGATATACAGGGTGTTAAGAAATTGCAAAAGTAAGATTTAGTTAAATGCCTCCTAAAATATGCAAATAATCGCGACGTTATTCAGATGTTTATTATTTTTTTTTGTAATTTCTCAACACCCTGTATAGCAAATAAAATTTGACTGATCCACAGGACGTTGTATTAAAATAGGAAACAACTTTTATTTGAAAAGTTTTTTATTTAACTTATAGTTTGGCCACAATGAGCGTATGGCGTACTTTTTGGGCCACACTGTCTATATAAATACAGTTTGTTCCAAATTCGTCCCAAAAATTTGCAAATTTTCTAAAAATATCGTTAATTACTTAATAGGACTTTAATATATATTTAGTTTATAAGTATATAATTATAATTCGATTCGTACTCGTTAAAGAAATTAATCAGGAAGTACATCCTAATAAATAAGTCTTGAATATTTATGAACATTTATCACTTTACTAATTACAAAATTCCTTTGGGCAGTGGCCAATCAAGAAATAGACTGTCTGTCCCACATTAGTAGCGGAAATTAATTACGATTTTTTTGAGTAGATTTTAAGATTAATCGATAAATTATTAAAGCAAATAGGTAATAATTACAGCCTGTCCCACTTTGTTTTAGAAATTGAAGTAAAATAAACAGGGTTGAAATAAATAATATTAAATAATTTTGTATTAAATTTAAAATTCAGTGACGTACCATTAGGGCTAATTCTCTTTGGAAACTATTCAAAAACCAAAAGGCAAACATACGAAGTCCTTAACGGCAGCAATCCATTACAAACAAAACAATATCACAATTTTTGAGTTTTCACTTTTTTGAAAATCACACAAAACACAAAAGAAACTATGCACTAGTTATTTGTTATCCGGATATTGGCCGGATAAAGTACTAATGTAAAAAAAAAGACAAACTTTACATGCATGTATACATAAATATGTACAGGTAAACACACGAATGATCCGAATAATCGCAAACAGACGATAGATAGATGTGTTACACGATGATGATAACAAACGACGATGTCCGTTACTAATAAACTAACTATGACCGTAGTTGTAGGAGCTATGGATACAGTACATTGAGCGTAACAATGTCTTATTAGTTGGATCAACCGATTCGTTAATGAAAACGCTTTAATGGTTAAATACGTGCAAGTTATTAACTATCCAGTGTGTGTGCGATGATGAGAAAATAACTTGGTCAGTCGATACCCAGCACTCTAGACGGCGCATGCAAAAACGACCGGACTTTTAGGCAAATAAAAGAATCTTATTAGGGTGGTCATAAAAAATACGATTTTCTTCAAGTTTAAACTAAAGACAAGTACTTGGAATTACTTTTGAATTTTTATCTTACAAACGAGTAATGATACAGAACTATTGGGGGTTGTGGCATATTTTTGAAGGAAATTTTATGCTCTATAAGAAGTGTCTGATTGAAAATTCATGTAAATCCACGCGTTTTCACGATATGATCCCCCAAACATTAAAATATAATAAAAACAAAGACCGGACTTTTAGGCAAATAAAATACAGTTTATTAGGTTAGCACTAACGAAAGGTATTTCTCTTAAATTATTCCAAAAAATATTAAGAAATATTATCTATATAATTTATTTTCTTAATACTATTATTACCCCCCTCCCTCTCACTGCCAAAGTTAGAATTAAAAAAAACTTGGATTTTTCAGAATCAAATTTTGAATTTGTATATCTAACAAACGAGTAATGATACAGAATTAGGGGTGACATATTTTTGAAGAAAATTTTATGCTCTATAAAAAGTGTCTTATTGAAAATTCATGTAAATCCACGCGTTTTCATGATATCAACCCCCAAACATTAAAATATAATAAAAACAAAGACCGGATTATTAGGCAAATAAAATACAGTTTATTAGGTTAGCACTTACGAAAATTATTTCTCTTAAATTATTCCAAAAAATATTAAGAAATATTATCTATATAATTTATTTTCTTAATACTTTTATTAACCCCCTCCCTCTCACTGCCAAAGTTAGAATTAAAAAAAACTTGGATTTTTCAGAATCAAATTTTGAATTTGTATATCTTACAAACCAGTAATGATACAGAATTAGGGGTGACATATTTTTGAAGAAAATTTTATGCTCTATAAAAAGTGTCTTATTGAAAATTCATGTAAATCCACGCGTTTTCATGATATCAACCCCCAAACATTAAAATATAATAAAAACAAAGACCGGATTATTAGGCAAATAAAATACAGTTTATTAGGTTAGCACTTACGAAAATTATTTCTCTTAAATTATTCCAAAAAATATTAAGAAATATTATCTAATAATTTATTTTTTAATACTTTTATTAACCCCCTCCCTCTCACTGCCAAAGTTAGAATTAAAAAAAACTTGGATTTTTCAGAATCAAATTTTGAATTTGTATATCTAACAAACGAGTAATGATACAGAATTAGGGGTGACATATTTTTGAAGAAAATTTTTTACTCTATAAAAAGTGTCTTTTTGAACATTCATGTAAATCCACTCGGTTTTCATGATATCAACCCCCAAACATTAATATAAAAAAAATGATCGGATTTCTAGGCAAATTAAACATAGCGTTTATGGTGGTCCTTGCGAATATTATTTCTTTTAAATTATTTGTAATAATATTAGTTAGATTTAAAAAAATAATTGGGGTTTTCGAAATTAAATTTTGAGTTTTTTTTCTCACAAACGACAAAACCTACAAAACTGGGGGTTTGGGGTATTTCTGTTGGACATTTTATGCTTTTTAAAGAGGTCTAATTGAAAAAAACCTTGTAAGTCTACCCGTTCTGATGCTGTCGACCCCCAAACATAAATTGCCTATATTTTTTTAAATTCTGTGTACTTACAATAATTTTTTTTTTTTGTTCGAACTGTACATATATGTACAGTCATGCCGGATGCAATCTTTACTACTTGGGCTAACCCAATTATGTAATTTATCGTAAAAAATGTAACAGTGACAAATAGACTGATGTCGTGATCAATTTAAAATCAATACTCCCGGGGACTGTCCATAATAAAATACCGGATAATTATATTACACGCTAATTACTAGTTGTTTTGTTTTTTCCGGGTATATGGTAGGTAAACGGTTGGTAGTGTATCTATTTTTAAGTGCTCATTCTAAAAAAAAAGTAACAAAAAAGTTACTTACTGAAATCACTGATCTACATTTAGGGATTATGGTAAACAAAGGTAAAGTGGCCAGTGGAGGCTCGTAAAACGTGTACATGGGAACATGGAATATTCTACATATAATATAGGTACGTATAATCATTACATAGTGAAACTGTTTTTTGAAAAATATTATGAGGCATAGGAAAATTCGTACAAATACATTGCCATATTTTTATACAAGTGAATAAGTCCAATTAAAGAATTTTTAAGGGTTGGTGTGCTTTGTTAAAAACATTTTGACACTGTGGATAGCTTAGAACAGCTTTCAGAGAAGCAGAAAATATTTTTAGAGTGGTTGTGGCTGAAAAAACATATCCCACACGTTAACCAATGATAAACATTTTTTTTCGTGGTACGGTACCCTCGGTGCCCGAATTTTACTCGCACTTGTAATCTTTTTTTTATGCATCGTGTTGTTAAAGGTGTAAAAATTAGATTATATTACGTAAGTGTGGCATTTTTTAATAGCATTTTTCTACACAATAGAACTAGTACTTCCTTAAATTGTTGATACACCAAAATGGGGATTACCGTATCATTTATTAGGGGTAAAACCTTGAGCTAATAAATACATAATATAAAAAAAAATGTGGGTTCATTGTTTATTAAATAATAGTACAATGGATCATTAAACACTTCTACGTATGTATGTATGTAAAAGCAATTTATTCAGTAATTACATGAAATAATTTTTAATTAAATAATTAATCAATCACCCTCAGCCTCAGTGCACTGTTTTGATTTGAAAATTAAATAAATGCGGATTCATATAAACGTGTCGGGTGTCGAGATTCGGTACAGAAATTTTATATTATGTATTTTTGTTTTTGCATAAAAATCCGTTCTCTGACTGGCACCCGTAGATTATTCACACCTTTTGCGTCTCTTTCATGGATTTCAAGGTGGAAGTCGTGCATGTCTACTGCGGCAAATAATATGCAAATTCGATCGAAAATTACGCGAACCATTTTATTATGTATTACATTACGTTATGTTATGTTGGACTAATGCTCAAAATTTTTTTGTTCGTTTAGGCCATAATTTCATTCAAATCAGAGGCTGGCTGCAAAACAAATTCAATGTTATTGCCAATATAATAGAATAAATTTTTTCATAAATTTACCTACAAAAAGAATATCTATAATATTTATTAATTTATGATAGATATTAAATTCAAAGAAATCATAAACATGATAGGCTGTAAAATATAACTCAATTTGTGTGTTATAAAATTATTGTAATTGCTAATAATTATTTATAAGAGACAGAGATACTTATTTGTGGAAATTATAATTCAAAATATTTGTCTCAGAAACTGTCATCTTATTACATGGAATAGCAAACCTTATTAATACAGGTTAGGAAAATATTTAATCTACCATTAATATGTTAACAATCTTCTCCTCCACGAGGCAGTGAAAAATATTGATTATTAGCTTATTATAATTTCTTGTAATTGTAATAATATTAAAGAAATATATTGTACTTGTCGTGAATTGAACTCAGATATATGGCGAAGAAAGTGGAGAAAAAAATGTTGTACTGGCCCATAAATTGAACCCTGCTATTTATTAAAAAAATAAGCAATAAATAAAAGAAACAATTGTATCAGAATAAATGACATAGTTGATATGATTTTGTTCAAAAATCAATGTGACGTTGGATTCTAACCACACTTTTGCTTCCAGCTCAATGACAGATGACAGGTGACAGCTGTCAACTTTGACGTAAAACAAACGTGCAACAAATCACGTGCTACCAACTGTAAGTTTTTGGGGAAAGAAATATGACAAAATGAGGATGACCCTCTTATCCTATCTCCCCCTCACTGTATACATAGTTACGTGATTTCCTGTTTACACTTTACAATGGGCGATATTTTTTATTATTTTTTTAATGACTTTTTGTTTCGGTGCAAAGGTGTAAATTGACGATTATTTTATGTACCTACATGTATATATATTTTTTTTATGGATATAATCATATAATAGATGACGATAATAATGATTTAGTCTTTCGAATGATTTGCATGTAAAAATTTACAACATAACACAAGATTTATTATTACAGATTTAGTCTACTTACACACATAATAATACATATCTACTTATTAGAATGTTATGACATAAGATGATCTCGAAAATTATTAACGTTACTTAATTAACATGTCCATTTGGTAATGATCGTAAAATGTCAAAGAACGAGGAACAAACTAATAAATAATAACTGTACGATGACTGACTGTTTGGGATGATTTTTTTGTACGGTTCTTAAAAAGTAAGGTCACCAACTTATATGTATTATGGTAAGGGTAACGTTAATTATTTACTTCAACAATATTTTATTTTGCATAACTTATTGTGTGATCTTTCATTGGGAGGAAACGATGCCAATAAATTTTAAGTTAATTAAATGGTACCATAATAAATGTAGTATGTACCCAATTATCTTTTACATAAAATTTGAGGAACCCAGAAATTAATAAACAAGCCCATTGTTAATAAACAATTAATTGTCGTAAGATCAGATACATGTAATTGGCTGTAAAATAAAAATAAATTACCTATTAATTTGCGTAATATAAAGGAAAGTACCAGTATGTAAACATATAATTCGAAAGTTGTGTATTCTGTAACCAACCTTATTTTTATAAAAGTTATTTTTAACGTAGTTGGTACCACGTGATTAGTTGCACGTTTGTTTTACGTCAAAGTTGACAGCTGTCACATGTCATTTGTCATTAAGTTGGATGCAAAAGTGTGGTTAGAATCCAACGTCACATTAATTTTTAAACAAAATCATATCAACTATGTCATTTATTCTGAGGCAACTGTTTCTTATTTTTTGTAATAAACAGCAGGGTTCAATTTATGGCCAGCACAACATTTTTTCTTCTCTTTCTTCATAATACTTTAGTTCAATTCACGACAACTACAATAATTTATTTTTATATGTTCCTTTATTTATTTCTTTAATATATGACGGGGTTCGATTCAGTCTGTACAATTTTTTTTTTTTTTTAATATAATACATTATAATTTTTATTTATGTATAGTAAGTAAGATTTTTCTCACAGCTTTGCCAGTGTATTTACGTTTCCACGTGTTCGTGTTCGCACGTAGGTGTTGTAGTGATTCATCGAACAATGCAAAAAAAAAATCAAAATGCAACACCGCCACTGGAACGATTTACTATTCAATTCTATGTAAATTTTATTGTAGAAATTTCCAAGAGTGCAAAATAACTAGGAACTGTGGCGCGATAAATGTCAAAGAACAATTAAAATTCCGGTTGCGTTTAGAATTTCATCTTTTGGACCCAAATGACCGAAACGTGAACTTGGTTACGGTGACTCACTTGCTTTCCAATTTTGGTAAAAAAAAACACTGGAACGTGTTACTTAAAACAAAATTAGAAAAAAAACATTCTAACGAGGAAGGAATTTCTAAAAGTGTGTGTGTGTGAATAAATTACAAATTTTAAACTCTTACGTTAGATTTAATTAATAACGTTTTACGAATTTTTAATTGTTTATAAGATCATTTTACCTTCCTAATTACATAAGAAAGAAATATTTAAGGTATTAAGTACACTATTGCTGAAAAAAAATAATTTAGAGAAAGAAAATGAGCTACATAATTATTATTGAAGGCCACATGATAAATTACTTGTAAAAATTAAATTTATTTATTTAAATATAAGGTGTATTTTAATAATATTTTATTTAAAGCTACGAAATTGTTTAAAACGTAAAACGTCTTCTAAATAACAACCGCAATAATAGTCAATAAAAAAAATTCTATACGTCTCTGTACTCCACAATTTCACCCTTAAATTTCAACCCCGTTTTTCGTTTTGGACCCTTTTTGTTACAAATTTAAGATGTGAATAATTGAATGAATTAATATTTTAGAAGGTCAGGTTAGCTTACCGTTGATGTTCTTGCTTTGGTGTATTGTTGGTTGCTGCCCATGTCAATTTTCTGATTTTTAAGTTTTTAAAAACTGTTTTTTTTTTATTGTATGTCGCCGAAAAGAAATAAATTAAAAAGAATGCGACATACATTTATAACAAAGTAATGTTGATAATGAATGAGCAAGCTGTTAATTAATTAATACTAATAATATTAGGTGTAGTGTATGTTACCGCCCGATAAAAGGGGAATTATGCAGATTTATGGTATAATTGCCATGGTATGGTCTCGGTTGATTAAAACGAACGAGTAAAAGTAATAACGGATTTAAATCAATATACTACATGACATGCATGCTAATTTGCTACAAATTTTTATCTGAGTCATTAATATCATTTTAGAGCATAATAATTAATTTGTCTCTCCTGCCTAGTACCTTTGTTTGTTCATTTTAAATTTAAATCGTTTCTGCCTGCCCACGCCAATTGTTACTAAACAAACACAACCGTAAAAATAATAGTAGTAATACTTATATAATAATAATAAATGTTCATGAATTATTCATACTGCACATTCTATAATGTGTATGTAACTATAACAATTGTCACGGTTTTCAACTGGTAGCTCCTGATGCCTTATACCGAGTGATTAATTAAAATCATTTCAAATAAAAAAAATAGACATTTAAAAGTACTTAATTTTTAATAGCCTTCTGAGGTCGTTTTTATAAGAGCGAGAGATAGTTGAGTGGTTAAAGTGCTCGCTTCAAATGCCAGCTGACCTGGGTTCGACCCACGACCAGTACAATGCTTTTTTTTCATAATTTTTATTCACTTTTATGCATAAACGAATGCTCTAAATTAATTTTTATTAACTACCCAGTATGTAATATAAATTCATACGTACCTACAGTAATTATAATAGTAGTTGCGAATAGAATAGAATAAAATAAAAAAAAGGTAAATAGTTTTCAATCGTTCAGTTCTCGCAATTGAGAGAGTTAATATGAATATGTCAATGTTTTCTAATGTTTATTATTAAACAATTAAAATGACTGCCCTTGACATAGTTCGTACATTAGCAGGACTACAATCACTTACGTATTTACTAATGTAATGGCACGGCACGGCTACTACCGAAGCTAATTAATAAAAATTATTGAAAGCATCAAGTTCAATTGATATTTCGTTATTTAATGGTTTAACTGCACACTTTACTATTGTGATTGTTTTGCTGGAAAATTATACTGGGTATATTATTCAAATATTTAAATTAATTACATTTTATGTATTATATTCATCACAGTATGCATAATAATTTGGTGGGTCAGTTTGGGAAGGCGAGGTTGGTGGTAAATTATTATATACAGATACATAAAATTAGTTTTTAAAATAGGTCTTGTAAAAATTCTAAAAAAAATAGTTTCCTTCGAGTTCAATAATTTACTACAGACTTCGCCTTCCTAAATTGACCCCTTCCGCCACACTAAAACTTATCATTATATTATGTTAAATGGTTCTTAATGATTCATAACTGCAGGGTAACTTTTCTTTTTCCTTTCCATTATTATTATTATCATCATCGAAGGACGGACGTTGGAAAGTATGTACCTACCGATGTAGTTCTGAGAATGCCGAAATATTTAAAATATTCGATTCCGGTCCTGAGTAGCGGAAGTTGTTCAAGGCTCGACAGATAGATACCTTATTACTTTGATGACATAGACAAAAAGAAGGTAAAATTATGCGTCACTGAACACGTGAAATGCGTAAAATTGGCACATGGCGGTTAGTGATGAACGCAGTTGATAAATAAAATTTCTTTATTATTGTATTGTTGCTACTAGAAAAAATATTATCTCTGTTTTATTATCAGTTATTAAGCTTAGTATTAGTAATACAATTAGTGCATTTGCAAAAAAAATGTTTTCAAAATTTTATATCGCAACTTCACTTTTGAGTGTCAAGTCAAATTGGGAAGGCAAGGTAGGTAGTAAATTATTAATATAAGCTATTCTAAGGGACACATTTTTTACAATATTACAAAATCTGGGTAAAATGACAATAAAAATCTTTTCGTTTCACTTTAATAATTTACTACAGACTTCGCCTTCCTAATTTGGCTCTCCTACAGCATTTATGAGTGCCTTGTATTCTGTTTAAATGGTAATTTCATTTCATTATTGAATTTAATTTTTAATAATACATTATAGTCGACTTACAAAGTCTATTTTTCAAAATTTTATATTGCAACTTCACTTTTGGCGGTTCAAGTCAAATTGGGAAGGCAAGGTGGGTAGTAAATTATTAATATAAGTCATTCTAAGGGACACATTTTTTACAATATTACAAAATTTGGGAAAGATGACAATAAAAATCTTTTCGTTTCACTTTAATAATTTACTACAGACTTCGCCTTCCTAATTTGGCTCTCCTACAGCATTTATGAGTGCCTTGTATTCTGTTTAAATGGTAATTTCATTTCATTATTGAATTTAATTTTTAATAATACATTATAGTCGATTTACAAAGTCTATTTTTCAAAATTTTATATTGCAACTTCACTTTTTGCTGTTCAAGTCAAAATGGGAAGGCAAGGTAGGTAGTAAATTATTACTATAAGTCATTCTAAGGGACACATTTTTTACAATATTACAAAATCTGGAAAAGATGACAATAAAAACCTTTTTCTTTCAATTTAATAATTTACCACAGACTTCGCCTTCTTAATTTGGCTCTCTTACAACACCGACAGTGTCCTTTTCTCGTTGCCAATATATATGTTGAGAGTTTAGGGAATATTGATAGGATTAATAGTGATTAACGTACTTGTACTCCTCTACACTGATTGGTCAATTTTAGTACTATACTATCGTTCCTTGTAACTTTTTTCTAGCTTATATTATATACAGTTTGAAAGTTCTTTATGACAACATCGCATTAATGAAACAATCGGGTAATTCCACGCTTTACTGACAAGTTAGTACCTAGGTATTATTATGGCAGGTTACAGGTTACTACTTACAATGGAGAGATAAAAGCATTAGCACGCTTTGCTCGATTTGATCAACAAAGCCAGCTGTCATGGTCGTTTCGCCAAAACATGCTCTTATTATTTGTCTCATTCTTAATTACGACGTCTTTTATTATACCGTGGTCGACGAACATTTTTTTATGTCACTATAGGCAGGTCCGGAATTAATGAAATTAATTCACCCACACACCATTCATAATCATAACCCTAAAATGTTTGTGTTCTTTTGGAACATTTTGAGACACACTTGGTGTTTTTGTTTGACTCGTAATCGTGGGAAATTATTTTTTTTATTCAGTAGTAACAGGTAGTGGCGTCCCAAAATTTAGGAAATTAAATAATAAAAAAAATTCGACAAAGTGTATCTTCTCGCGTTCGGAATTTACGCAACAAAAAGATACATAATCATACATACAGAATGTAAAGCATAAAACTGGCACGTACATACATACATAATAATATCTGCTGCTAAGACCTCACACAAGTCAAACAAGAACTAATTTCATAACAAACAGAAGAAGTACCTACCCAACTACAGGATGTATAGTGGGCACCTAATAATGAATATTTAAATTGTAAAACACTTAACAACTTAAATTACACATTACCGATCCAAGGCGATGCTTTTCGAATTGGGTAATTCAAATGTTCGGTAAATATTTTACTATTTTTTTTTATGACCCCATAATTAGGTGACATAAAACGTAATAATTTAACATTGGTTTAAATAGACATCAGGAACCTTGATAAGGTCGATAAAACGTATTTTTAAATTCCACTACAACAGGTTCCTTTCAGATTACTGTTTAAAATCGATTTAAAACAGTTTTACGTACAAAAAGCTATAACTATAAATAATATTATAAAGTATATGCAACCCACTGTAAGTTTTAAAGCTTTTTCACGTGTATTGGGTTGCCTACATTAGACACTGTGTCATTTTTGTTCTTCCTCACAGAATAACGAAGAATTTTCAGTTAAATTTTGAAAAGAAAGTTAAGTACAGTAAATCTTTTGCTAAGTATTTTTTTATGACTCCATAATTAGGTGACATAAAACGTAATAATTTAACATTGGTGTAAATAGACATCAGAAACCTTGATAAGGTCGATAAAACGTATTTTTAAATTTCACTACAACAGGTTCCTTTCAGAGTACTGTTTAAAAAACGATTTAAAACAGTTTTACGTTAAAAACTCTTTAACTACAAATAATATTATCAAGTATATGCAACCCACTGTAAGTTTTAAAGCTTCTTCACGTGTATTGGGTTGCCTACATTAGACACTGTGTCATTTTTGTTCTTCCTCACAGAATAACGAAGAATTTTCAGTTAAATTTTGAAAAGAAAGTTAAGTACAGTAAATCTTTTGCTAAGTATTTTTTTATGACTCCATAATTAGGTGACATAAAACGTAATAATTTAACATTGGTTTAAATAGACATCAGAAACCTTGATAAGGTCGATAAAACGTATTTTTAAATTTCACTACAACAGGTTCCTTTCAGAGTACTGTTTAAAATCGATTTAAAACAGTTACGTTAAAAACTCTTTAACTACAAATAATATTATCAAGTATATGCAACCCACTGTAAGTTTTAAAGCTTCTTCACGTGTATTGGGTTGCCTACATCAGACACTGTGTCATTTTTGTTCTTCCTCACAGAATAACGAAGAATTTTCAGTTAAATTTTGAAAAGAAAGTTAAGTACAGTAAATCTTTTGCTAAGTATTTTTTTATGACTCCATAATTAGGTGACATAAAACGTAATAATTTAACATTGGTTTAAATAGACATCAGAAACCTTGATAAGGTCGATAAAACGTATTTTTAAATTCCACTACAACAGGTTCCTTTCAGATTACTGTTTAAAATCGATTTAAAACAGTTTTACGTACAAAAAGCTATAACTATAAATAATATTATAAAGTATATGCAACCCACTGTAAGTTTTAAAGCTTTTTCACGTGTATTGGGTTGCCTACTTTAGACACTGTGTCATTTTTGTTCTTCCTCACAGAATAACGAAGAATTTTCAGTTAAATTTTGAAAAGAAAGTTAAGTACAGTAAATCTTTTGCTAAGTATTTTTTTATGACTCCATAATTAGGTGACATAAAACGTAATAATTTAACATTGGTTTAAATAGACATCAGAAACCTTGATAAGGTCGATAAAACGTATTTTTAAATTCCACTACAACAGGTTCCTTTCAGATTACTGTTTAAAATCGATTTAAAACAGTTTTACGTACAAAAAGCTATAACTATAAATAATATTATAAAGTATATGAAACCCACTGTAATTTTTTAAAGTTTTTTCACGTGTATTGGGTTGCCTACATTAGACACTGTGTCATTTTTGTTCTTCCTCACAGAAAACGAAGAATTTTCAGTTAAATTTTGAAAAGAAAGTTAAGAACAGTAAATCATTTGCTAAGTATTTTTTTATGACTCCATAATTAGGTGACATAAAACGTAATAATTTAACATTGGTTTAAATAGACATCAGAAACCTTGATAAGGTCGATAAAACGTATTTTTAAATTTCACTACAACAGGTTCCTTTCAGATACTGTTTAAAATCGATTTAAAACAGTTACGTTAAAAACTTTTAACTACAAATAATATTATCAAGTATATGCAACCCACTGTAAGTTTTAAAGCTTCTTCACGTGTATTGGGTTGCCTACATCAGACACTGTGTCATTTTTGTTCTTCCTCACAGAATAACGAAGAATTTTCATTTAAAATTTTTGAAAAGAAAGTTAAGTACAGTAAATCTTTTGCTAAGTATTTTTTTATGACTCCATAATTAGGTGACATAAAACGTAATAATTTAACATTGGTTTAAATAGACATCAGAAACCTTGATAAGGTCGATAAAACGTATTTTTAAATTCCACTACAACAGGTTCCTTTCAGATTACTGTTTAAAATCGATTTAAAACAGTTTTACGTAAAAAACTTAACTAAAATAATATTATAAAGTATATGCAACCCACTGTAAGTTTTAAAGCTTTTTCACGTGTATTGGGTTGCCTACATTAGACACTGTGTCATTTTTGTTCTTCCTCACAGAATAACGAAGAATTTTCAGTTAAATTTTGAAAAGAAAGTTAAGAACAGTAAATCTTTTGCTAAGTATTTTTTTATGACTCCATAATTAGGTGACATAAAACGTAATAATTTAACATTGGTTTAAATAGACATCAGAAACCTTGATAAGGTCGATAAAACGTATTTTTAAATTTCACTACAACAGGTTCCTTTCAGAGTACTGTTTAAAATCGATTTAAAACAGTTACGTTAAAAAACTCTATAACTATAAATAATATTATAAAGTATATGCAACCCACTGTAAGTTTTAAAGCTTTTTCACGTGTATTGGGTTGCCTACATTAGACACTGTGTCATTTTTGTTCTTCCTCACAGAATAACGAAGAATTTTCAGTTAAATTTTGAAAAGAAAGTTAAGAACAGTAAATCTTTTGCTAAGTATTTTTTTATGACTCCATAATTAGGTGACATAAAACGTAATAATTTAACATTGGTTTAAATAGACATCAGAAACCTTGATAAGGTCGATAAAACGTATTTTTAAATTCCACTACAACAGGTTCCTTTCAGATTACTGTTTAAAATCGATTTAAAACAGTTTTACGTACAAAAAGCTATAACTATAAATAATATTATAAAGTATATGCAACCCACTGTAAGTTTTAAAGCTTTTTCACGTGTATTGGGTTGCCTACATTAGACACTGTGTCATTTTTGTTCTTCCTCACAGAATAACGAAGAATTTTCAGTTAAATTTTGAAAAGAAAGTTAAGTACAGTAAATCTTTTGCTAAGTAT
Source organism: Agrilus mali (assembly GCA_029378335.1). Classification (NCBI taxonomy): domain Eukaryota; kingdom Metazoa; phylum Arthropoda; class Insecta; order Coleoptera; family Buprestidae; genus Agrilus; species Agrilus mali. The sequence goes on from CM055661.1 coordinate 7,729,472, forward strand.
TTTTTTATGACTCCATAATTAGGTGACATAAAACGTAATAATTTAACATTGGTTTAAATAGACATCAGAAACCTTGATAAGGTCGATAAAACGTATTTTTAAATTCCACTACAACAGGTTCCTTTCAGATTACTGTTTAAAATCGATTTAAAACAGTTTTACGTACAAAAAGCTATAACTATAAATAATATTATAAAGTATATGCAACCCACTGTAAGTTTTAAAGCTTTTTCACGTGTATTGGGTTGCCTACATTAGACACTGTGTCATTTTTGTTCTTCCTCACAGAATAACGAAGAATTTTCAGTTAAATTTTGAAAAGAAAGTTAAGTACAGTAAATCTTTTGCTAAGTATTTTTTTATGACTCCATAATTAGGTGACATAAAACGTAATAATTTAACATTGGTTTAAATAGGCATCAGAAACCTTGATAAGGTCGATAAAACGTATTTTTAAATTTCACTACAACAGGTTCCTTTCAGAGTACTGTTTAAAATCGATTTAAAACAGTTACGTTAAAAACTCTTTAACTACAAATAATATTATCAAGTATATGCAACCCACTGTAAGTTTTAAAGCTTCTTCACGTGTATTGGGTTGCCTACATCAGACACTGTGTCATTTTTGTTCTTCCTCACAGAATAACGAAGAATTTTCAGTTAAATTTTGAAAAGAAAGTTAAGTACAGTAAATCTTTTGCTAAGTATTTTTTTATGACTCCATAATTAGGTGACATAAAACGTAATAATTTAACATTGGTTTAAATAGACATCAGAAACCTTGATAAGGTCGATAAAACGTATTTTTAAATTCCACTACAACAGGTTCCTTTCAGATTACTGTTTAAAATCGATTTAAAACAGTTTTACGTACAAAAAGCTATAACTATAAATAATATTATAAAGTATATGCAACCCACTGTAAGTTTTAAAGCTTTTTCACGTGTATTGGGTTGCCTACATTAGACACTGTGTCATTTTTGTTCTTCCTCACAGAATAACGAAGAATTTTCAGTTAAATTTTGAAAAGAAAGTTAAGTACAGTAAATCTTTTGCTAAGTATTTTTTTATGACTCCATAATTAGGTGACATAAAACGTAATAATTTAACATTGGTTTAAATAGACATCAGAAACCTTGATAAGGTCGATAAAACGTATTTTTAAATTCCACTACAACAGGTTCCTTTCAGATTACTGTTTAAAATCGATTTAAAACAGTTTTACGTACAAAAAGCTATAACTATAAATAATATTATAAAGTATATGCAACCCACTGTAAGTTTTAAAGCTTTTTCACGTGTATTGGGTTGCCTACATTAGACACTGTGTCATTTTTGTTCTTCCTCACAGAATAACGAAGAATTTTCAGTTAAATTTTGAAAAGAAAGTTAAGTACAGTAAATCTTTTGCTAAGTATTTTTTTATGACTCCATAATTAGGTGACATAAAACGTAATAATTTAACATTGGTTTAAATAGACATCAGAAACCTTGATAAGGTCGATAAAACGTATTTTTAAATTCCACTACAACAGGTTCCTTTCAGATTACTGTTTAAAATCGATTTAAAACAGTTTTACGTACAAAAAGCTATAACTATAAATAATATTATAAAGTATATGCAACCCACTGTAAGTTTTAAAGCTTTTTCACGTGTATTGGGTTGCCTACATTAGACACTGTGTCATTTTTGTTCTTCCTCACAGAATAACGAAGAATTTTCAGTTAAATTTTGAAAAGAAAGTTAAGTACAGTAAATCTTTTGCTAAGTATTTTTTTATGACTCCATAATTAGGTGACATAAAACGTAATAATTTAACATTGGTTTAAATAGACATCAGAAACCTTGATAAGGTCGATAAAACGTATTTTTAAATTCCACTACAACAGGTTCCTTTCAGATTACTGTTTAAAATCGATTTAAAACAGTTTTACGTACAAAAAGCTATAACTATAAATAATATTATAAAGTATATGCAACCCACTGTAAGTTTTAAAGCTTTTTCACGTGTATTGGGTTGCCTACATTAGACACTGTGTCATTTTTGTTCTTCCTCACAGAATAACGAAGAATTTTCAGTTAAATTTTGAAAAGAAAGTTAAGTACAGTAAATCTTTTGCTAAGTATTTTTTTATGACTCCATAATTAGGTGACATAAAACGTAATAATTTAACATTGGTTTAAATAGACATCAGAAACCTTGATAAGGTCGATAAAACGTATTTTTAAATTCCACTACAACAGGTTCCTTTCAGATTACTGTTTAAAATCGATTTAAAACAGTTTTACGTACAAAAAGCTATAACTATAAATAATATTATAAAGTATATGCAACCCACTGTAAGTTTTAAAGCTTTTTCACGTGTATTGGGTTGCCTACATTAGACACTGTGTCATTTTTGTTCTTCCTCACAGAATAACGAAGAATTTTCAGTTAAATTTTGAAAAGAAAGTTAAGAACAGTAAATCATTTGCTAAGTATTTTTTTATGACTCCATAATTAGGTGACATAAAACGTAATAATTTAACATTGGTTTAAATAGACATCAGAAACCTTGATAAGGTCGATAAAACGTATTTTTAAATTTCACTACAACAGGTTCCTTTCAGAGTACTGTTTAAAATCGATTTAAAACAGTTACGTTAAAAACTCTTTAACTACAAATAATATTATCAAGTATATGCAACCCACTGTAAGTTTTAAAGCTTCTTCACGTGTATTGGGTTGCCTACATCAGACACTGTGTCATTTTTGTTCTTCCTCACAGAATAACGAAGAATTTTCAGTTAAATTTTGAAAAGAAAGTTAAGTACAGTAAATCTTTTGCTAAGTATTTTTTTATGACTCCATAATTAGGTGACATAAAACGTAATAATTTAACATTGGTTTAAATAGACATCAGAAACCTTGATAAGGTCGATAAAACGTATTTTTAAATTCCACTACAACAGGTTCCTTTCAGATTACTGTTTAAAATCGATTTAAAACAGTTTTACGTACAAAAAGCTATAACTATAAATAATATTATAAAGTATATGCAACCCACTGTAAGTTTTAAAGCTTTTTCACGTGTATTGGGTTGCCTACATTAGACACTGTGTCATTTTTGTTCTTCCTCACAGAATAACGAAGAATTTTCAGTTAAATTTTGAAAATAAAGTTAAGTACAGTAAATCTTTTGCTAAGTATTTTTTTATGACTCCATAATTAGGTGACATAAAACGTAATAATTTAACATTGGTTTAAATAGACATCAGAAACCTTGATAAGGTCGATAAAACGTATTTTTAAATTCCACTACAACAGGTTCCTTTCAGATTACTGTTTAAAATCGATTTAAAACAGTTTTACGTACAAAAAGCTATAACTATAAATAATATTATAAAGTATATGCAACCCACTGTAAGTTTTAAAGCTTTTTCACGTGTATTGGGTTGCCTACATTAGACACTGTGTCATTTTTGTTCTTCCTCACAGAATAACGAAGAATTTTCAGTTAAATTTTGAAAAGAAAGTTAAGAACAGTAAATCTTTTGCTAAGTATTTTTTTATGACTCCATAATTAGGTGACATAAAACGTAATAATTTAACATTGGTTTAAATAGACATCAGAAACCTTGATAAGGTCGATAAAACGTATTTTTAAATTCCACTACAACAGGTTCCTTTCAGATTACTGTTTAAAATCGATTTAAAACAGTTTTACGTACAAAAAGCTATAACTATAAATAATATTATAAAGTATATGCAACCCACTGTAAGTTTTAAAGCTTTTTCACGTGTATTGGGTTGCCTACATTAGACACTGTGTCATTTTTGTTCTTCCTCACAGAATAACGAAGAATTTTCAGTTAAATTTTGAAAAGAAAGTTAAGTACAGTAAATCTTTTGCTAAGTATTTTTTTATGACTCCATAATTAGGTGACATAAAACGTAATAATTTAACATTGGTTTAAATAGACATCAGAAACCTTGATAAGGTCGATAAAACGTATTTTTAAATTCCACTACAACAGGTTCCTTTCAGATTACTGTTTAAAATCGATTTAAAACAGTTTTACGTACAAAAAGCTATAACTATAAATAATATTATAAAGTATATGCAACCCACTGTAAGTTTTAAAGCTTTTTCACGTGTATTGGGTTGCCTACATTAGACACTGTGTCATTTTTGTTCTTCCTCACAGAATAACGAAGAATTTTCAGTTAAATTTTGAAAAGAAAGTTAAGTACAGTAAATCTTTTGCTAAGTATTTTTTTATGACTCCATAATAATTAGGTGACATAAAACGTAATAATTTAACATTGGTTTAAATAGACATCAGAAACCTTGATAAGGTCGATAAAACGTATTTTTAAATTTCACTACAACAGGTTCCTTTCAGAGTACTGTTTAAAATCGATTTAAAACAGTTTTACGTTAAAAACTCTATAACTACAAATAATATTATCAAGTATATGCAACCCACTGTAAGTTTTAAAGCTTCTTCACGTGTATTGGGTTGCCTACATCAGACACTGTGTCATTTTTGTTCTTCCTCACAGAATAACGAAGAATTTTCAGTTAAATTTTGAAAAGAAAGTTAAGTACAGTAAATCTTTTGCTAAGTATTTTTTTATGACTCCATAATAATTAGGTGACATAAAACGTAATAATTTAACATTGGTTTAAATAGACATCAGAAACCTTGATAAGGTCGATAAAACGTATTTTTAAATTTCACTACAACAGGTTCCTTTCAGAGTACTGTTTAAAATCGATTTAAAACAGTTTTACGTTAAAAACTCTATAACTACAAATAATATTATCAAGTATATGCAACCCACTGTAAGTTTTAAAGCTTCTTCACGTGTATTGGGTTGCCTACATCAGACACTGTGTCATTTTTGTTCTTCCTCACAGAATAACGAAGAATTTTCAGTTAAATTTTGAAAAGAAAGTTAAGTACAGTAAATCTTTTGCTAAGTATTTTTTTATGACTCCATAATAATTAGGTGACATAAAACGTAATAATTTAACATTGGTTTAAATAGACATCAGAAACCTTGATAAGGTCGATAAAACGTATTTTTAAATTTCACTACAACAGGTTCCTTTCAGAGTACTGTTTAAAATCGATTTAAAACAGTTTTACGTTAAAAACTCTATAACTACAAATAATATTATCAAGTATATGCAACCCACTGTAAGTTTTAAAGCTTCTTCACGTGTATTGGGTTGCCTACATCAGACACTGTGTCATTTTTGTTCTTCCTCACAGAATAACGAAGAATTTTCAGTTAAATTTTGAAAAGAAAGTTAAGTACAGTAAATCTTTTGCTAAGTATTTTTTTATGATTCCATAATTAGGTGACATAAAACGTAATAATTTAACATTGGTTTAAATAGACATCAGGAACCTTGATAAGGTCGATAAAACGTATTTTTAAATTCCACTACAACAGGTTCCTTTCAGATTACTGTTTAAAATCGATTTAATGATTTAATATGATAATTTATTGATCGCTTGCGATTTTTAATACCCTACAGTATTTTTATTCCTAAAATTTTACTGGAATATTTACTTAAGAGGACATCGTTTTTAAACGTATTTAACTTTTCAATTGAATTTTTATTTAAGTCAAAGTAGAAAATGTCTGTTGTGTATAATTTTATCCTTAAATTAATGAAGGTACTGACTTGACTGACTACTTACACTTTCAATATCGCCAGTAGAATAGAAAATTTTTTTGGCAACCTTATTAGCATCTTTTCTCTGAATGAGTGTTGAATTTTAAATACTGAACTAAACTAATCAAAGCAAAAAACCCATTACATACTTTGTCACTTTCTTTTCTCGAAAATCGTCTCCTATTTCAAGCTGTGATTAAAATAAATTGTGAATTAATTTGTATAATAATATCATCTGACGGTCCTTAGAAAGGACAACACAATGTTTGAGAATCAATTATGGATTCAGAATAGCATTAATAAATCTTCCAAAAACATCATTAATAAATAAAAAGCTTTCTTTTTTATACCTAATACCAAACTATTTTTTTAATGTTCCTAAATTTAAAATCAAATATTAAATTATAAACTAAACTAATTGTTATTTTGTAATCATATGTTTTGTGGTGTGTATGGTATATAAATTTCTACATTAAAATAATCACAAAGGATAAAATAATCATTAAAAAAAATGCAAAAGAACTTGGAGCATTTTATGGGAACCCTTTTCACCCCCTTAACCTACTTATTTTTAATTTAATTATGAATTGATTTAGGTACTCGATTGATGTGAACTTTTATAAATTATAAAACATGTCATTGTTAATTAATTAATCCCTTAAATCTTAGAGAATTAATTTTTAATTCTTATTACAATTATTAATAAGAAACTTTTTCATAAATGGTTAGGTAATTTTAATAAGACTTGTAGGAAGTCTCACTAAATAATTTGACTGCAATAAATAATAAAATAGTAAATAAATTAAATGGGAAAACGTAGAAAATGCCAAAGAACATGGAGCTTTAAAAATGGGAACCCTTTTCACCCCCTTAACCGGCTTTTTTTTAAATTTAATTATTATTACAATAATAATTCACCCCGTTTCAATTTTTAATTCAGACTTACCGTACTTCATTTAAAAAGAACTAGATGGCATTACTCTCCCACTTAAATTTAAATAAGAGGCTGTAATGTTATTTTTTTTTACTGTCTAATGAAGGTACCAATAAAATAAAAAAAAAAAACATTAATTTTCTTTATGCCTCATAACGTGATGATACAATAACTATGATAATTTTTATTGTGTTGTTAGATAAAGTTAAAACCTATTAACATATAAAATAGCAATACATATGTATAAATAACAAAGTACAGTTATAAAATTTCAATTAACTTTTACTTTTGAGGAAATGAAAATGAATGTAAAATAGTAATTAACTACATAATATAATATATATAATATAATGTTCTAATGTAAAAGGTGTCTAATATATATTCTAGATTAGGTAGATATCTTTTATGTACCTACTTTAATTTCCTTATCGAAAGTCACTACATTTAACCATTGCCACTCAGAATTAGGGAATTTCCCTAATCAATAAACAATAGATAATAACAATGACATCCCTAAGTGTTGTTGTCATTATTGTGCAAATATTTTAAATAAATGATATACAAAATTTGATACAAAAGGGAATACGTAGGTATAATCAAAAAATTTTTTTGAATTGGGTTAGGTTAGGTTAGGTTAAGTTAGGTTAGGTTAGGTTAGGTTAATTTAGGTTAAATATTATCTGAGGAAGGGAGCATTATACAGCATCAAAAGTATTTTTTTTATTTGTTTTAGAATACAGTAGAAGCACAGAGAATTAAAGTTAAACTTCAGTAACTCGAACGTCAATATGTCGAAACAATTTTTTCAAACAGTTGAGATTGTTTTTAGGAACTTTGACAATGTTCAAAATTAGTGAAACTTCAATAAGTCGAATTAAATTGGTTGGCAAAAATACGTGTAATTTTTACTTGATAACTCGAACTTTCGAACTTCTATTACTTTAATCGAATATCTTGATATCTCGAATATATGTGGCGCCAACTTCAATAAGTCGAATTTTCTGGGGGATTCCTTTAATAATCTACTATTTTAATATTTCTTTTTAATAGCAGTGGGGTGGTTTAGTTTCTAAGATTGTTTGCTATCAAAACGTCCTTTAAAAACTTTGTCTTTTGACCAGAAATGACATTTTATAAAAAAGGGGAAAATATATTATCTCCTATATCTATCAATTTATTTATGTATCTATATGTAACATGTAATAAATATGTACATATGCGTATAGTATTACTCAATAACTGGAAGATTTTACGTCACATGGTGATTCGAGTTAGGAGGGTGTTCATAAATAACGTCACGCTAAAATTAGCATTTTTTGACCCCCTCCCCCGGGTTTTCACGCTTGGTCACACTTTCTGTGACGCCCCCTGTAATATTACGTCACAAAAACTAAACACCCCTTCCTGAACATGATAAATTTTGATTGATAATACACAAATTTTGATAGTCAAAAATATTGATTTTATTTTCATAATAAAATTAAAATAAATTAATAAATATCTTTTGTAACGAACAAATAAATAATATTTCTATTTATCAGAAGTCCAAGGATTCTGTAAAAATTCAGTAAAATTTTTTGATCAACGGCGAACGTCACGTTGGCGTAGACCCCCCGACTCCCCTTGTCACATCTTGTCACACTCAGCAAGACTTCTCCCCCCCTCCCTTGTATACGAACCTACTTTATAAACGGTCCCTTATCGAAGTTCGACTATATTTAAATTTTTAGAAACAATGATCAGGGCATTTTGGTACTGGTCCTGCAACACGTTCTGGACGTATGTACATAGTTACCATCTTTAAAGGGTTGCGTAAAAAACCTGTTTATTACTACAATTACTATTCATATAATTATTAGATAATTTTTTGTCAATATTACGACAGACACCGTATTGCACATACAAGTACGTTATACATAGACCTACATACTTACATACATACACGTATTATATACATCTATGTATGTATGTAAATTTACTTATACATTATACCATAATAGTAGTAAGTGTTGTTAGTTGCTTATAGCTATACACGAGTAAACGTGAATTTTTCTCTTTTTATTATTTATGGATTATTACTATTATTATTGTCGTACTGTCTAAGTCCAAATGTAGGAACCGCTTTCGTTATGTCACATACGAGGTCATACGACTCTGACCGTACTATCTACCATATCTATTTATTGACTGACTGGCTTATTGGCCATTTGTAACACGAAAGCTTTCACGCCACACTCTTCGGGAATACGAAATACCTAGGTATCTCTAGGAAATTTCTATCTAATTAAAGACTTTGTATTGTATGTATATAAGTACATACATAATTATGTCGATTTGTTAATTTTAAACTTACAATACACCAAACAGTTAGTTTACTCATAGCAGGTACTGACCACTGACCACGTTACAAAAAAACTGTAACATTGGATTAGGACGTGACATAATTTAAATATGGCTGAAAATATGGACCTAAGCTTAGATTGGGGAGAGAAAATTAAAATGAAAGGATGGAGGGAGACAACATTTTCAATTTTTCTTGTGCCTCTGTAGACTGGGGTCGATAATTTTTGAAACCAAAAAAAATTACAGTAGGATGAAACCCATTGGAATAGGAAAGAATATAACAGAAATGAAAGGAAAAATAATTTACGGGCGATCTGAGGTCGGGAAGGGGAAGGGTAAAAAACGGTTTTCCTTGATTTCCGGAAAAAATACAAGTCTTATGGAAAAAAGTTAAATAGCAAAGTTGTAGGTAATAAAAAGATCTACAACTTTTGTATTTGCACTTTTTTCACATAACCTCAAAATTTATGTGAAAAATTCAAATAACCAACTTTTTGGTTTTTTATTTTTATCTTTTACAAAAAATTTCTTTTTCACGAAATTTGGTAAAAACTTACCTATTTATGTCCCAAACACGCTGTAATTTTTTTGATTTGAAATATTTATTATTTCACATTATTTTTACTTAATATCGAAAAAACACCCTAATTTTCAATCGAAAATTCTCACGTCAAAATATCTGCTTTTTTAAAAACTTTGGTAGGCTTTTTCTTCGTTGAAATCTCTACTTTCTGATGGTGTGAAAAAAAATATACATTACTATGGTAAGTTTTCTCAGGAAATGCAAATTTTATCTAAAAAATGTCACCGCTGCTATTTTTTCAGTAAAAAAGTTGTTTTATTAAATTCTAATTACATTTATGTCATAGAAAATCTCATAATATTTAAATATACATGTAAATCGTACTATTGAATTCACATACTTTATACTGATTACGTTATTCATTATAATATTTTTAAAAACATTAATTTAGTTTTTTCGTTTTTGCATTTCCTGAGAAAACTTACCGTAGTAATCTATATTTTTTTTCACACAATCAGAAAGTAGAGATTTCAACGAAGAAAAAGCCCACCAACGCTTTTTTAAAAAAACAGATATTTTGACGTGAGAATTTTCGATTGAAAATTAGGGTGTTTTTTCGATATTAAGTAAAAATAATGTGAAATAATAAATATTTCAAATCAAAAAAATTACAGCGTGTTTGGGACATAAATAGGTAAGTTTTCACCAAATTTCGTGAAAAAGAAATTTTTTGTAAAAGATAAAAATAAAAAACCAAAAACTTGGTTATTTAAATTTTTCACATAAATTTTGAGGTTATGTGAAAAAAGTGTAAATACAAAAGTTGTAGATCTTTTTATTACCTACAACTTTGCCATTTAACTTTTCTCCGTAAAACTTGTAGTTTTTCCGAAATCAAGGAAAACCGTTTGTTATCCTTAAGAACTCACCCCCTTCCCCTTCCCGACCTCAGATCGCCCGTAAATTATTTTTCCTTTCATTTCTGTTATATTCTCTTCCTTTGCCAATGGGTTTTATTACTACTATAATTATTTTTCACTTTTTACTATTTTTAAAGGCTTCAGCACTGGTCTACTGTGTCTGTGTCGTCCTCCCCCAACTAGAAAAATGGTGTTCAACAAAGTCACCCTAATCATCCATCTCGTTACACACACCCCCTTTTTTGTAGAATTATATATCCTTAAAACTTTAAAAAAATGCAAATTAGATTTTTTTAAACATATAGGTTATTTACAGAAATGTATATATCTAGTGTTGTTGTTTGGTATTGGTAGTCATCAGACATCAGAGATCACTTTTAATGTCTCATTTTTTTTATGGAAGGCTTGACATTGACGATGAGGCCACAACTAAATTTCTAATTTAACGTGTAACCGAAACTATTTTAATTGCTCCAAAATAACTTTTTCTTCTTCTTCTTTTATAAAGAGTAGTGTAGTAAGTACGTACACACAGGTATAGGTTTAGGTAATAGCCAGAAAAAGATTCCGGTGACGGCCTTCAACAAAAAAAATAAAAAATAAAATACGAATGAAGATCTACTTTCTGGGACGTAGTTTATGTAATAACCTTTTGAAATAGACTGGTGCATTTACATATAAACATACAGCCTACCTACAAATCTGTTGGTAGGTATATGACATGACACGTAACGAAATTGATCTTGACGTGACAGTGAAAATTTTAATCTTTTTAAAATAAGACGTGACGCACTGATTACATTAACGTTATAATTACTATCTAATAAATAATAAGAAACTGTGGTGTGTCTTAAATAATTATGTAATTTTTAAATTTGTAGGTACTCGATAATTTGATTGCAATAAATAATTAATTAATTAAATCACAAAATGACTGAGGAGATGTAGACATTGTCAGTGGGTACCCGTTTCACCACCTTAATCTGCTTAATATTTAAATTATAAAATACATTATTGTTAGTTAATTAATTAATCCCTGAAACCTTGTAGAATTAATTTTTAATTCTTATTACAATTACTAATAAGAAACTGTCATAAATGGTAATTTTATTAAGACTTATAGGAAGTCTCACTAAATAATTTGACTGTAATAAATAATAAAATAGTAAATAAGTTAAATGGGAAAACGTAGGAAATGCCTAAGAACATGGAGCATTAAATGGGAACCCTTTTCACTCCCTTAATCTATTTATTTTTAATTTAATTATGAATTGACTTAGGTACTCGATTGATCTTTTAAAAAAGTGGGAACTTTTATAAATTATAAAAGAGGTCATTGTTAATTAATTAATCCCTTAAACATTGTGGAACTAATTATTCTTAATTCTTATTATATTAATTAATAATTAGGCAATTGTAATAAAGTTTGCATGAAACCTCACTCAATAAATATTAAATTATTTAATTGAGCAAAAACTAGAAAATGGTTAGAGAAGAAGTGGAAACCCGGTTCGCCACCTTAACTTAGTTATTTTCAAATGAATTCTGAACTGAATGACTTGACTGATCAACTTTTATAAATGACGTTGTTTGGGTTTAAGTTGTTAGTTAATCTCTTAAACCTTGCGGAATTAATTCTCAATTCTTTAGCTTTTCATGTACCTAAATTAATTCATAAATAAGGAATTGGATCGAAATTCTTTGCAATTTTCAGCACATTATTTATCTATTAGAATGCGAGATTGTTTATTTGTTTGTGACAGGGACAGTATACCTACTTACTAACACATACATTTATTGTAAAACCACCTACTAGCAAATTAGTCATAACTAAACCCATGTAAGAGTGACGGTAATGAAATGACACAAGACGCAGAGACACATACGGTTTACAACAATTTTAAGGTCAGAACGTTAAACTTTCGATGCTGACTTATTGTTATTAGTCATTGAAAATCAATTAGTGTTAGGAAATGACAAAGGGACCTCCTTAGAATGTAGTAAAATAATCTCGAAGGGTGGGTGGCGAGTTGGGGATAATTCATAAAGAAAGTTGCAAATTAATTGGATGTAAATTAACTCACAAAAAACTTACCGGTATTTGGACGAACGTCCCATTATTGACTGTCGGATACGAATACAATGGTACGACAGGAACGGACCCATTCTTGACGTAAATAGGTCCCTGTATGGGGGTGACGTGCAGGGGGTTGTCGTGAACATCCCCGTCGTCGTAATAATCCGGGTCGTCGTAATCCAGAACCGCGTGCACCCTCGATATCCCATCCTCTGCGCCCCCGTGGACCTTTGTGAACCCGGGTGGTTGTGTAGGTGCTTGGCTTGGTGGGGGCGGTTTAGTCTGTGGCGGTTGCATAGGAGGTTGGGGATTGTAAGGTTGATGTACGGGCGGCGGGTAGTTCCTGGAACCCCCCGCCAGGTCTTCCCTTAGGAATGGATTGGCAGGTTTTGTGTACACGTAGGGATTCGCTTCTAAACGGGGGGAGTAGTAGGGGGACGGCCCCAGAGGGTTTGGGGTCGCCGCAAAAGGGTTGGTGTAATTTACTAATGACATTTTTATGTTGGTAGCGGTTTCTTCTGGTATGTGAACATGTTGATGTTGGTAGTAGAGCGAGGGAGGTAACTGTAAAAAAAAAACAAATGATCATAATTCTTGGTGTTGTGGTGTTGTTGCAGCCGTGAAAGCCTTCCACAAGTTCTTTAATCAGATATACTTAATACTTGTAATAATGTGTGTAGGTACCAGCTGCGTGATTATTAACAACTTTCATTGCCCCATAATTCAAATCAATTGCTCCGACTACTTCAATCAAAACGCAATAAATTACCCGATACGGTTATAACGTTTGAAAATAATTATTTTTCCGTTATCTCCTCGTATCAAGCACGAAGAAACTATGTATAAGTATCTAATAACAATAAAAAAAAAATGTTCGTTTAAGAAACTATTACCTATGTGACGTATAATGTATTTATTGGTGACCTATGGATAAATCTCTTGTGGCTTACGGTCACTCGCTCAAACAATGCATGACATTTTTCCTCTGTTTGCTAAAGACTTAATAAATAGGTCAGAGTTGCATGTTTGACGGATTTGTAAGCACTTTACAAAGAAATAAAAATTAATTTAAGGTAAATCAAATATTGTTTGTTTGCTTAAAAATCCGTGTAATGACTGTGAAAAAAAGAAAATAAAAACTAAAAGAAAAGAGTGGTGGAACAAAATAAAAGAAAACAAATAACGAAAAGCAAAAAAATAAATTGAAAGGAAATCAAATATGGTTTGTTTGCATAAAAATCCGTGTAATGACTGAGAAAAATGAAAATAAAAACTAAAAGAAAATTATGGAACAGAAGTAGACAAAGAATATAAGAGATGAAAAATATTTGATTGAATTTTTCTTTGCCTAAAAATCCGTAGAAGGCCAGAGTCAAGAGCTTTTAAAAGTCTTTTGTGCATGAGGGAAAATATGAATGACAAAAGAAAATAACGAAAAGGAAAACAATTTATTTAAGGGAGTTGAAATATTGTTTGTTTGCATAAAAATCCGTGTAATGACTGAGAAAAAAAGAAAATAAAAACTAAAAGAAAATAATGGAACAGAAGTAGACAAAGAATATAAGAGATGAAAAATATTTGATTGAATTTTTCTTTGCCTAAAAATCGTAGAAGGCCGAGTCAAGAGCTTTTAAAAGTCTTTTGTGCATGAGGGAAAATATGAATGACAAAAGAAAATAACGAAAAGGAAAACAATTTATTTAAGGGAGTTGAAATATTGTTTGTTTGCATAAAAATCCGTGTAATGACTGAGAAAAAAAGAAAATAAAAACTAAAAGAAAATATGGAACAGAAGTAGACAAAGAATATAAGAGATGAAAAATATTTGATTGAATTTTTCTTTGCCTAAAAATCTGTAGAAGGCCTGAGTCAATATTGTTTTTTGCATAAAAATCCGTGAATGACAAGTTAAAGCCTAAAAAAAAATATTGTAATTGGGAAGAAGTGAATGATTCGAATAGTTTTTTGCATAAAAAAAACGAAACAAAAAAAGTAAAACAAAGAAAATGGAAACAAAAGGGAAAAAAGAGAAAAATATTGATTGAATTTTTCTTTGCCTAAAAATCCGTGAAGGCCAGAGTCAAGAGCTTTTAAAAGCTTTTGTGATGGGGAAAATATAAGACAAAATAAATAACGAAAAGGAAAACAATTTATTTAAGGAGTTGAAATATTGTTTGTTTGCATAAAAATCCGTGTAATGACTGAGAAAAAAGAAAATAAAAACTAAAAGAAAATAATGGAACAGAAGTAGAAAAGAATATAAGAGATGAAAAATATTTGATTGAATTTTTCTTTGCCTAAAAATCCGTAGAAGGCCAGAGTCAAGAGCTTTTAAAAGTCTTTTGTGCATGAGGGAAAATATGAATGACAAAAGAAAATAACGAAAAGGAAAACAATTTATTTAAGGGAGTTGAAATATTGTTTGTTTGCATAAAAATCCGTGTAATGACTGAGAAAAAAAAAAAAGAAAATAAAAACTAAAAGAAAATAATGGAACAGAAGTAAAAAAGAATATAAGAGATGAAAAAAAAATTTGATTGAATTTTTCTTTGCCTAAAAATCCGTAGAAGGCCAGAGTCAAGAGCTTTTAAAAGTCTTTTGTGCATGAGGGAAAATATGAATGACAAAAGAAAATAACGAAAAGGAAAACAATTTATTTAAGGGAGTTGAAATATTGTTTGTTTGCATAAAAATCCGTGTAATGACTGAAAAAAAAAAAAAAGAAAATAAAAAAAACTAAAAGAAAATAATGGAACAGAAGTAGACAAAGAATATAAAAAAGAGATGAAAAATATTTGATTGAATTTTTCTTTGCCTAAAAATCTGTAGAAGGCCTGAGTCAATATTGTTTGTTTGCATAAAAATCCGTGTAATGACTCAGTTAAAGGCCCTTAAAAAAAATATTGTACATGTGGGAAGAAGTGAATGATTCGAATAGTATTTATTACAGAAATAAAAACGAAACAAAAAACAGTAAAACAAAGAAAATGGAAACAAAAGGGAAAAAAGAGAAAGAAACGAATGAAAAGCAACGAAAAATGTTTGATACGATTTTTTTTGTTGTTTGCATAAAAATCCGTGTAAGATCTAAGTTAAGTAAGAACCTTTAAAAAGCCAATGTGCATGAGGGAAAAAGTGAATGGCTCGGATATAGGTACGTATCATGATGCAGAACAATAATATTGATCGTGTACGTAAAGTGATATAAAATAACTTGCACACATGTCCATAATGGTTGATCGAGCGTGGGTAAACAATGCGATCGTATATGTACATAAATAAATACATACAGGGTGATTGTATAAAATTAATTCATTTCTGCTAAAATTAGTTGAAACAATTAACAATATCTAACTAAAATTAAACTTTAAGCTTCTCATCCATTATTTAGTAACAGCAATTGTTCAATCTTTGTTTTTAGCGGCTTCTTTTGTCTAACGTCGATATGGTAATAGGGTGCCATCGTCATTAACTTACCCATTTGTATTCCTGTACATGTAATATGCGATCTCTTTGACGGCTATATTAAAATTAGAAACTGCATTCGAAATGATTCATTGTTATTCCGACTGTATGCATCTCGATTGTTTGTTTATTTTCCTCGAGCGATTTTTGTCTAGACCTCAGTTTCGAGACTCATTGTAAAAACAAATGAGGAAAATAAATTAATTGCACATTTATTATTTGTATCTTTTTAAATTAATAAGAATTTAATGAAAAAAACAAGTTATATGGTCCTTCAAATAGTATCTTATAGTACAAATTAAAAAAAAATTGAAAATCGTGAATGTTACATTTTTAATGTACTTGTGGGTGACTTTTCGAAGAGACGGGGATGGTCTAGCAGTAAAGCGATCGCTTACAACGCGGGTGGACTCGAGTTCTATTCACGACCAGTGCACACTTTTTTTTATTAATTGCTTATTAAATTTTGGTCCCAAAAAATGTATTTTAGAAGGTACGGAACTCCTAGATTAATTTTTATTTAATTACTTAATGTTACAAAAAATTCTTATTAAATCAAAATCATCAAAACAACCGAATAATTCACATATTATTTACTTTTGCTTTTATTGCTGGAGTAGTTATTTTAATTTTTGGTTGGTTTTCAACATTAGATTTTTTGTTTTCCTCGTTCTTAATTATTTACATAATTAAAATTCCGTATAATTACAATATATTTTTTTCTCAGAATACATTCCTCCAGTTGTAAACGACCTTCAACTTTTGACGGGACAACAAAACGAGTGCAATTTTCTTCTGTAAAGGTTTTACTATCTATTTACAACTTTGCACTATAATATCGATTAATATTTCGCTTATTTCCGAACGCGTTCAGTGATTGCGAACGCCAACCTTGATTGGCACCCACGCCTTCTTGATCTCGAAACACCGTCGTCGTCTCGAACTAAAATACATAATAATAATATTACTTCATCTGTTTCTCTGTTTGAGTACTAGTATATTAAAAAAAAAGTTAAACAACCAATTGTTTAAAAAAAAAGCAAATGTAGATCATACGTATATACATACATATGTTTAGTGACGGTTGACAATTTTTATTGTTCGTCCACTTTTTTAGGACATGATGGTACAAAACTACTAAAAAAGAAATTGTACTACATATTATTAAAAATACCAATTTGTTTATTTTGTGTTTTAAAACATTGTTTAAAAATTTAATTAAAGGCAGAAATTTAACTATGCAATATTTATACATTATGGTATCTATGGGTAATTACTGTGTCAATTACCTATAATAATTTCGCGTTTTAACTACATATTAGTACCAGTTTAACTCCGGTCATATTTACCCGCATAACGTAATAGCCATCATTACCAGACAATGGTAAATTAACGGTAATAACGTATATTAGGGTTAATTTTGTAATACACGCGTTAAAACGTCGTTCTATTCTATAAACAAACAAATAACAGTGTCTTCCTAAAATACTAATAAAGTACCTACATGTAGTAATATTCATTTCCATAATATGTGCATGTTTTCCTTTAAAATTTTACGAAATTATTATTAAATAATTGTCTAGTATTTAAATATAAGTTATTTAAATGACCCAACTTCAACAATTAACGAAACAAAAAGTCCCTAGACAATAGCTGAAGCTCGACAACAATGATTCGTGGACAATTGAAACATGTCAACAAATGAATATAAATAGTGGAGTGTTGATTTGTCAATTGAAACATACAGCAACGCTGATTGGCTAACAATTGAAAAACGTAAGCGTTTTGATTTGTCGATTGAACCATACGTAAAAAGGGCTGATTGGCTGACAATTGAAACACGAAACTGCTAATCATTTTGAAAAACGATAACGTTATTGCAACACCGAACTCAAAAGCGGAATGATTGGCGTAACGAACCACAATTCTCAGCATTCGCAATTTGCACAATTGAAAAGAACAATCAGTTTTAAATGCTATGATTTCGTAGCGGAGCTTATTGGTATATAATTTGAAAAATAGAATTCTAATTTGTATTAATATTATCTGCGTTATTTCAACAAAATACTTATGTAAAATTTTCAAATTTTCTTCTGATAAAATGAAATCTCTATAAACATTCTTTCTTTTGTAAATATCTATTATCGTTATTATTCAAATAACTATTATTACTGTAATTCTTTTTTTTTATCGTTCTCTATATTTTTTGATCCATATAATATATACATACGTACCTAATACATTTCCAATCAGATAAGTAGAAAAAGAAAAACGTTGTGGGCATTGTTTACATTGTCTCGTCTGTCACCTGTCCACAAGTGCGTGT
Source organism: Agrilus mali (assembly GCA_029378335.1). Classification (NCBI taxonomy): domain Eukaryota; kingdom Metazoa; phylum Arthropoda; class Insecta; order Coleoptera; family Buprestidae; genus Agrilus; species Agrilus mali. Next base: position 7,747,733 of record CM055661.1, read on the forward strand.
CGGATAATTACATCATTAAACATTTACATTGTTACGTTTTGTAAAGTATACACTATAGGTACATAAGTAATTAATAGAGTACGCAATTACAGATATTAAAAAAATGTGCCGAGGGTTGTGTACGAATATGTATCTATGCGTGTGAAGTCTTTGATGGTCAAAAATTTAATGGCAGGGGTGTCGTGTGGAGTGTCAATTAAAAGGGGATTTTGTATATATTTTACAAATGGTGTTCATTTTTGTAAATATATACAGTATGGTCTAATATGAATCTAAAATTTAAAAAAATCTTATATAAGATAATTATGTCATGTGGGTGGTATCAAATAAAATGGGATTTTTTGAACATTCTGTAGACATTTATTTTTTTAAATATATACAGTATGGTCCAAACGGAGCTGTAAATTTTGAATGTCAAAAATTTGATAAGACAAGTTGGTAGGTATGTCATGTGGGGTATCAAATTAAAAGAAATTCTTTATATTTTAAAAAAATGAGATTATTTTTTTTTTTAAACTATATATACAGTATGGTCTAATATGAATCTAAAATTTAAAAAAATCTTATATAAGATAATTATGTCATGTGGGTGGTATCAAATAAAATGGGATTTTTTGAACATTCTGTAGACATTTATTTTTTTAAATATATACAGTATGGTCCAAACGGAGCTGTAAATTTTAAATGTCAAAAATTTGATAAGACAAGTTGGTAGGTATGTCATGTGGGGTATCAAATTAAAAGAAATTCTTTATATTTTAAAAAAATGAGATTATTTTTTTTTAATCTATATATACAGTATGGTCTAATATGAATCTAAAATTTAAAAAAATCTTATATAAGATAATTATGTCATGTGGGTGGTATCAAATAAAATGGGATTTTTTGAACATTCTGTAGACATTTATTTTTTTAAATATATACAGTATGGTCCAAACGGAGCTGTAAATTTTAAATGTCAAAAATTTGATAAGACAAGTTGGTAGGTATGTCATGTGGGGTATCAAATTAAAAGAAATTCTTTATATTTTAAAAAAATGAGATTATTTTTTTTTAATCTATATATACAGTATGGTCTAATATGAATCTAAAATTTAAAAAAATCTTATATAAGATAATTATGTCATGTGGGTGGTATCAAATAAAATGGGATTTTTTGAACATTCTGTAGACATTTATTTTTTTAAATATATACAGTATGGTCCAAACGGAGCTGTAAATTTTGAATGTCAAAAATTTGATAAGACAAGTTGGTAGGTATGTCATGTGGGGTATCAAATTAAAAGAAATTCTTTATATTTTAAAAAAATGAGATTATTTTTTTTTAATCTATATATACAGTATGGTCTAATATGAATCTAAAATTTAAAAAAATCTTATATAAGATAATTATGTCATGTGGGTGGTATCAAATAAAATGGGATTTTTTGAACATTCTGTAGACATTTATTTTTTTAAATATATACAGTATGGTCCAAACGGAGCTGTAAATTTTGAATGTCAAAAATTTGATAAGACAAGTTGGTAGGTATGTCATGTGGGGTATCAAATTAAAAGAAATTCTTTATATTTTAAAAAAATGAGATTATTTTTTTTTAATCTATATATACAGTATGGTCTAATATGAATCTAAAATTTAAAAAAATCTTATATAAGATAATTATGTCATGTGGGTGGTATCAAATAAAATGGGATTTTTTGAACATTCTGTAGACATTTATTTTTTTAAATATATACAGTATGGTCCAAACGGAGCTGTAAATTTTGAATGTCAAAAATTTGATAAGACAAGTTGGTAGGTATGTCATGTGGGGTATCAAATTAAAAGAAATTCTTTATATTTTAAAAAAATGAGATTATTTTTTTTATCTATATATACAGTATGGTCTAATATGAATCTAAAATTAAAAAAATTCTTGTAAATACGCGTGTGGGGTATAAAATTAAAGGCAATTTTTTGTAAATTCTAAAAATAATACTTGATTTTTCATATATGTACAGTATGTCTCAAACGCAATGCAATTTGGGTTTTTTATTTATTAAGGATATTAACGGTTTTTTGACAGGCAGTATATTAGGGTCTGTATACAGGGTGCTCGAAACAACTTATGAAATGTTTCGGTGTTCAATTGTTTATAAAGTCAATAAAAGAATAGGAGAAACGGAAACGCAGATAAAGACAGCTGTTCCAAATTAAAAGAGCGTATAAACAATGGAGAGAATAGATTGAGTGATTTTTAATCTTCCGAAGATTGTGTTGATAATAAATTAACCTTGTGTTTTACACCATTACCATTACGGTTTAAAACGCGTTAAATCGATTGAAAAAAAAAAACGGCTTCTCGTTCGGCAAAATAATAAGGACATTATTGTGCAATGGAAAATAGTTCACCAGAGCACGAGCCGTTTTGATTGTTGTGCTGGCTGCTTTAATAACACTGACACTGACACTTCCTGCGATTATGACCGGCGATAAGTAATAACAACTGTTTTAAATCTCTTTATCGGGCTCTGTATCTAGTACTAGGTGTAGCTATTGTGTTTTTAAAGATTTAAATTTTTTATGTAATAGCAACGGGGGAGCTATAGCTATAGTTTGAGTCAATTAAAGTGGCAGCTTTGGTAATATAATTGCATTTTTTCGGTTTTCAATACACTAAAATAGAGAAACAAATGAAGTAAAAAAATTTTCGACATCTAAACAAATGAAATAAAAAAGTAATAATCAATTTGTTAATTTGTTTGTATCTATAGATATATTTAAGTGTATTATTACGTAACTAACGATTAAAATATCAGAAGAAGAAGATGAAGAGGTACATTACGTGTCTTAATTAATCACATTTCGGTCACTGTTCTGTGTAGTGTGTGTGTGTGAAAGTGAGTTTTAATTTAAAGAGAAATTTTTTGGCGATATCGTGTGTACTGTGTAACACTATAACCGTATAAAAAGAAGAGTGAAAGAGATGCCATCACGTTACGACCGACGACGTTAATAAATATTTGCTGCGAGCATGAATTATTATTTATTAAAATTATTCGAATATTTTTTCGGTCAAAAACTTGCCATCATACTTAGTACATACCATAGCATAGTTGTTTTTTAGTTTATTATGACGAACAAAAAGATGATCTGAACTTTATGTACCTATGTGGGCAGAAGGCAGGCCAGGCCGGTTCACAAATAAGTAAATAAATAACCGGCGGAAATTTTTCATTTTATTAATATAAAGACTTACGTGTAGATAGGTAATAATATTTTTTTTGTCGTTGCTTCCTGATAGTAGATTTTGTTGTCACTCGAACACCAGCACTTTTCCTCGACCGAGACCGCGGCAGCCTTAAGGATTCGCGTGAAAATTCGACTCGGAAAACTTCACGTTCGACGACGGACGCGCTCTCAATCAACGAAGAAACGGAAAAACAAAACGAACGGGAAGGAGGAAGATCACGTCCTCACAGTCTCCGTGTTTTTGTTGTTGATGCTGTTGCTGTTGCTGTCTTAGCGACACTACCAACTACCTTTACCCGCGTGTATGACCATAAAATAATGAATGCAGGTTGTCGTTTGTCGGTTCTCTGCACTATTACAAACCTACGCTGCCTACTTATTATGCCGCTATCACCTGTATGTAGTAGGTTTAGGTAGGATGGCTGAGGTAAACCTTTCTTTTCGCAATCCACTTCGTATAATACTACGTATGTATAAGAAGTACCTATCTAAGTTACGTACTGTTAAATTATCAAGAAACTGCGGTTACGTCATACAGGGGCGGCTGGGGTGCAGATCGGTCGGTTCTGCAGAATCGCCAGAAAAATTTTGATATTTATATTAGTGAAATGTGCTAAGTGGTGGACCAAATGAGGTGCGAATTTTGGCAAGACAGTAAGCTGCATTCAATGCAGCTTTAAATTTTAGATTAGTATTTCTACCTGAGGGCAATACTTCGCCCAAAAATCGAACTCGAAGTCCCGACAGTTTCCCAGAAAAGATATCATTATCATTTCCAGAACATTCATAACAATCTATTAGTTTTTTTATTAATTTTCTATCAAAGTATATATACCTATACATATATCTGTAAAAACAATTGAAACAGGGATTGTTTTCAATTGTTACCACGAAACAAACGTGCACATTATGAAAGAATAAATGAATGAAGCTTAATTGTTGAATCGTTTATTGTTTCATAATTTGCCCCGCCTTCTTCCGCATTCAACTACCAATAAAACAGAACACATAGTGAAAACAATTGAAACAGTATTGTTGACTTGTTTGTTACCACGCCCCTAACCCATTTTCAATTGTTACCACGAAACAGACGTGCATATTATGAAAGAATAAATGAATGAAACTTAATTGTTGAGCCGTTTATTGTTTCATAATTTGCCCCGCCTTCTTCCGCATTCAACTACCAATAAAACAGAACACATAGTGAAAACAATTGAAACAGTATTGTTGACTTGTTTGTTACCACGCCCCTAACCCATTTTCAATTGTTACCACGAAACAGACGTGCATATTATGAAAGAATAAATGAATGAAACTTAATTGTTAAAGCCGTTTATTGTTTCATAATTTGCCCCGCCTTTTTCCCCATTCAACTACCAATAAAACAGAACACATAGTGAAAACAATTGAAACAGTATTGTTGACTTGTTTGTTACCACGCCCCTAACCCATTTTCAATTGTTCCACGAAACAGACGTGCATATTATGAAAGAATAAATGAATGAAACTTAATTGTTGAGCCGTTTATTGTTTCATAATTTGCCCCGCCTTCTTCCGCATTCAACTACCAATAAAACAGAACACAGTGAAAACAATTGAAACAGTATTGTTGACTTGTTTGTTACCACGCCCCTAACCCATTTTCAATTGTTACCACGAAACAGACGTGCATATTATGAAAGAATAAATGAATGAAACTTAATTGTTGAGCCGTTTATTGTTTCATAATTTGTCCCGCCTTCTTCCACGTTCAACTACCAATAAAACAGAACACTTAGTGAAAACAATTGAAACAGTATTGTTGACTTGTTTATTGCCCCGCCCTTAATCTATTTTCAATTGTTAGCTCACGTATGAATGAATAAATAAATGAAAGCAAATTGTTGAACCATTTGTTTCATCTTTGCTCCGCCCCCATTCAATTTTTTACAATGAAACAGCATACGTATAAATAAATGAAGCACTATTGTTGAAAATAATGATTCATCATACGTGAGCACTTTTTATTATCTTTTCGGAAGAACCTGTGAATTTCCGGAATACGTTATGAAATAAGTGACTAGTACGTAGATGGATAATGGATACATCCTCCTTTTGACGTCATTAAAATTACAATGCGAATGATGATGCGGGAATTTTGATGCAGCTGTGACGAAAGTATATTTCAGAAGTAGTACAGTGTATCATACACTTTTTGTATCTATTTGTTTCTGTTAATCATTATTTATTGTAGTACTACGGATTTTATTTCTATCATTGACCCAAACAAAACCGCGGGATTGTGATTGTGGTAAATTGAAAAAAAAAAAAAAAACGTGTGACGCAGTGTTTTTCGTGTAAATTCTATGGTGAAGGTGTGAACTGATTGTATTGTACCTGTTTTTGTTCTACGTATTTACGTATGTATTTATTATTATTTAATTGAAGGAAAGAAAAACAGAAAACTGAATCACTTTAGCACATAAAAAATTATATTAATCTTTAGTGTGGTAGTAGTAATGTTTTCTCTGTTTTAATTTTTTTGTAATCATTATTTGTTCTTAATTTCAGCTAATATCATACAAGTAGGTATATTTTATGTTGCGTATTGTTTATTTAAATTTTATTAAATATTTTTCTTCAAATGGTAGGGTTTGATATGATACACCCTGTATATAACATTTTATAGATGTAATTTTGGTAAGCTGTGGACTTAACGTTAGGCAACCCAAAATGCACCAACGTATTCTTTTGTGGATGGTTGCCTAACACGAGACCTCACTATTACATAGTATAAATTAGTTTTTTAGTGTAATTTTATATATGTGATAATGAGAATGCCATTGCCTTATTCATGATAATGAAAGTCTCTGCATTTTTTGAATGCTACGAAAAAGTTGAAAAAAAAAGCAAAATATGAATAACAGAATCAATTTTAATAGGTAGGTATCTAAAGAAAAGAACCGGTTATTTGTTTATAATTAAGGAAATTAATTGTTTTTGAATTGTTTTCATCTATTTAATTTTGTGGAAATGATTATTTATACATATACTCACTCGTATGTTGCTTAAAAAAAAAACAAACTGTGACCATGACTCCTACGTGGATTTAAATTTAAAAATTATTTACGAATAAACAAATATTATTTCTTATTTTCTGAAGGTTACGTAAAATATAAGATGTAACTACACTTCCTCTAAAAAAATTAAAAAGACTACATATGTTGGTAAATAATGCATTTTTTTTAAATTATGTTTGGCTATTTTTTAATTATGTACTTGGATACTTCTTATAAAATAAAACATTCTCGTATACGTATTTTGAACACCCTGTATATAATTAGAAAAGAATAGCAGAAAATATGCAGATTTTTTGCTTAAACAGTAAATAACGACAATAAATTATTTCAAATAGTTTTGATGTTGCTCATTAAATGCAAATTTATATATTCAAAGAAAAAGAATTGATTTGAAAATAGAAAAACGTTAGACATTGAAGTGACTAATATACCTAAATAGTTATTTTATTGTAATTATTGGAATTTTATTTTTTATAAGATTTAGGTGATTCTTGATCAAAAGACAAAGTACGTTTTGATGATAAATAAAACCTCACATCGTTAGGGGATTATTACCCCAAATATTCGACTCGACTCGAAGTTGGCGCCAAATATGAAGATATTCGAGTAATAGAAGTTCAAGAGTTCGAGTTATCAAGTACAATTTGCTATTTGGTTCGACATATTGACGTTCGAGTTATTGAAGTTTGACTTTAATTCTCTGAACTTCTAAACTGGATTCTAAAATAATAAAATTCCCTTCTTAGATATAATTTAATCTGACCTAACCGAACCCTAAATTTAAAATAGCTATTTATGTTCCCTTTATGACACATAAAAAGTCTTGATATGCATGAAAGTTTAAAAGCTTTAGGAGTCAACAGAATTTTTAATTAATTTTTTTGTTCATTAATTAACGTTGTAAACACTGAAAAAGTTTAACTTCAACTAGTTTTAGTCAAGTTGGGTGGAAAATTTTAATGTAATAAAATTTTGGTTTTACTTCTATTAATACATATATCCGTATAAGTTTTTTTACGATGTGATTGAATATTAATTAATAAATAAATTAATCACCACCACAACACGTGTCCACAATTTCGGAAAGTTGCTTTTTAAAAGGTCACAAATGTTAAGCTTCAAAAAATGTAAACGCCAGCTTTATTAGAATGTGGGAAAGTACTATTATTTTCTTTTATTATCTATTTTAAGGGTGGTTCAAAGCTCTACAATTTTTTAATTATTTTTGAATAATTATTATTTTAAGCAACAGAAATTATTTTTAATTTTTTTTGTTGACCACTCTACTCTTCCCTTTAAAAAAAAAAAATTATAATAGAGATATTCACTATCATTGTATTATACAAAATATTTTATGAAAAAATGACCAATGATTAGATCAATATATTTACAACTAAAAATAAAAGAATATCTAAATTGTAAAATATTTTCATCCCTAAGAGAATATTAAAGGAAACTGTAGCAAGCAAATAATAAAAATTTTGAAACAAAATGTGTGTCAGATAGTAGGGGTGAGTCTTTTCAAAATTTTTATTTTTATCCCTTATTTTTCCAATCACTTGAAAAATAATTGAACTTTCCTATATTATAGTGTACTGTAGAAAAAAAAACCCTCAACCACTCCCCTGTAAAACCAAATTTTCTCTAAACGTTATTATTGTGGAAATCCCTACTAACAAGTAACGTTAAATTAATAATAAAAAAAATAATCCGTTGTATTTAGCCACGTCAATGAACGGTGCGTGCCCCCCCCCCCCTGCGTGGCAATGTCATCGACACTCGTGTTATTTTGACGTCATGTTACTGTTTTCGAGATTTAAATTTAATATTTACGTGTGTATAATAAAAAGTGCAATATTGATGATAATGACAAAATCGATTGATTCTTGGTCGATAACATCGACCGGGAAGTGTGGTGTGTGGTAGGTAAATTAAATGACTGTCATTTATATAAAAAAAAAAACGATTATGATTATCTCTATCTATATAACAGTTTAAAGAAAAATGTTGTTCATTATTATAATAGTGGTCGTTTTTTTTAAATCAAACCGAAAAGAAGAAAACACGATTTTTTTAATAAAAATATACGTAACGTATGTATGTACAAGGTGTTCTACGACAACATAAATAAAAGAAATCTTAAATAGCTTTTTTTGACCCTCCCCCCCGGTTGTCACGCTGTGTTACTCTTTCTGTGACCCCCCTGTAAATATTACGTCACAAAAACTAAAACCCCTCCCTCCTGAACATGACAAATTTTAATTGATAATACACAAATTTTGATAGTCAAAAATATTTATTTTATTTTCATAATAAAATTTAAATAAATTAATAAATATCTTTTGTAACGAACAAATAAATAATATTTCTATTTATCAGAAGTCCAAGGGTCCAATATTAAAAAAAAACAAATCATTATTTTATGGCAATTGGTGAACAAAACTACAGCTTCATTTATATTATTGGATCATATTTTACTTCTATTTTCATTTTCTGAACATCCTGTAGGTATCGTAGATAGGTAGGTACATACATACATATACATGTATGTAAGTTGTTGTGATTTTTTTTTACAAAAATAAAAGTTGTTGAACGAAGGGGGATCCCAGTAAGCCCCCCACCACTTCTTTCTTCGATTATTCATTCGATTAAAAGCGGTTTGAAGTCTGTCTTCAAAAGGAGCGTTTCCATAATAATATCATCTTCGTCGTCGTCAAGGAAATCATGTTGTTATTCTTTGACTCTTCACATAACAGAAGACAGATAATATAATATGCATGCAAACATCTTATTAGAGTTAGTTGATTTCGGTATCTCATAATAAATACTGTGGTCAGTCAAGTAGTCACTCACGAAAAAGAAAGAAAGTGATAGATACGTACTTATAACATAGTTTATTTATTTGATAGTGTTACTAAATATAATAATGATTAGTGTATTTATTATGTGAGCAAAGTGTGTTTGTTACTAGTTATTATTTACAAGAAGAACACTCACTCGTAAAATGGCTTCAAGTTTTAATTTTATTTTTTTCTTATTGTTTATTGACTATACCAGTGATTTTTTTGTTTACGCTTTTCCCCCCTTTGATGGTAAGTTTTAAAAAAAAAATTCGGATTTTAAAATACATACTTGAAGTATTATTTCAAGGCTGGTACCTACTCAAAAAAAAGCTGTTTAAAAACATTACGTCATTTATAATGATTCTAGAATTATTATTATTATTAAAATCAAATTTATAGAATATTGATCTTTAATTTTCCAACAAAACATCAGCAGAAAAGTTTGACTTTTACAATCTGTTAGTAGGTATTAAGTAGTTAAAATATCTTGTTTTTAAATGTTGTGGTTGTATTTATTTATTTATTTTTTTCAAAATATTGAAACGTTTGGTATAAAATTTACAATAGGTAATTATTAATTCTAACTACATATTTTTATTTATATTTATTTAATAGAATAGGTAGGTTCATAATTTTAGTGCAATATTTCTAAAAAAATCATTCTAATTGTAAGTGTTTTACATTTTTACAATTAAAATATTAAATACCTAGGTCGATAACGATATGGATATCATATGATATGACCTGAACCTCTGTTTGATGACCATTGACACACTAACATTGACACACTAACAAGCCTCTTACAATGTAAAAGTTATAAACAGATAATTATTATACTATAGTTCCACTAACTAATTATTTATTATAACTATAAGGGTGGAGTTCAGTATCATTTTCAACTTTTAAATTATTTTTTAGATTCTGTAAAATATTTTTTATGTTATTGTTCAGTCTAAAACAAAATATTTATTACACCCAATAACTTCTAGGTAGATGGGTAGGTAGATTGTAAAGGTGAGAAAAATTTCTCGATAATTACTTAATTACTTTTTAAACAATTACAATATGTGTTTTATTAGAATCTATTTGCTACGAAGGACGACTGAAAGTCATCAAATCAAATTTTATTTAAGTTTTCTATGAGATAATTCAAAATAATTAACCTTCACACTTTGTTAGCTAGTAACTATTGTAACTTATTTATTAATCGATAAACAATTGTTTAATTTGTGCAAAATATACAAATAAAATCAGCAGTATTTTTCTCGGCCAATTAAAAACTAAAATGTAAAAGTAATAATTCAAAAGCAATTTGTTATTCGAAAACAAAGTGTCAAAAATTATTTCACTAGGTACCTACATCTTAGAATATTAAAACAAATTCATTTTTAACTACCAATAGTAATATTGTAAATTGATACATTTATTTGTGTTTACAGTAAGGAAATATGTAAAATATTTTTCTAAGAAATAAACTGTAAGTATTATTTATAGAAATATGGGATTAATTATCACATTTTTAAATATATAATATATGTTTGTATAGTATGTATAGTAGAGACGATTACAACTGGCGTAAACCCCAATAAATCTGTCACATTTTCTCTCTTCTTTCATCTTACTTATACAGAGTATAAGCGATAAGAATTTCTTGTTACATTTTTTAATATAGTAAAAGTAATTCAAAAATGAAATAATTTCTTTCCTAAAAGTTGCCGCAATAAGAGTTTAACATGTGTTACTGTAAAGAAAATGTTAAAATGTCTTAATGTCATTTTCAATCAAATATATCACAATTTGAATTAAAGTGAAACCATCTATATTTTAATATACTTCACTAGTGGAACGATCTACATTCCAATATAGCCCATTAGAAGAAAAAAGAATCACTAATGAGCTATATTGCAATATAGATCGCTCCACTAGTGAACTATATAAAAATCTAGATTTATAAAAATAATCAAGTTATTTTTTATCCTTTGTCTTATTGTAGATGAAAATCCTTGTGATTACACGATAGGAACTTGCATCTCAGTGAAGAATTGCCCTGAAGCCATAAACGCTTTAAAAAGAGAAAGGCGGCACAGTCTTCCACGGTGTGGTTTCGAAGGATTTGACGAAATTGTGTGTTGCCCAAACGGCCAGTCTGCCCAAGTTAGGGCGGTGAATAATACAACGGACCCTGAAGATGGTGCGAGGAGCATGGAAGCAACGTCTCCTAGGACGACGAGACGTCGTACCACGACTACCGAATCAAACAGGAATCGACCCAGTAATAGAAACCCAACCGTTAGAAAAAGCGAAGCGGGTAATTTGTTTTGTATATTTTGTAAAAAAATAAAATTTAATTTTTTAAATAATTCACATAGCGTGTGAAGAACTATCCAATGAGATACGCGCCCAAGTTTCGCTGCAAATTTTCGGCGGTGAAAACGCTGAACCTGGGGAATTCCCCCATATGGTAAGAGACCTACAGTCATAAAGTTTCATAAATAATCTTTTGATTTTTTTAGGCAGCTATTGGTTACGTAAACGAAGATAGCGATGACGAAGTAGTTGAATACAAATGTGGAGGGTCACTTATCCATAAAAAGTTTGTGCTGACTGCTGCGCATTGCCTTGTTTCCGATGCGTAAGTTATTATTAAAAAAAAACTATTAACTGAACCTAGTATATTATGTATTTTAGTACAAGTAAACCTGTTCATGTTCGTTTGGGAAAAATCGACGTTAATGGGAACTCAGATAATCTGGTGGCCGAGGATTATAGAATTTCTACCACTTTCATTCACCCTGAATATAATCGTCGAAAAAGGGAACACGACATCGCCTTGTTACGTTTGAAAAAGCGTGTGAAGAACACTGACTACATTCACCCAGCTTGTCTCTTTACAAAATCTGAAAATCCAGAAAAAATTATCGTCACCGGATGGGGTGCTACATCTTACAATGACTGTAGGAACATTATTTATTATTATTCAATACTTATTTTTGTAGTCTTTTCAAAATGAATACGTAAAATGCGCCATTTTTCTTTGCAGATAAAGGCACTAATATTCTTCAAAAAGCAATTCTTCATTCAGTCCCAAATACACATTGCAACCAAACATATTTCTCCAGATTATCACAAATAATAACCCCCACACAATTATGTGCTGGTTCGAAAGATGCATCAACTGATACCTGTCAGGTAAATATATTGTTAATTTTTTTAACATAAATCATTTCATTATTTTCTGGACAAGGAAATCTCAGAACAATAAGATTTCCTCCCTATACTATATATTTTTTTAAACTATTTGTAGGGTGATTCTGGGGGTCCTGCACAAATAGAAATTTCTGAGGGTAATAACATGTATTATATAGTCGGAGTTACTTCGTTCGGAGCAAGTTGTGGGGGGAAAGTCCCTGGTGTTTATACGAGGATTAATAAACATTTAGACTGGATAGAGTCGATAGTGTGGCCGTGAAAGAAACAGTATTTTTTTGTATAAAAACTTGATACTACTGCTTCTATGAACAGAAAGAAAAAAATAATACTCAAAAAGTGCTTTAAACTGGTGCTCAATGTTTAATTATTAGTCGCTCAATTGTATTTTTACAAAACAATAAAAAAGAACGACCTCAAGCTTTCTTTGTAAATATAGTTAATAGCTTATCCATCGTTTAATTTTTGATATATTTTATTTATTAAAAAATATATTTTAATTGCTCTTAATAATACAAATAACTGCGTATGTATAAATACTTTTATTACTCAACTATTTATACAAAGGAACCAATAACAAATCTGCAAAAAATAAAAAAGGCAAATTGTTAATTAAAAAATTATACTATTATAATTATATTATTAGACTTTATAAAGGCACTGCTTAAATTTAATAATACTTTTCAATCTTTTAGGTATTTCTAATTTTTTTAACAACGTCTGATAATAACAAGAGCTCTTCTTTGTGGTGTTATTGTAAACAAAAGTTCTCGCAGCATTTCTGCTCAATTCTAACAAGCTTGGGATTTCTTGCATGTTATTAAATTTATTAACAATGGCATTATGACGGTCTTTGGCTAAATTTGCGGTATACGACTGCGGCATGCTTGAAATTTGTAAATGTTTGTTGTAATATTCATCTTTAATAGCTTTAGTTGGGGTGACAAAGTTTAAAATACGCAAGAAAGATTCTAAAAATGTTGGCATATCCTTGTGTGGAATGTCTCTTTTCAAAAACTCAATAACAACCGAGTCAACTTCTACATCAAAATTCACAATAAACGTTACCAATAAAGTATTTTTGTTGATTTTATCGGGGGTCGAAGATGTTCGCAAATTCGTAAAAAGGAACGCTTCTAATTCCTCGTTATATCCGAAATAATTGTAAATGTCCAGAAGATCGCGCTCAAATGTGGGCATATCGAAAGTTAATAAAATATAAATAATAGCAATTCGATCGTTTTTTTCAACATTTTTTCTTACAAACCCGTTTATTACACATTCGAAGAGGTAACTGAAATCGTTTTCAATTTCTGCAGAAACTACGCAGTATTCTACTAGTTCAAATGCAATATCCGAAGATAATATTTCGTATAAACATTCCGTCCATTCTTTCGATGAAAACCGACAATAAAATATGTATTTGTGAAGAAAAGGCTTATTGCAATGATCTAATAACAGCTTCTTATCTATTAATGGCCAAATTTTTTTGAACAATCCAGCAGTGTCATTATATAGTGTATGTTCTAAAGCAGTGATTCCACCTGTTTTAACTAAATTCACGTCTGCCCCTCTGTCAATTATTTCCTCAGTTAATGGACTTTTTGTACGTAGACTAATGGATAATATACTGCCAGCACAACAGGTGTCATTAAAGTCATATTGATAGTCAATTAATTCTGAAGCAATGGCATGATTACATTGAAGCAATGCTGCCATAAAAGGATTACATAAATTATCACACCTAATGGTAGTGTCTGCCCCATAGAAAAGTAATAATTGGACCATTTGTAAATTATCATTTAAGACAGCCTCATGTAAAGGCGTAAAACCACAATAATCTGTAGTGTTTATGTTTGCACCACTTTTAATTAACAGTTTTGCAATATCTGTATTATGAAAGGATATAACTGTAAGATGTAACGGTGTTGAATTATGTTCTGTATTACACATATTAACATCACAGCCCATCTCTATAAGTCGTTTGATAATATTTATGCTTCTATTATAAAGTATACCCATGAAAATACACGTTCTATTGTCCTCATCTGTTATATTGACATCAACATTGGGTTGGGCCAGAAGAAGATCCAGAGCTTCTAAGCTGTAAAATGTTATTTTTAAAAGAACTATAAAAGGGTTAAAGAGGGCTTTCAAACTGATTAAAAAAAGTTAAACTATATGTGAAATGTTAAGGAATTTGCCTATGTATGTTTATTTAAACTTTTACTATTAATGTATACATACTTATCAGCAGTGACAGCAGCCTGAAGTGGTGTATTTCCTTCACTGTCACATATATTTAGGTTTAAATCTTCATTCGTTTTTAACAGTTTTTTTAGTTGTTCAATATCACCATCAAATATTGCTTCAGTAACCAAATTTATTAACATGTTGGCTAATAACAATTCTCGGTAGATCTTTCTAAAAATAATCTACTGTTATAGTAAACATTGCCATACAATTTTCAAATATGCCCCAACTTCTGCAGTTCTTCTTATAAATAGAAACAAATAGGATTATTTTTTTGAAAAAGCTGTTATAAACAAAACGTTGACATTTCACAATAAAGGTAATAATAAAAAAAAGTAGGTTTAACAAATGACTAAACGAAACCATTTTTAACAAAAATTATTCTTGTTAAATTATTATCGTACTTACGAGTTACTATTTTATTAAAAAAACTTGCTTATTCTACTCGTTCTACTTTACGTTTTTATGGTTATGTTTATAACCATAGTTCATAACCTTTTTCATTTCGACTTCGACCACAGATAAATGGTGACAGTTGGTGACTTTAATCTTTATTGTCCATTTAACCAAAGTAATATTTATTTATTTCATTATCAGATACAAGAAATGTAGTAGTATAATCAACTATTTATATGTGTATTTACAATTATTATATATTGTTATAACACGTTATCTTTATTTTGTGTATTTTATCACGTTTAACACTTTAGGTAACGATACGTGACAAGAACCACATCCATATAGGCTTGACCGGATTATCTATGGACTTGACGTAATTTGTCGCCATATTTAATCCTCGATTATTGACGGCGAATTTGTTCTTAATGTCGAGTAGCATAAATAAAAAACAAATAATTTATGTAAGTAAACAGTAAATGTGGTAAACTTAAGTTTTTTTATGAAGTTCTACTTACTATGTAACGATGGATAAGTGCTCATGAACCTTTTTTGTGTTTAAATGTTTGTATTAACATTGTGCACCTTAAAATGTCTGTTCATTATAAGTTCAAATCGGCTCTCGAGTACGATACCGTAACTTTCGATGGATTACACATTAGTGTTAGAGACCTTAAAAATGCTATTATGCAGCAGAAGAGGATTGGAAAAGGCACTGATTTCGATCTACAAGTCACAAACGCCCAGACTAAAGAAGGTTTGTAAACACGCATTGTCATCTTATTAGAGTAGTAAAACGTCGTATAGTAAGTCTTTTTATAAATAATTTCTTGTTTTAGTTTATGAAGACAATGATGCCTTGATACCAAAGAATACTTCTTTATTAATTGCACGCATTCCTTCATCCCAAGTTAAAGTGAAAACTTGGGAGGGTTATGGGGGCAGCACAAGCCCTGACACTAAAGTAGATGATATTGGCCCAATTGCTAAGACAGCTGATCTCTCAAAATTAGATGCTTCAGAAGAAGATAAAATTAGGGCTATGATGTCACAATCCACACAGGATTATGACCCCAGCAAGTGAGTTTATAATGATTACGAATAATAACTATATACTAAAATACTAAATACTATACATACCTTTGTTGGTTTTGTGTCAGTAAATAAAGTATGTAGGTGAGTAGAAAAAAAATACATATGTGTTTTGATTTTTGTTTTAGTTATTTGAAAATTAGAGGTTCCAATCAAGTAGGAGCAGTTCCTCTTAATTATCGTTGTTTCAAGTGCCACCAAGGTGGACACTGGATCAAAGACTGTCCGTTGAGCCAGGGAGCTGTAAGAAACATTTATTATTACAATGTAGCATTATGATTTTTACTTAATATTTTATTTCCAGGAGCCAATGGAAATAAAGAAAAGCACAGGAATTCCTCGCAGTTTTATGGTCCCTGTTGAAGGTCCACAGGTGCCTGGGGCCATGATGACCCCAAACGGTTCTTTCGCCGTCCCTGTACTGGATCATCAGGCCTATAATGAAAAACCACAACCTCCAGCTCCTCCTGAAGAAAAACAACCAGAAATACCAGAAGATTTAGTTTGTTCTATTTGTTCTGATCTTTTGACTGATGCAGTAATGATTCCTTGTTGCGGTAATTCATTCTGCGATGAATGTATTAGGAGCATCTTGTTGGAATCTGAAGACCATGAGTGTCCTGATTGTCACGATCGTGACATTTCACCTACCACTCTCATACCAAACAGGTAAGAATAACTTTTTTATTTGCTACTGGTTTTGGATTAGATTTTTTAAATTTAAAAAAAAAATGTATTTTTTTGTGTTTCTGTAGATTTTTAAGGAATGCTGTAGCGAATTTTAAAAATACTACAGGATATGTGAAAAGGCCTGTATATAAGCCTCCGCCTACCATTGTTGAAACTCCTGAACTCAAGAAAGAAGAAGAACCAGAGGTAATAATATTTTTTTAAGTTCTTGGCTTAAGCATGTAATTATTTTATTTTTATTCATTTGTAGAAAGTTCCTACATCCACAACACCAACTCCTATCAAAGAAAGCACTCCACCACCTGTGGTGCCACAACCTGAGACAGAAAAGTTGGTCATAAGTGAAGCAGATTCCACAGAAACGCCAAAAACTATAATTAAAGATACAATACCAGAGGTACTATCGTTTTCTATTTATTTGTCCTTTACAAACAACAAATTGATCTCAATACTGTACACTTTGCAAAGTACTATTGAATACAAAAAATCGATTTATTCAAAAAATTTTAATTAATTTTACTTTTTCTTATTCTCTAATCAATTTTTATTTTAGGATAAAGTTACCAGTCAACAAATAAACATCCCAGAAGGTCCTCCAGGTGTTTCGCCGAAGAAAGACGAGTCGCCCAGGGCTCAGCCAATTACTACAATGGCGAATGTCCCGAGAGTTCATGGTAAGCAATTACATATTTTGACCATAGGTATTGCAGAAAGCTATAACATTTATTCCTTTGGTTTTTAGCACATCCACGCCATAAGTCTTCTCATGATCGTTCACCTAGGAGGCACATTCCTCACCAGAAGTCTCCTTCATACAAGGAACCAATGTAAGTATTTAAAAATTATAACTTTCTTAAGAATGAATTTTGAATGAGTTTTTTTTTATTTTAATTATTTTTAGAAGTCACATGGAGGATAGACCTGGGACTCCCACTGTAGATGAACCTGGTGGTATAGAAAATATGGCACCCTCTGCTAATAATAATAAGAGTGTTTATCAAGCTGGAATGCAAGCTTATGCGACACCTCTGCCTGGTGTTATGCCGCCTGTGGTGAGTTAACAATTTTAATTTGTAAATTTTAAACATTTAATGGAGAAAGTAATAACTTGTTTAGCACAATACAATCGATATTAAATTTTATTGAGTATTAGTTTTATTTGTTTATTGGTTTTTAGGCAGTCCACCCCCCCGTAGTAGGTACATACAGACCTCCCATGGCTGGTTATCAGGGGCCACTGCCGAATTTTAGAATGCCACCACCCATGTCGAATCCGCCGCCATACTTACCTACGTAAGTTTTCTAATATAGAACTTTGGAAGCATAAATTAGGTTGATATTAATAAAAAAAAAGGAATTTATAGTTTGTTATTACATTTCATTCTTATATTAATGGGTATTTATCTTTTTACTTTTTTTAATTATAATTTATAAATGAATTTGTTTTCATTTTAGCCCTTACACCGTACCACCTCGTCCAATTTACGAAGGGGACCGAGCAGCTCCATACTCGAATTACACTTCCACTTACAGGCCTTCGAGGGGCCGAGAATATCCTCCCCGTGAAACTTTAAGGCGCGGTAGAACACCTCCAGGGTAAATTTTGATTTTAATCAATATCATTTGTCTTACTATACGCCACATTCATTCATAATTTTCAATAAAATTATTTATAATAGTAAAATTAATAAATTCACTAACTAAACTAAAA
This sequence comes from Agrilus mali, assembly GCA_029378335.1. NCBI lineage: Eukaryota > Metazoa > Arthropoda > Insecta > Coleoptera > Buprestidae > Agrilus > Agrilus mali. The sequence goes on from CM055661.1 coordinate 7,766,216, forward strand.
AATAACTATGTACTAAATTACCACTAAAACAAATGAGTTATAAAAATTTTGAAATAAGTGCATTTTGTTTTATTTTTAGTGTAATAGACGATCCTTTGGCTGCTTTCGAAAGGATGCTTAAAGAGAAGGATGAGAGGGAACGCAGAGCCAAGCAACGTAAAACGAGAAGTTATAGCCGCAGTTCTAGTAGAAGTTACAGTAGATCACCGGTACACAGAAGAGGGCGTAGTCGATCGCCACGCAGGCGCATGTCACGAAGTCGTTCAAGATCGTTCTCTATCAGCAGGTACTTTTTTTTTAATATGAAGTGATGAGATCGTTAAATATATAATTTATTATACAATTAATAATAAATATTTGTTTTAGGTCACGATCTCGTAGTTTTTCTCCAAGTCCAAGGGGATCTCCTCCTCCAAGGGACTATTCACCCAGAGGATCGCCTCGACACAAGGGACCTCCCAGGTATCGATCACCCATCAAATCACCGCAAAGGTAAGAATAATTAAAATATGTACTTAAACTTTAAAAGCATATTTATAATAAATTTACCATCAAAAGATCAAATTACATATTACAGTTATATCTAATTGTATTTTCTTCTTTTTATTTGCAGAGGTCCCCTACCCCCTGAACTGTATCGTGGCGGTTTCAAGCGAACAGATCGTGACCGCGACCTCGACAGAGACCGTGATTATCACCACCCCCCTCCTCCCCATCACCACCGCGACAGGCGTGGTTACAGTAAAGACAGAGATAAAGACTACGGAACGGGAGGACGTGACATGCGCGGTCGCGGTATTGGCGGCCCCACACCGATCTCTTCTGCCAGCGATTACGGCCACTCTCCTTACTATGATTCATACGATCGAGGTGGCGTAGGAGGCGGTAACCGCAAACCGAACCAGGGCCCGCCTTCTTCGGTCTCGGCACCGTCTTCTGGGCAATGGAACCAGCCGCCCATGGTAGGATTAGGGCCCCCCAGGAAAGAGTATCCGTCCAGTAGTCATCCTTATTACAGCACAGACGTCGGACCCATGCACAGGTATTTTATTATCATTGTTATTATACATTGTATGTTCGCTGTAAATTTACGATTGTTGTCGTTGTCGTCGAGGGTGTTGGTTAAAGGCGCCTGTTTTCGCGATTCGAAGTTTTTGTTGTTGGCGTCATCTCTTGCGATTTAAAGTAGTCGCCTTTTGAATGTGGTAAAAAAAAGTATACAAACTACGTAGTGATCGCAAGTAAAACCAAACAAAGAACGATAAAAAGGTAATTTGCAAATTAATGGATCTAGTTCTTTTTTATTGTTATATTTGATTGTTAGGCCTATAAAAAAATGTATCAAAAATAAGTGTCTGTATACATACTAGAACTAATTTCCATAAGTTCTGCTGTTTTTATTTGTAATTGTAATCTATCGTACAACTTCAATTAAAATATATTTACATACCATCACGTCCGTTCTAGAATTTATTGTAGATATTGATAAACTCCTCCAAAGAGCTAAACCAGTCTTTAGTTAGTGTGCTTTGGTCTTCGAAGTCTTAGTGGCACTTTAATATCTGAGAACTTCAAATTCTTTGGGAGGGCTTGAAACCCGTTTATAAACTCAAATTACAAAATCAAGCCCATAAAAGGTTCAAAGGATAGTGCCTCAAAGTACTATAAATTAATAGTCTTTTTTTTGTACTTCATATTTTTCTTAATAAAAGAAATATCGTTCTTTGTTTGATTATTATGGCAGTAATTAAAACATTAAAATGTACCTATATGATTTATTAGACGACCTTTTGTCTTGTCTTTCATTTTTGTTAAAGAAAAAAAGTTTTTTTTTTTTAAATGAAATGAAAATGAAAATCTAATGAAACACTTTATCTATCGAATTACTTACAAAATAGTGCAAAAAGACTGTGATATTTTAACGCTAATTAAAATAATAAATTATTAATAATCCTGATTTTTGTACCTGATGTAACACGTATTGTTTTTATATTTACATATATACTATACGATATTCTTCATTTATACACGATTTCATAATTAATTAATTAATAAATAATATTGTCGTTGTGTATTAAAATATACATATGATGTTTTGTTCGTTCGCATATAAGGAGGATTTTAATTCAACGCAACATTTTCTTCAATGCAGTTTTTTTTTTATATTTTTATAAAGGTGCTTACTACTGGATGTTTCTATTTATTTAATAATTTTCCTTCTTTCATGTACTATTTGGTTTACTAAATTATTTCTGTCGTTTTTATATATAACAATTCCCTCTCCAGTGTTTTTTCCTTTTCAAAAGCGTTAAAAAATTTAGCAAAAAACATATTGTAGGTGCTGTGATATACGAATGTTACTGTTGTTGGATTTTCTTCGGAAAAAGGTGGGTATGGAATTTTTTAGTTTATTGTTTGCTGTAAATGTCCCATGTAAAAGTATTCTGTTTTATTTTTAAAATAGATATAAAATTTTCTTTTTTGGGCCCCATTTGCTAATTTTATTATAAATATATACAATAATTAATTACTATATTAAAATTTTATTCTGTACGTACTTCATTTAATACTGAAAAATTTCACTTTTTTTTTTTAAATTTTAATATTAACAATTTGCAGGGCTGGGCAAAGCTCATCAAATGGGCTTCAAGCTCTTATTTATAGCGCTTTGGCCCTTGAAATGCCAATTATATACATTTTAAAATCCAATGACTTCCAATTCAATTTCAATTAATTCAAAGCCCTATAATCACTTATGAAAAAAACTTTGAGCAATTATAAGGGCTTGAATTATATCGGAAGGGCTTCAAATGCATCTAATAACTTGAAGGTCTTGCAATTAGGATTTTGTATCAAAAGATTTTCTTTATTAGAGCTTTATTGTTATTACGATGAGTGCAGACTGTTCACTATTGCACAATAAGTCTATCTGAACACATAAAACAAATCTTAATCAATTCAAAAACTCACAGGAAATTACAGATAATCAGTGGAAATGTCTTCTTGCTTTTCTTTATACTCTGAACATATTTAAAGCACTTCGAAAGGGATTCAAACACTTTGAAATTGTCTGAAGCACTTTGAAAGTTCTTCAAGTCCTTTTTTGAAATACAAATTACAAATCAGTTTTATAAAATAATTCGATTACTTTGCCACAACTACTTGTTCGAAAAAGGGCTTGAAATATAGTGCTTTTGAGCCCCTAAAGTACTAAAGCTCTGCCCAGCTCTAACAATTTGTAATTCTTCCCCTAATACACACAGCAATGAAATATATCAATTTTAAAAATTAATTATTTGCTTGATTATTTATTCCATTGTTATAGGATTTGATATTAACAATCTAACAAATACACCATCAGATTTAAAAAATTACCCTCATACTCAAAAATGTCTTAACAATTTACATGTGATATTAATTAATAATACGTATATTAAATACTTTTACAACACGTTGTATATACTTATACATATTAATCGTAATGTGATATAAATAATTTTCGACAGATTATACCTATAGGTAAATAAAAGTAAAATTTAATTAATGCACTTGTATTACATATGTAATGTATAATGTATAAAAAAAGACGTTAAGAATTGGACTCTGAAGATGGCAAGAAACAGTTCGAAATATGCTTCAACGAAAGGACATTCATTCTAAATGGATTATAACATAATTTAAATTAAATTGTTATTATTTATTTTAGTTAGTCAAGTTATGTAAAGTGTATTTAATATTTGTACATATATTAAATTTTATTTTTATTTAATACCTACTTTGCTTACGAATCAAATTATAGATAATTCAATTTTATGTTGCAGTTATACAATACACAATGTAATTGTATAATTAAAAAGATTACCAATTAAATTACATCTCAATTTTCTCTTGTATAATAATTAATTTAATAAGAAAACTTTTGAATAAACAAAAAATCGTGTTTTTTTTTATTTATTTGATTTTCTAAACCATTATAATACTGTCTAAACCTCATTAAATTTAATAATCCTTTCACATTTATTTATTTAATACCTAATATACAGGGCGATTTATTTAGGTTGGCTAATCGGAGCTTCTTGTTAAAATTATAATCGCGTAATGTTATATAAAAAAATGTTTGTCCAAATTTATTTATTAATCAAAAAAAAGACGTTACTGGTTTTGATATTTTGTGTTCAAGAAAACACTCGGTATACAAATATTTAACGCAAAGAACAACTTTAACTTCAAAGTAGTAGAATAGAAATTTTTTTTATTTTCATTAAAAAATTGCAAGAGATAATCTTCAATTAACAAAATGTTGGGTGTCGTATTTTTTAATTTTAATAATAAGAATTGTTTGTCCATTTATTATACAGAGTGTTTTCTTTGGGGGTTCATAACTTGCAGATACAACACATCAAACTGTGATAAAAGTGTTAAACTTCAGCAGAAGTTGCGGGAGTGTAAAACTTCGTAATTATAAGGTGTCTTAAAGGAAACCAAAGGAAAAAGTATACCTAAGTAAAAAAAAACTAAAATAAGTTTAGCTTTTTAATTTTTTAAAGTTTTAGTTCCTGTATCAATAAGACCACGAATAAAAGAAACCAACGATTCTTTCTACAACACATCAATTAAGGATTGATATCAATGTTATAATATTAAATTATATTTAAATAAATTAAAAAATAAAACGTTCTAATCTAATAAATGAGTACTAATAATAAACTTTTTATTTCTTTTTTTTCAGGTATCATTCTCGCGATGACAACCCTCCACATCACCTACCACCTCTCATGCAGCCGCCACCGACACAACAACCGCCCTCCTCCCATTTACCTCATATAAGACAGTATGACGATATAGCACCCCCAGGAGTCGAACAACCCCCCATCCCCGGCTTAGAAAGTACCCCCAAATACGATGAACGATATGGCATCTCTTATGAGAATGATCGTCCTGTAAATAAATATGACAGTTACGATCGTGTAAGAGAAGAAAAACTTAGAGATGAAAGAAAAAGGGAAGACAGGGTGAATTATAATAGGGATGAGAGGTTAAAAGAAAGAGATGATAAAGTAAAAGAACGGGAAGAAAAGCCTAAAGAAGAAAAACTGAAGGATGATAAAGGAAGAGAAGAGAGAGAAGAAAAGGGTAGGGGACGGGATGAAGAATATTCTGAAGGGAGGGGTGTCAGGAGAAACAGGCACAGTCGTACACCCGAAAAGGCCCACGACAGTAATAGTAAATCTTCAAAGGCTCGCTCACCAGAAAAATATAAAAGAAGGAAGTGGGACGAGTCTTCTGAGAGTAGAGAGAAGCGTTCCGCTCACGAAAAAGATAAAGATAAAAGCCGAAGAAGGGACACCTCAGATGATAAGAAGAGTAGAGAGAAAAAAAAGAGGAAAGAAAAGAAAGAGTCAGAAAAGAAAAAGCGTAAAGATAAAAAGGAACGAAAAGAGCATGATAAAGAGAAGGCGAGAAAAACAGACGAGCACGATTCAGAAGAACAAGAAAAGGTATCAAAGGAAGATCTTCCTGAATCTAAAGATAATGAGCAACCGCAACGTATTAAAGAAATTGATGATAAAGTTATACCTGAAACCACCGAGCCTATTGAAAAAAGAGAAGAATCTCCAGAAACTACTGTTTCTAGCAGCGAATATAGCAAAGAAAAATCGAAAGAAATGCCAGAAGTTAAAGAGAACAAAATGAAAAGCGATTTGTACGGGGATTTACTCAACGAAGACGTAGACAATACCGTCATACAAACATACGGAAAACTCGCTAAAAATGATGAAGACCACCAACAACAACAATCACCGAGTAAGCCTACAATAGCTTCACCAGAAAAGGAAAAAGAAGTAGTAACGCCATCAAATGACGAAAAAGAAATATTCGTTGAAGAACCTAAAGATTTTGACGACTCAGAAAGGGACATTTTAGAAATTCACACCAATGAAACTGACCTGAAACCGGACCTAGAATTGAAAAATGAAGTCCTGGCTCCGATTCCTGAGAGATCAAAATGGGAAGTCGAGGAAGACTCAATCGTAGCCCTTAACGAATCCTCAAAACCCGATAGTAAGGCAGAAAAATCCGATAAGTTAGCAAAGGTAACCAATGAGGTTCTTAAAAGGGCCGAAAACGCTATTTTTGCTAAAGCCATCAACGCTATTCGGCCTATCGAGATCAAAAAGATCAGTTTAGATAGAGCAAAACTTTATTCAGGAGAAAGGGACGGCAAGGAAAGAAAAGTGGAAGAGTACAAAGACACCGATGGCCGTAACATTCAAGTTACCATCCCAGTGAATTACGAATCAGAAATTCATCCTCTATCTACGGAATCGAAACCTGTTATTGCAAGCAAACCTCGCCTGTCAGTCAAAGAACGTCTTGGAGTTAAAGTAGATGATTTGGATAATATTATCCAAGTAGAACGTAACAGATCCAGAAGTTTGTCACCATTCAGCAGACGAGCAAATTACGCTGATAGGAATCTTGGACATGGAGAACGTAGAGTACAATTAGACGAAAGACGTAGAAGAAGAGAAAGCAGTAGAGAACACCAAAGAAGATACGACAAGAAGGATCCAAGAAGAGATCGAGAGCGAGACCGAGACCGTAACTATCACAGAACGGAAAGATTGCCCAAAAGGGACAAGGACACCAGTAGAGACAGGGGCGGCCACGTAAGACAAGATAGAAAAGATTCTAGAACCCCATCCAAAAAGGTATCACATGAACGTGCAAAATCAAAACATAAGAGGGGTTCCTCAAGCTCTAGCTCGGCCAGTGACAAAAAAAATACTGAAAAGAAGAAAAAAGACAAAAAGAAGGAGAAGAAACGCGAAAAGTCCAAGAAACACCACAAAGAAGAAGAAAACAAAGCTAACGTTAATACCAGCGAAAAGTTAGAAAAGAAGGAAGATAGCAAGGAAGCTACAAAAGCTTCAGCAGAACGGCGTAAATCGATGATAGACGAAGCACACTTTGAACCCGATTATGACCTGGAGACTGAGTCTGAAAAAGAAGAAAAGCCGAAAGAAGAAACTAAAAAACGAAGCAATTCCAAGACACCAGATTCTTTGGCGTCCAAAAAAAGAAAATTAGATAAAAGAAGAGACTTAAGTTCCGATAGTTCGTCCAGTTCAAGTTCCGAAGAAGAAAAGAAACGGAAGAAGCACAAAAAACGAAAAAGGAAGAAAACGAAGAAAGAAAGTAGTTCCAGTTCAAGTTCTGAAAGTGAATCCGAATCTAGTGTAGACGAGAAAGATAGAAAGAAAAAAAAGCACAAGAAAAAACAGAAAAAAAGAAAAAAATCAAAGAAATAAATTTGTGACTTCATAAATGTTATTTTTGGTGGACCTTAATCTTTTAATTGTAGAAAACTGTTTTTTTTTTGTAAAAGTAATTTTGACTAGATGTATAAAAGCATCTAGTAATCATAATACATAACCGTGTACATAGGTACCGAAATTAAAAATAATAAATCAGAAACTTGAAACCCTGATATTTTACTAATTGGGGGAGAAAACTTATTGAAGACCTTTTTCTCACAACTTAATGCGAAGGTAATATTTTTCCCATTGTCCAATTTCTATTGTATTACTGCAATAAATTATTTTTGCATTTTGCTAATGATGCTGTAATTCGACTCATATAATACACTATAAAATACTTTACAGCAAATTTTCAGTTTTAAAAAACTCTTAATAAGTCATCCACGTAAACAAAAAAAAAAGAGGTTTGACATTATTTTATCCCAAGGTTATTATGAATGGATCATCGCAAACAAGTTCAGTCTAATACATTCGCTCTGATAGATGACGTGTGTTGGAATTGTTGCTGAAGAAGTGGTAACTGGAAAGGGAAAATTTTGAATACTTTACCATCACCGTAACAATAAACAGTGAGTTTTAACTTAATTTATTTTCTTACTTTTAGTACCTACCTAGTTATAAACTTGAAGGAATAAAAAGAAAACAAAAGAGCTGTCTGAAATGAATTATCTTATTTTATATTCTAAATTTAAAAAAAACTAGCAGAATTGCTATTAGCAATTATTAAATTAAAAATTGATAAATTTAACTTATACAGTATATTTAATACCATGATCTGAAAATATTGGTGACAAAAAAAACTTATTATTCCCTCTAGCAATTTTATTTGAAATTATCGCGTACCAATTGATGCGGATATACGAAATAAAACGCCGGAATTGCAGTCTTGTTGTATACAGGTTTATTATAAAATTCCTATGATAAAAAATATAAAATATCTCGTAACTCTAGGATAGGTAAAAAAATTATTTTTTTGACTGGGAATTTGTCAGTTTCGTTATCGTGTCTATTAATTGCCTACAATTCGTTAATTCTTTCGTTTTTTCCGAAAGTTCCGAGGCTTTCTCGGCTAGTTCTGCTTCTGCAAGCTGCAGCCGTTTCTCTATCTGCGCCGCTTGCTACAGAAAAAAAAAACGAGATCATTTTCATCATCGATAGAACAAAAATGTTATACAACTTACCATCTTTAAACTTTCGTAAGTGACTGATAATCGTTGATTAAGTTCCTCTTTTTTCTCCACTAATTTCTCTTTCCTTACAAGGTTCTCTTCTAGTTTGGCAATTACTCGCCTTAAATCTGTTATCTGTTCTTCCGCAGCACTTCTTCCTTCTTCTGCCGAATGGAGACGTCTTAAAGCTTCTTCTAATTCTGTAGTTTTTTCTGCCAACAGTCTCTCTTTTGCTGCTAACTGGCTTGATGCTACCTTACTGCGCCCTTTTTCTGCTTCCAGCCTAAAAAAAATATTTGTAACTCACAAACTACTGAGCTTTTTTTAAAATAATGCTTCTTCAAGTCTCATAATTGACTTACCTATTACTTAAGTCAGAATTACTTTTTTGAATCTCATCTCTGGATTTCGTGACTTCTTCGTGACACTGTTGCACGTGAAAAAGCATCTGGTGTAACCGATTTAATTCAGCGGTTAATTGCGCAGCCCTGTGTTGTAAGTGGGTACTTCTCTGAGACGCCGCCTCCATGCTCACGATTGAAGCCCTCTCTATGTGTCGCATAGACGCCAGCTTGTACTCAAAAAGCTCCATGACGTCCGAAGTCGATACATTTATCATATTATTTTGAGATACGGCCACCTGAAGAAATAAAACGTTTCGAAAATGGAAAATTAACTTCATTAAATATTAGTAAAAATTCACTAATTCATTTTTAAAATAGTATTTGTACGTACCTTTAATTTATTAATAACTTCATCAAGCCTTTCGAGCTGTGACACGGACATGACAGGGAAGCACCAGGTGCTATCGTTGAAACCATTCCCAGGAGCGCTCTTATGGTCATCAGTTTCAATCATTGACTGCATTTCAATCATTGCACTTGCTATAGATTCAGGTGGAATACATTTATTGGAAGTCAATTCCAAAACTGTGGCTTTCGTATCTTTACATCCGTTGTACAGGGCTTGAGCAAGGACCATATGGATTTGTCTAAAACGAAACGGGACTTCCCTCAAAACTCCAATTCTTGTATTTTTTTTTATATGCTCACCTATGCCTTAATAATTCATCCCTCATCTCCACACAAGCCGGATTAATTTTAGCCAGTTCAACTATTAAAGCTAAAGCATTAACGTAGAGGCCGATGGCTTCGGACGACATGGTGCTGGCGTCAGTGGCCCTTTCCCGAGGCGACTTTAGCCCCAGCAGTGGCACAAATATCTTTTCCAAATACTCATTTTCGATTGCATTCACTATCCGACTTTGGGAATCTGGGCAAAGCACCAAAACCCTCAAAAGTTGCATCAAAGCGTTCAAACGTTTATTGCGTTCTATGCTGGTGGGGAAGTCATCGTCGCTGACGTTTAACACGAACGTGAATATTGGTAGACCGACCATAAGCTGTTCTGAGACCGTGTTGTCGTAGGCCGAGTTCACGGCGACCGTTCGTAATACTGCCAGAGCCTGCGAACAAACAGTTTCGACCTGGAGCCATTTAAGGGCAAGTGCCACCATCCGAGTATGAAGTAGTTCGATTTTTGGTATGTTCATTTCGATAACTGCGTGAAGAAACTCGAGAAGAAGCGACATGCACTCGGGCTCCTGTTGAACTATGTTTTCGCTAGGATGGTCGTCGTTTGTTAAATTGCTTTCAATGGCCTAGAAAGTGAGAAATTGAATTTGTATTTAAATATTTCTGAGAGTAACATAAAAACTTACAATCAATAATTTTTCAGTTTCAATCGCGAAATTTTCGTACGATAAAATAACGTCCATGTGATTCCCCTGTTGTGAAACGTCCAAGAAAAATTCGACAACGTGCCTTAAAAGAATCGGGTCTCGGGCTTTATACGCTTCCATTAGTGATTTAAACGTAACTTCTATTAATTTCAAAAAAGCCGCTTTCGGCACTTGTCCATTCATATATTCCAAAATAATTAAAAGCTTGCACACATGCACTTCTATTTTTACTCCCTATCAAAAATAAAAAAAGTATATAATATAATCACTTAAAAAATTAAGTATTTTTTTACCTGAAGTGGAACACACATTCTCACAAATTTCTTTATATCTACACATCTTGAAAGTGTGTAAATGGCAGGAAGGTTTTTATAACATAAATTAACCAGAATTCCAAGAGATAAGGTAACAATTTCTTCATCTTGACCTTCAACCCACTTCGTCAGTGTAGCCATGAGGTGGGGCAAATGTGGGATTTGCCAAGATATTTTTATCCCACATGTTAATTCCTAAAATAATCAATTATTACACACCAAAATAGATTAATTAGCAGTCCGCCAAAGTTTTAGGTGTCTAATGTAATTGGGATTTTAATGGACAAACCATGTTACGTAATGGCTCAGGACTTAGAGGTCTTTGCCATGTATACACACCTGCATTAGTGCCAAAAGTCTAGTTTTCTTTTCGGTAGTAAGATGGTCCCCAACTAATCTTGACAGTAGTGGTAGAAATTGGTAGGTATGAATTAAAGCATGTCTGGAAGCAGGATTTTTGCATGCTAAACATAAAACATTCACAGAACACCATGCCAGTGGGGAACGTGGTTCTACATTTGATAATAATTCGTAGAGGCTCACGTAAAATTCAGAGGCAATGCTAGTGTGAGGATCAAATATACTTAAATCAACTGAAACACTCAGCAGCTACGGGAAACCAAATTCCAAATTAATATCGTCCAAAGCGTTCATGTAATCGATCATTTTACCTGCATAGTCCTGTTTATTACATTGGCAGTATCTTCTGCTTTTGTTTGAATGTATTCTGACACCAAATTAATGAACTGCTTCATGTTATAATATTTTGTGTCGTTTGGATTTGATTCTAATGAACTTGATCTTTCCATTTTGCTTAGAACATAGGAAATAAGTTTTCTTATTAAATGTTAAAATAGATTTAATACCTGAATTTTAAAAAAATCCTGATTGAAAAATAGTAAAATTAACCTAACTCACGTAGCCGTTGTGATTGTTTGAAAGTTTCAAAATTATTGTTGTAAACACTGGTGAACAAAGTCTGACAACATTAAAAAAAAAGTAGTCCCCGTAATTTAGTAGTTTCTGCGCAGTAGTTACCGTAAAGGCTACTTGTGTTAATTACATATTAATTGATAACTCTATCTATTTTAATATTTTTGAATGATATCTTACCATTTGTGACGTTTTACTATAGAGTATGAAGACATTATTGTTTCTTATCTGAAATACTTTTGTGGATTCTGATGTCCGGGTATTTTGCAAATTATGATAGGTTTTCTTCGTATTTTGTATTTCTGTTTTGAAAACTGTATTTTCACAAAAAATTTTCACAATTCTTCAATATAAAAACGAATGACGTTGATTGGAACGATTAACTAACAAACTTGATTGCATACTTGGCACTTGACAAATAAAAAATGATAAATCTGTAAGTATCAAAACATTGCAACTAATTACTAAATCATTCCTTTGTATTCTATAAATTTAATTTTACAGAATAATTTTAAAGCAGAAACGTGTTCTAAACCATATTTAATTTTTTCAATATTACTGTGACAGTGGGCACCATAGCCACTGTTACAGTTTAACATGATGTAAGTCTCATTCTATGATTCCAAATAGCAAATAATAATGTATCTATGGTTAGTGGATGTAGGATGATTTGATTGTTTATAACACAACCAATTTAAATCCATTTTAGCAAGTTTTTTTAAACGAATAAATCTTAATTCGATAGTAAAATATAAGTCCCAAATACTGTTAATTAATATAAACGTTAGAAAAGGTTAATTTATATATTTTTTTATGTATGAATTTCAATTTTATCTCACTACGGTGGTGGTATGTGTGCCCCATTATATGTTGTAAACAGTGATAAAAATAAGATGCAAGTCTTTTTTAACTTAAAAGCAATCGGTTCAGTGATGGTCTAAAAATATAACAAAGTGTGTAGATAATAAACAATGATGATGATGATGATTTTAACGTGAAGTGCTAAAAGAAACAGACCGGAATTCAACTTCCTTCATTAATCAAATCGGAATGAGTGTTTTCAGAAATTGGAAACGGTAATTATGTTTATTTAATTACTATCATTTTGATGTAGCAATTGTTTATGTTTTATACCGATAAAATGAATTTTAAGATAAAAGGTTCAAGTTTATTGTATCACAACCGTGTACCAGATTTATGTTTATATATTTGTTAAAGTACATTTAAAAAAAAATAAAACTGTCGACATAATTAATATGCCTATAAAAGGTAGATTGAAATCTGTAATAAATGTAACAAATTGTTTTATCAAGGTAATAAAAAAGAAATCAAATTTGTTGCCAAAATTGATGTGTCGTTAAAAATTGTTATCCAGAAAATTAATCACTACAAGGCTGAAACTATTAGGTACCTAGTAACTAATTTTTCTTTTGTTTTGTGTAGGCGATAATAAATTAACTTTAACTGAGTTAAAATTTGAAAAGCCAACAGTAATGAACAGTACGAGGTTCGTTCTTATCAATAGTCATTACGCCACTCTTTTGTTTCCTTTGATTTTAAAATGAAATGCAATTAAACAGGAAAATGTACACCACATAATAAGTTTTTTTGCGATAGGTAGTTTATCAAATTTTGAAGGAAGTTAGTTCTTTAAAAGTGTTCTTATCATTCAGTGATTCGATTTTTCGAAATGATTTTACTTAATCGTAAAAGGTATTTGTTAAAATAATTAAGAGGTACAATACTATATCGAACATATTTATTCAAAATATCAAAGTAGTATTTTGTATGCATATATCTATTTAGGTACTACGACAAATAAACGTAATTTTTTTCTAGAGATACTCAAAATTGTGCTCTAGTTTTGTTGCTTTAACAATTAAATTGATTGTAATTAACCCCCTGTGCAACCACTACAATAACCACCTTGCTGAAAGTCGGGGGTTACCCAATTATGACTCGAAGACGTCGCTAAAATATGATTTTTATTATTTCTTAATATAAAGATACGAAAGTGACCCCAAATGACGACCTATTGATCAAAAGACTAATTCAGTCTACTAAAAACATATTTTTATCAATAAAACCTCACTCACTCTCATATTGCACAACGACAAATAATTATTTTAGTTTCATAATTGCACACAGTGTGGCCCAAAAAGTACCCAATATGCCCAAACTATAATAAGTTAAATTAAAAACCTTTTCATATAAAAGTTATTCCACACTGTATATGTACTGATACATAATTACATAAGATACTAAATTTTTGGAAGAAATATTTAATAAGAAGTTAATTAGTTACTGTTCTTTGCAATTATGTACATATGTACTAATTAATTTAATCAACACATCACAAAAATATATTATGTACATACATAAATATAACTAACGGAATGAAGTAGTTATTTAAGTTGTTTTGTTGTTTTAAATAGAATTTATGTGTAAGTAATTGATTGTATTATATGAACTTGTAGTATAACTGGCAAGAATATTAATTTCTTTCTTGTTGTGCGATTTATCATCTAACTAGAATTGAAAAATTGTTAAGAACTGGGTTATTTGTTGCGTTAAATTAGTAATTATGATAATTTAATTACATTTAAAATATTCTCTCCTATATACAACAATATTTATATCCACCCAGTATATAGACAACTAATGCTGAGTTCGTGAGGTAGATGTAAATAGCGTAATTAGTCGTGGAAAAGTAATAACTAACTTGCCCCTTTTTTCCTATAGTTACCAACTAAAAGGCTCTTTTTTATGGGTATTTTCTTTGTAAAAGCCAAAAACCATATCATATGCTAAAGCATGTGACAGATAAAGAAAACAAAAACTTTTTGCTCTTTGCTGTAAACATAATGCATTTTGTTTTTTTTGAGGCGATAAGTATAAATTTAACCTCATGTCCGACTTAAAAAAAGTTTCCCAAGTTCGTTTCAGAATGAAAGTGCTTAATATATGTAACAGAGTAAAAAGGTAATATAGTACATTCTCGCGTATATTTTTACATATTAATTATAATCAAACGTTAAGGGACCGTTGACCGATTAATTAAAACCCTTATGAATATTTGAAAACAGTGATCATAACATTAATAATTATTATATTATCTATAACACATACAGGGTGAAAATCATTGCTACACTTATATTCTCAGGGAATCTCTTGGATTTTCCATTGTATTGGGCTCTAATTGCAATTATCATAATAGTCATATAGAATCCTAGCATAGAATTGTAATATAAATTATAATCAACGAAAGCTATCTTATCACTTTATACTATTTAATAAAAGTCTCGATTTTTATAGAAATTTAAATTTTTTGTTTCAGAATGACTGTTACAAAAAACGTGCTGGTTGCTTTGCTAATGGGCATGGCATGCGGATTCATGTTGGCTTACTTCAGTCTTATACCAATGGGGACTCTCAAGTTGAATCTGAACGATGCTCACTACAGCAGCCAACTGGACTACGCTGAGGGCCCTACCGAAGACCCAGGTGCTCACAATCATGAAGAAGAATTTCACAATATGGAAGACACCTCGGTGGCCGATCTCTTGTCTAAAAAAATTCGGGTTTTATGCTGGGTCATGACCCAGCCAAAAAACCATCAAAAGAAGGCGAGGCATGTGAAAAATACGTGGGGAAAGAGGTGTAATACTTTGCTATTTATGAGCACCTTGAAAGGTAAGAATATTTATTCAAGGAAAGGAAATAAAAATAGAAATTCTAAATAAATTAATCGTGTAATTGATATTTAGCGTTTTATTTGAAGATGATTCATTACCAGCGATTGCTCTACCGGTAAAGGAAGAAAGAGATTTCCTTTGGTCGAAAACTAAAGAAGCGTTTAGATACATTTACGAACATTATTTGGATAAGGCCGATTGGTTTCTTAAAGCTGATGATGATACGTAAGTAAAAAAATTTAGATTAATTTGACATGAAATATTAACACTTCCTTCGTTTCTTTTAGCTTTGTGATATTAGAGAATTTAAGATACATGCTACAACCTTACAACACATCCGACCCCATATATTTTGGCTGTCGTTTTAAACAGTTCGTTAAACAAGGTTACATGAGCGGAGGAGCTGGCTACGTACTAAGTAAAGAAGCTGTAAAACGTTTTGTTGAGGTGTGTTAACCGTATTGATTTATTTTGTAGTTATTAGTAAATAATTTTTTTTTTATTAAGATGGGATTGTCCAATACCTCGCATTGTTATCGGGGTGATCGGGGCAGTGAAGATGTAGAGATGGGAAAATGTATGGAAGCAGTTCACGTGAAAGCTGGTGATTCCAGAGATAGTCTTGGAAGAGGTAGATTCTTCCCCTTTGTACCTGAACACCATCTTATTCCGGGTCATGTATCAAAAGACTTTTGGTATTGGAAATATATTTACTATGATAGTAAGGAGGTAAGAAAGTAAGCTTTTCTAATTTTTATAGAAAGAGCGAGACAGAAAACATCACAGACTCATTTTTCTATTAATATTTCTACAATAAAATAGTTCAGTTTCAATTAAATAATTAGAAATTATCTCTTAATTAAGTAAACGGTAAGTAAATGTAAGTAAATAATTATAATATTATTAATTTATGATTAATCTTCCACTATTTAATGGAAGAATTTTGAAGAAGTCCAGTTTTTATAAAAAAATTTGGTTAATATATGCAACCCAACGTACACAAAGTGTATGTTGTTGCATAAATAACCCTACTGAAATACGATTAATCAGATATTGTAATTTTAAATGTTGGTGCGGAGAAACTATCCAGGCAAATGACTAAAAATGAAAAATCTATTAGTTTTTTCTTTGTAGAAGTTAGACACCTGGAATTAGTTTCTTAAGTTTATATTGTTGGATTGTAGGGTATGGAATGTTGTTCAGACAACGCTGTGTCCTTTCATTACGTCTCCCCTAATCAAATGTACGTGCTCGAGTATTTAATATATCATTTGAGACCATACGGTATCACCTACCATGTCACCCTGTCTTCTAGTCATCTTGAAGAAATCTCAGTCAATGATAAGGACAACAAGTCAACAATTGCACAAAATTAAAGTAGGTACCACGTTTATCATATATACATAGTTATTATTTAATACAAAAAAGGAATCTCAATATTTTTCTTCTACCAAAGACTTATAGACAAATTATGCTTGTAAAATTAAAAAATCAATGATAAGGATTAAAAAGACATTCCCGCTGCAACTTTTACTGTGTACTGTTAATTTCTGAAACATTTGCCAATTATTATTTATTTTAAAATGTTAAATGCTAGTGACATTTAGCTTGAAACAAAATAAGTTACATTAGTTCCTTAGTTTAACTTGGCCTTAAAATATGTTTAATTGTTGGACTAGAAAATTCAAATACAACCATCAAAATTCATAATTTCTGAACTATCTAATTTGAGACATTTTTCTTTAATGTAGTTTTTGTGAGGATTTCATACGTTTACGATTAGTCATTTGGCTGTGCAAATACTAAAATAAATACCAATTATTCCTTTTTCAACGTTAAGTGCCATTTATATTAACTTTATTTATAAGGAACAATTTATTACCATTTGTGGTTTTTTGTCCATTTTTTTACTCGATATATAGGTTAGTTGAAGTGGTGCATTTCTTGTAAATATTTACATATTTTTTGGGAATATTAATTTTGTTTATGTAAAGGCTTCTTTAGAATTGTATTTTAGGGCCTTCCACATAGAAAATGTGGTTGGTTAGTTGTCTCCTTAGCCATTGGGATTTCATTAATAATTTATTTTATATTAACATATTTTCTGTGTTTTTTATGGTACTATCTTAAGTTAGTCGTTTTTAAAACTTTATAACTAAAAAGGGAAACGATATGAATGATGAAGAATCTCATTTTAAATTTTTTATATGTACGAGATTTTTAATTAAATTTAAAATCTTATTTAAATACTAGTCAGTATGAAATTCATACGACGAAATACATAAGTGATAAATATTTTTTTATTTATATTATAATAAGTTCATGATAGTTTTATTGAATTAAGACGTTTTTTTAATGTTTTTATACATTTATTTAAATGTATATTAAGAAAATAAATGGATTGTAAATTCTCACACATTATTATCACCTATAAGAATCCCACAATTGTTAAAAAAAATGTTTAGGTAGTGGGCAGTAAAAGGTAAGTTGTTGTTTTTTGGCTTAGTATTTGTTAGATGAAGCAGCTTTTAAAATGTGTTGGTAAATAAAACAAAGCCAGAACCTTACACTTAGTTTTTTATTTTCAAATTAGATGCCCGTTTACCAAGGACTGATGAAGATTAAGAAGAAAAGGCAAACTAGAAGTAAAAGTGATTTAGATCCCAAGACCAGAAACTGTGGGACTTCTTATTTCCAAGGTAAATAAACTAACTTATTATTATTACGTGGTTCCCATACATTTCACCTACCAGTGTGTATTCAGTTTCTGTAGTTAAATTCATTAATTTTTCGCTCATGTAAATTTTTTAATTATATAACTGAACTATCAGACGTTTTTTATTGTAATTGTTCCGTTGCTTTGTTTAAAAAAAATCAAGGAAAATTTTATTTACTTTCTGCTTATGTACTGTGATGTAATTCAGAAAGTTATGTATATGTATATATTTATTTTTATTATGCGAAGTCTTTGATTTTGGTGTCTTTTTTCTATGATGTTCATTATTAGCTTATTAAGCACTTTTTTTGTTTATGTTTGGAATGTTGTAGTTGCATATTGCCTTTTTTTTATACAAGGATCATCTTGAAAATAAATAAACATACGAATGCACGTGCTAGATAACAAAACAAAAAATTCATGTTCTTTGCTGGAAATGCATTTTTTGAGGCAATAAATAGGTATATATTAAATCTCATATCTGACTTAAAAAAGTTTCCCAAGTTTTTTTCAGAATGAAAGTGCTTAATATGTTTAACAGCGTAAAAAGGTAACAATGTACATGCTCGCGTATATTTATAACATATACAGGGTGAAAATCATTGCTACACATATATTCTTAGGGAATCTCTTGGATTTTTCATTGTATTGGGTTCTAATCGCAATTATCCTAACACACATTATTACTTTATACTATTTAATAAAAGTCTCGATTTTTATAGAAATTAAAATTTTTTGTTTCAGAATAATGGTTACAAATAGCGTGTTGGTTGCTTTGGTAATGGGCATGGCATGCGGATACATGTTGACTTCCTTCAGTCTCATACCCATGCAGACTCTTAACTTGAATCTAAACGACGCTTACTACAGCAACCAACTAGAGTACGCTGAGGGCCCCACTAAAGACCCTGGTATTCACAATCATAATGAAGAATTTCACAGTATGGAAAACACTTCGGTGGCCGATCTCTTGTCTAATAAAATTCGGGTTTTATGCTGGGTCATGACCCAGCCAAAGAATCATGAGAAGAAGGCGAAACATGTGAAAAATACGTGGGGAAAGAGGTGTAATATTTTGCTATTTATGAGCACCTCGAAAGGTAAGAATATTTATTTATTCAAGGAAAGAAAATATGAATAGAAATTAGAAATGAATTAACCGTGTAATTGATATTTAGCGTCTTATTTGAAGATGATTCATTGCCAGCGATTGCTCTACCGGTGAAGGAAGGAAGGGATTTCCTTTGGTCGAAAACTAAAGAAGCGTTTAGATACATATACGAACATTATTTGGATAAGGCCGATTGGTTTCTTAAAGCTGATGATGATACGTACGTAAAAAAATTCAGATTAATTTAACATGCAGTATTAATTTTTCCTTCGTTTCTTTTAGTTATGTGATATTAGAGAATTTAAGATACATGCTACAACCTTACAACACATCCGACCCCATATATTTCGGCTGTCGTTTTAAAAAATTTGTTGAACAAGGCTACATGAGTGGTGGAGCTGGCTACGTGCTAAGTAAAGAAGCTGTAACACGTTTTGTTGAGGTATGTAAACTTTATCGTTTTATTATGTAAAGATATTAATTTTTTGGTAGTACTTAATTACTTTTTTGCTAAGGTGGGATTGAACAATGCCTCGCATTGTAATCAGGGTGATCAGGGCAGTGAAGACGTAGAGATGGGAAAATGTATGGAAGCAGTTCACGTGAAAGCTGGTGATTCCAGAGATAGTCTTGGTAGAGGTAGATTCTTCTCCTTTGTACCTGAACACCATCTTATTCCGGGTTTTCTACCAAAAGATTTTTGGTATTGGAAATATATTTACTATGATAGAAAGGAGGTATGAAATAAAAAAAAAAATGCTCCCCTATTATTAAAACAATATTATTGAACCTACTCGTGTAATACTAACTTTTTACAGAAAAAGTGAGATAGAGAGCATCGCAAATTCATTTTACTTGCAAATGACTAAAAAATAAAAATCTATTAATTTTTTCGTTGTAGAAGTTAGACACCTGTAATTAGTTTCAAAAGTTTATATTGTTGGATTGTAGGGTATGGAATGTTGTTCAGACAACGCTGTGTCCTTTCATTACGTCTCCCCTAATCAAATGTACGTGCTCGAGTATTTAATATATCATTTGAGACCATACGGTATCACCTACCATGATACCCCGTCTACTAGTCATATCGAAGGAATCTCAGTCAACGATGAGGACAATTCAACAATTTCACAAAATTAAAGTAGGTACAACGTTTATTATATAATAATAATAATAATCTCAATTTTTTTCTTCTACCAAAGATTTAAAAACAGACAGGTACTCAATAACTAACTTAGAAAAGTTCCATTATTTCCTAAGTTTAACATGGCCTTAAAATATGTTCAATTGTTGGAATAGAAAATTCAAATACAACCATCCAAATTAATTATATTTCTGAACTATATGTTTTAAGACATTTTTTTAATGTAGTTTTTTGTATGTGATTTCATATGTTTACTATTAGTAATATGGCCGTGCATATTCTAAAATTAATACCAATTATTATTCCTTTTTCAGCTTTAAGTGCCATTTATATTAACTTAATTTATAAGGAACAATTTATTTGGTAATAAAACACAAATGGTTTTGTGTTTTTTTTTTGGAAATATTTACTTATTTTTTGGAGGAATATTAATTTTATTTATGTAACTGACTTCTTTAGAAATGTATTTTAGGGCCTTTCACACAGAAAATACGGTTGGTCAGTTCAAGTTGTCTCCTTATCCATTGGGATTTCTTTAATAATCTATTTTATATTAACATGTCTTTTGAGTTTTTTATGGAACTATTTTAAGTTAGACGCCCTTAAAAATTTATTGATAGAAACAGAAACAACATGAAGGATAAAGAATCTCATTTTACATTTTTTTATATGTACGAGGTTTTTAATTAAATTTAAAATCTTATTTAAATACTAGTCAGTATGAAATTCATGTGACGAAATACCTATGTGATAAATATTTTTTTATTTATATTGTAATAAGTTCTTTATAGTTTTATTGAATTAAAATGTTTCTTGATGGAGGGGAAAAAGGTATCAATTATGTGGAAACATCGAAACATTTATTTAAAGATAAAGTCGAAAACGATTACTGTTTATATGATTTTATTAACTAAATTAAGTGCACATTTTCTAACAAGAAACGAAAAAATAAATAATTAATATAAATTACAACGTACAAGATAAATATTTTGTTTTCATTCTTAAAATTAACAACAAACTCTTAAAATAGTCGATACCGGTAGATCTTTAAGCAATTATACGTAGATAATAAATGCAATAATTACGTAAAATACCTTCATTTCTCTCCTTATTCTTCAGACCTTAGACCTTTTGAATTTCGAAAAGTTTCACGTCAGTATCGTACCATACAGGAGGATCAACGTTTCTAAAAAATATAAAAATTATAACTTCAAAAAAAGAAATGATTTTTCTTTAGGGTTACCTTAAATAAATAACGCCCCACATGTAGGTTCTAAACCAAGTGGTGGTACCGGCATTAGCTTGGTATTTTCTTATCAAAATCGGATGGGGAACGGGCAACAAACCTACCAGGGTGCCATGTTGTAGAAATTTAAGTATTTCGCTTTCATCAGTTAGGCCTCTGAAACGTAAAAAAAAACAAAGCAAAGTTTGTATATACATACATATTTTCATAATCTTCAACTTCGTACTTGTCTATACAAATCTTCTCAACTTGTGGCACCAAAACCTGAAGAAGTCTCATAATGGTTTGTAACGGAAGTTTACTCTTCCAGGAGTGTACCCATTCACCAGTTGGGACCCACTGACCATTAGGTTTTTCTACTGAAGAACTTACACGAAGACTATTTCTCTAAAAACAAAAATATATTACTAGTAGTTTTTCCATGCTAAAGAGGTAAACGTACCGTTTGTATACTGGGCTTTACAATGCTTGAATTCTCTTTCAGCTGGGTACAAATCTCTTTTTGTCTTGTTTCAGGGGACGAAGGCTAAAACCAATTTTGTAAATTTTATTTTATTTATTATGGCTCTTAGAATTTTTTAAACTTATAAACAAGAAATTTAAAAAATACCTGACTATTGCTAACTTCATCTTTTCCCTCTTCAGAAGTAGGATCATCCCCTCCACCCTTTTCCGGAGAGTTCAAGCTTAGTGTCGTTATACCATTGGTCAAATTGACCTGTTCCATGTGCGAAGTAATCGGATGGGCAGATTCTTTTTCGGTCATCTGGGTTATTTGGGGGGTTGCAGGTAGTGTCGCCTTTAAAGTGCCCGGTTCTGCAGGTAATGCTGGATGTGATCCTTCCATGGCTATCTCGGAAATACTCTCGTGACTCGTTGCATTGGAAAGGGCAGGGCGTTTGGACCTTTTATTCAATGATTTGGCAATGCTGCTGTAGTCGCTGGGTAAGTTGGCGAGACTGTGAAACACTTGACGTTTACGTATGATGGTGTAGACCAGGTTTGAATTTCCTACAAATTAACACTTATAAAGAAAATCAGCAAAATAACACGATTAGGAAAGAATATTAACCATCGAACTGATATTGTATTATGTTGTTGAATATCTCCAATAGAAAGAATACAAGATGATGATTTGTAGGTGACGAAAAAAGAAACCAGGGGGTGCTGAATGCCTCAAGGAGGTGGAGAAGCTTAGTACTTGCCACCATCGATAGTGTCTTCAGATATGGGGAAACTAGAAACAACAATGTTTTTTAAAAAAGTAAGTAAATTACAATTTTTAAGTAAATGAAGGTGTTCGTCAAAAACGATAAGCTTCAAGAATATTTCGGGACATATTTAGTTAAATTTTAAATCTGAGGCGTTTTTAATCTGTATAAGTTTATGTGACACTCACCATTAACTAAGATAGTAAGTAGACAGTCAAACAGGGGCTGAAGTCGTTGATGGCCAGTCGTAATAATTTTATGAAAAACTATAATTAAGAGATCTGCGTGTGTTCCGGTGAATACGGGGATATCCATGGGAACAGTTGCGGTATAAGGCTTGTTTAATCTCACCCCAAAATTACGCTCACCAGACAGTAACAAAAGTATAAATACTCCAATATGCATCAGACCAACTCTGGCTATAAATCAAATCAATATAAAATAAATTGTCCTCTTGTTGTTGCTATTAAAAGTTCTTACACTGATCAGCTCTAGAATCGTTCAGGTGATATAAAATAGGAACTAATACGTCCAGTACGTCACTACTCTTCAATACAAAGTATAAAAATTTCTGTAAACACAAAAAAATCATTAAATTAAAACAAAGTTATAGAAGCAAAAGCAGTTGATTACTTTGTTGTAGTCGCACATTTTCCAAAAGAATATCAAAAGTTCTTGATGAAAATGTACTTTCTTAGTCGAATTGGGTAAGTAGGTTTGAACCAGTGGGTTGTTAAGCAGTCTTGTTACACCTTTCAAAACAAAATTAAAGTCTTCGTCTCTGTGTATTCGACTCAAGTAATTAATGAAGAGATTGTCCGGCGCAGAGGACTAAAAACAACAACACAAATTAATAAAAAAAAAAACATCTAATCCTAAACCTAATCTGCAGAAAATTTTGTTAAATTGCTAACCTCCTCAGTGTCACAAACATTGGCAGGATTCGTGTCATGGTCCAGTGTTACTATCAATATTTGCAGAGCTGCTTCTACAAGGGGCTCTAGGGAATCATTGAAAATCAAATGATTGTAAGGCACTCCTAAGCCAACAGGGTCATAAGCACAAACCGTATTTAATAGGGAAGTAAATAAGGGAAGTGCATGCCTATTTTCAGATGAAGTAAAATATCTGCAAAAAAAATCCAAATTACTCGTAAATTTCGTAAAAACAACAAAGAATATTTATTACTGAATCCATTTGTTTGGATTTTGGGCTATATCTGCAGGTGGTTGATACATTGTTTCACTGAAGCATGTGAGAAGGAACTTTAGGAGTTCGGTACGACTAGAATCAAAAGTCTGAACTCTCGGGGGCGACTGAGCAAACCCAACCCCTGCTTCCCAAATGTATTCGCAGCTGTCTATTGCCGATAAATCTTCTGCCTTATCCTTAGAAGCAATGAAATTATTTTATACACAATCTGAATAAAAAATGTGAACTTACTGGACCCGATTTACGACTTCCCACCACAGTGAAGTCGGGACAAAACAACAAATCCTGTAAAACAATGCAATAGGCATTAGAAGTAAAATTTAGATAAATAAGAAAGAACTTGCAGAAATAGCATTCAAAAGGGACTGCGCAAGTGGTATAGACTCGTCCTCTTCATCATTTTGGTTTGGCAAAGAAGACCAAAAAAATCCTCTCCATTCAGAGTCTTCAAATATGTAGGGCATTAAACGAGTTAAAAGACATACACAATTCAATACTGAAAAAAATACAACTTACTTAAAAACTTCAGTAAAAAATCAATTGTATCTTAATTAATTTTTGAATAATTAAAAAAAAATCAAAGTTCTACACATAAATTTAAAAAGATGTGTAATGAAGTGTACAAGTTATGGTTCAAGGTGTACAATTGTATGGTTGTTTATTGTATCAAGTAGATTACTATTTCTATTGTCTTTCTAACACAATTATCTTCAAAATACCTGTTTGTTGTTCATGTTGAGTTCTACAGCTGTTATCAACTGCTTTTACTATCTTTTCTACTGCTTTGTAACACAAAGTAGCCAAATTTGCTGGTGCCTCCTCTCTCATAGTCCGTATTTCGGCTGCGGGTATTAACGCAAAAATGTCTTGTACATTTGTAACGTTTTCTGACCAAAACTGTTCCCAAAAAGCTTCATCGTTTGCATCTATTGCCTAAAATCAAGATAAATACGTCAGTTATCGATTTTTCGAAATATGGTACATGAAAATCTAACGTTCTCATGTGGTAAATGAATAATACAATTAAGAAGTTATTTAAATTACCTCCGTTTTGGTTGTCAGTTGCACTACAGCTTTTCTAAAATTTAATTTTGTGTCTGCGTTCCCCATGTTTTTGTTTTGCCAACAACTGCCAAAGGGTCCAAACTTTGAGGTTATGTGCACCATAAACTTGTCATTATTTTTTTGATGGTGGTTATTGTTCTGCTCGACGGAAAATAAGATGCGTTCAGATTAAGTAATACGCCATAAAAATAGTGTATCATTATTTTCTCAATATTAATGTGAATTAAAGTACCTTACCATTTTATTAGAATTGTCTTGAAAACTTTCCATTTTGATTAATTGACAAATAACGCATTTATTAAGTTTTATATTACTGAGGTTGTTATTTCAATAATTTTTATGATTGAGACCATTCTTATGATAAACTAATAATGACCGATAAGTATACAATAAAAAAAATATAAATAATGAGCAATAATGACTCACTATATAATAATTATAATAGTGTTAATTTTAACCTTATCCAACGATGTGAATAATTAATAGAAAACTAATGATTATGAACGCATCTTATTTTAAAAAGGAAGAAGAAGAAGACTCATGCCATAACTGGACATAACATAACCTTGTAATTATCTCATTGTTTACGTCTAATTTAGGTCACATATTTTCGTGTTGGTTTCAAAATTAAGCCATAAATTAGTGTATTAACTTGGTTAAAAACAAATAGGAAATAATTGAAGTCCTTATAAACGTTCATTCCATTACATAAGGTTAGTAAAATTTTATTAAAAAGTTATTTTATCGGTTCGAATACCTATCTAATTAAAACGATGACATCGTATGATGCAATTCGGAATAATTATTCGACGCCTCGTAAGTCGGACTTTAAAGATGAAGAAAAAACATTAAGTGAGTGGAAATTAGCCTTATATGGGCTATTTTTATCATTGATAGTGATCACTGCGAAACTGTTTCATGGAAATCGTAAGTATCAATATATAAATCAACTGTTTACTAACCCATATTTTAGTATTGTTTCATGGTGAAAGTATTTTTGAATTTAAGGTGATGAGCTATATTCGTTAGTTTTTGAGAAAAAACTATTTCAATATGAAACATTAACCACAGAAGGAGATCTAATG
Organism: Agrilus mali; assembly: GCA_029378335.1. Lineage (NCBI taxonomy): Eukaryota > Metazoa > Arthropoda > Insecta > Coleoptera > Buprestidae > Agrilus > Agrilus mali. Next base: position 7,792,180 of record CM055661.1, read on the forward strand.
ATGAGACATACATGGAAAACTGTTACAAAGTACAGTCAGATTTGGTTTCCTGCAGTCTGCGGATTGGCTACTACTTGGTTTACATGGTTAATTGTTTATTTGGATTCCAGGGTACCCGGTGTACAACCACCTAGTCCCTTGTCTCCTTCAAAATACAAGTAAGTAATTCTTATTATTAATTACTACTACTACTTTGATTAAAATTAGTTTTCAAGGCTGGGAGTTTACATTACTTTAATTTTTGTTATAGGTTACAGTCAGGTCACACATTCCACTTAAATTATCTTTTTGCAGTAATTGTAGGTATTTTTGTATTTACCTACATGTATGCAAAAGGAATTTACATACAGTTTTAATTTCATGGTTGTGTTTGCTTGAATTAAATTATGATTAAATTTACAGACAAAATCTTGACAGTATAATATTAATATTAGTTATACCATTTTAATGTACAAACTGCCAACATTTGTAATAATCAATGTGTATGTATTTTTTTAAAGTATTGTTAACATTAATTGTCAGTAATGTTTCGAATATATAATTTATTTCTTTTGTTATGGTAAATAGCAAATAGGTTTATGTAGGTAATTACTACAGATTTTTTTTTAATGCTACTTATACCTCCTGTACATATCTATAATAATTTATTTTTGTGTGCATTTTTCTGTAATTGTGTAAAAATTAAAATAGTTAAAAGTAAATTGTACTGTTATTAAATATGAAATACCTGTTGTTAATCTCTAGCTAGCATAGTTTAAATCGTATAGGTACATGATATATTTATTATGCAATAAGTATATATGATTTTTTTAGTAAGAAATGTAAATTTTTATTCTAGAACATGACCAACATAAGTGTTTTCGACCCGAAATTCAAAGATTTTGTAAAAGAAGGCATAGATTTTCTTAAACTTGACATATCAGATCAACAAGGTATACTAAATGATAAATGTTCAAAAAGCAAAAGTTATACGTTATATATTTCTTTTAGTTACAGATTTAACAAATAAACCAGTTAAGGAGACTGAGGCTTTAGAGACTGATCCAAGCGTTCTATCCTGCTCCCATTGTAACATAGGATTCAAAGATATTGCCGAACAAAGGCCACATTACAAGTCTGACTGGCACAGATACAATCTAAGACAAGCTGCTCATTCAAGGGATCCTCTTACGTTTGAACAGTTCAATGAAGAGTTGGGTAAGTTATAAAAATAAAGAATTATTCCATTTAAAATTGTTGAAAGTTGTTTACTTAAATTTCAAGATAAAAAACTGTCCTTTAATAAAATTCAACTGGTAGGAAATTTTTATTGTACTCTTAATTGAACTGTTTAATTACAGAAAAGTCATTAGCAAATTCAACAAGTTCAGAAAGTGATTCAGAAGACATCGATTTACAAAACGAGTTGCTAACTAGTCAAGGAAGAGTGTTCCTTAAGTCATCCAATGATCTCATTGTATCATTATATCAGTGTCTAATTTTTCACAAAAAGGTAAGTTCAAATAATTTTCGATTTACAATTTTTTTTGTTTCAAAATAATTAAATTTCTTCTTCTTGTTTCAAAGGAGAACTCTACAGGTGTAAATGTTAAGGAGCGTTTGGAGAAATACAACGAGAAGACTCTTTGCGGAGTTTTTATGTTGGGAGGGGGCCGTTTTTCTGGAGCCATTTTCGAAGGTATTAATCCAATCAAGCACAAAACATTCCACTGTTATACAGTAAGAGCAGGACAAGGAGGGGCTCAAGGTGCTTGCGATAATCGTTTAGGATCTAATCCCAAAAGTGCTGGATCGTCCCTTAGACGATATAACGAACAAGCATTAAAACAGGTAATAATTTTTGTTGCTTTTGGTAGGTGCGAAATTCAAAAAACAAAATAAAACAATACAATTTGCTCTTTTATAAATGCGTATAATTTTTAGCATGTCAGTGATATAACAAATCAGTGGTCAGAAGACATAGAAAAATGTGATGTCATCTTCTATAAAGCTCCAGGCCCTTATAACCAGTCGGTTCTTTTCGGGGGAAAAAGGCCAATATTAGATCGTATGGATTCACGAGTGCGCAGTATTCCACTTTCCACTAGAAAATCTACATTTTCCGAAGTAAAAAGAATTTTTCATCTGTTAACAACAGTCACAACTCACGGTAAGTTTAATATTTTCAAAACATTTAGAAACGTGAAATATTAAGATTATTAATTAATTTATTGTAGAATCGGAACAAATAACACTTGAGTGGATTTTCGAACAAAAACTCAACTTGGCCGAAGCTATTAAAAGAAAACAAAATTCTAAAAAAGTAAATCGTTCTAAGTCTCGTGAAGGAACTAATCGACCTGATCCATGTCCATCATCCCCATCACCTTCGGACAGCAGTTCTGAAGACGCTGTCGAATTGATATCTACAGATCAAAATGTTGGATTTGGGGAGTCACTTCAAGAATTTGAAGACAGTTTAACTCCTGAAGAACGGCAACGACATCAAAAAAATAAAAAGAGAAAGCCAAGAGTTAGTAGGAAAGCACGACTGAAAAAGAAAGAGGAGCAAGAGAACATTGAAATTATGTCCATTATCGGTGATGGCGACTTGGAAAGGCTAAAGTCGTATCTTTGTGACAAAGCAAAAAGCGAAGAGACAGCTGAGAAAGAAGAGAAACCAATAAATCTAATATTGGATGGAGATAACAATACGTTATTGCATGTAGCAGCTAAAAGTGAAAAACCTGAAATTGTACAATTTTTGTTGGAAAATGGGGCTGACGCTTGTTTAAAAAATTCTAAACACCAAATTCCTTATGCTTGCACACAAAATAAAGTTGTGCGAGATGTTTTCAAAGAATTTTCAAATGCTAATCCGGAAGTACATAACTATATGGTGAGTTTTTAGAAATTTTGAGTATTACATAATTTAAAAATAAATTTATTTGCTTAAAGGAAACGACTGAAGAGAGTGAAGAGAAGAAAAGGGCCCGAAAGAAAATAAAGAGAGATAAAAAGAAAGCAAAACACCTTGAAAACAAATTGAAAGCAGAAGAAGAGGCTGAAAGGCAAAGGTTTCTAAACTTGAGCGATAGAGAAAAGGTAAAATATAATATTAATTATTTTCATTTTCCATGTATCGTGAATACTTTACAGAATAATAAATTTAAAAAATCTGCTATTTATTTAATTGGGTGTTGATGTTAATTTAAATTTCTTTAATGATTAATTTTTAGATGGCTTTAGCTGCTGAAAGGAGAATACTGAATAAGGGAGGTTACATAATGGTACGATGTTTCCTTTGTGGTGCCGACATCACTGGTAAAGTCCCGTTCGAGTACTCTGGAAACTTGTTCTGTTCTACAGACTGTTTAAAGGCTCACAGGTACAAAAACCCCTTAAACTTTTCTTGTTAATTTTTTAACTTGTTTGTTTTAATTCAAATAAATTTTAACTTTGGGTCAAGTGCAGTCCATCTTTTTAACATTTTTTCTTTAAAAATTAAAAAGCAGTGGGATGTTTCTAGGAAATTTATTGATTACTCAACATATGTTTTGACTGGGCAGTCAATATATATAATAATCATTATTCTATATTCTACTGCTGTTTAATTTTTATTGAAAACATGTTTCATCAAAACATGTCCATGTTTAGTTTGTTTTTCTTTGTTTGTAAATAAAATAATACAAAAGAAATGGGCAAAATTCAACTCCTTTAATAATCTATTAACTGCATATCAACACTGCATCTTAGATTAATTGTGCAAACATTTTTTGTAAATCTAGAAAAAGGCACATATCAAAATGCACTCCTAGTTTTAGAGTTCTACTAGAAACTCTATTATGATGTATTCATTCTCAAGGTAAATTCTTCTATACCAACTATCAAGAAAGTACTTGATTCATCGTTTATTTGTGCAGACAAGCCAAAATTTCACTTTTTGAGCTTATAATTAATTATTCTTTCGTCTCTTCTTCTTAAGAGAATTTATGTTATTTTTTAAATTCTCATCAATTTCACCAGGCAGTTCCCATATTTTTAAATGAGCAGGCAAATACATCAAACCACATAAGGTCACTACTGCAATAAGAAAAGAGTCAAACTTAAACAAATATACTTATATAATATCAAACTGATACTTGCTATTTAAAATGCAAGGAAAGGTAACGTAGAAACTTAAAGTAGCTGCCCTAAAGTACAATGTCTCTGAAAGATATAAGAGAACGGACAGTAAAATTGAGAAACCTCCCAAACTAACGACTCTAAAAATGTTTTACATTTCTTAAAATAGGTTTTTGATTAATTTGATGGAAAAGACTTACGGTTTATAATGAATGTACAGAGTACAGTGTATAAGAACTATGGCCTTTAAAACCGAAAACATTCCGAGAATCCTAGAAGTAGTGTACTCTTCTGAAAATAAAAAGTAAAAGTAAACGTTAAACGAAACTGTTTCGATTATGATACTTTCCATCAACGAAGTTTGAGTCTGACGTAAAATTGCTCAAAAATGAGCGCTTTTCAATGTAACTTCTTACGGTTGTCCCCAAATCCATGAAGGCTACAAAGGCTATCCAACCGCGAAATGCGTACATTATCTTAGAACTCATATTTTGATAAAATTTAACTGATAAATTTCTTATTTTACAAAATTTTACTTTCTAACCCTAAATTACGGTAGATTTTTGACAGATATAAACCTACCATAAATATAATAAGAAAATTCTGAAGTATATCTATGGTTAACTTCCAGTCACGTTCATATATACATATCTGCGGTACTTGTCCTTGTCTATGACGTATATGGGTATGGTAAGCATCATCAAGCGTAATTTTAACGCTGTTTGACTATCTTATTCAATAGACTAAAGAATTTTATATTAATAATACTATTGTATGTATAATTGATGTTTAAAAGCGGTAGAATTAATTTTAAATACTGCATTTTCTTTTAAATGCTTGCATGCAATGAGATATACACTGGTGTATGTAGTGTTGCATACCATATATTATTTTATTCTTTGAAGTAGTTGAATATGTTTCCAACACTTAGTAAAAAAATTATACCAACGTCGAACATTAATTTCCCTAAGTAAGGTTTTTTTTTAACGTTAATTACGTCACAATTATATTATTGTAATAACTCTTTGCGCGCAATTAGTCGGTCAAATTATTTGCGAGTTCGTTTCCTTTAAGTTATTGTAATTTTTGTCATTTGCCTATTTAGTTCCGATAACCACCGCAAAATGTATTGTACATCTATGATCCTTACTAATTACATATCTATATGTGTGTGGCATAAATTGATAAATTCAAATAAATTGATATAATTGTTATACGCATGTCTTAACCTATGCTCATGTTTGTGCAATTTTACTTGCTCTTCGGTAATTTTATATTCTAGTTCATGTTTAATTTATTTAATGGTATAATTAATTCCCTTGTTACAGGTCAGTATAGGAATGAGAGAGTTTACAATCATTAATTTTGTGAAGCATGGCATTTTTCTTGTTGGACTTTATTATTGCGGAGCTGAAATACACTGTAGTCGATTCAGGTGAGAATAAATGCATTTAATATCATTAAATTTTAATTAGATAAATCTGAATAGTATTTTATAGTGTTTAATTTTGCACGACTGGATTTGATGCGTCAAGAATCATTGTTACTATCAGTCCTGCTTCACTTAAGAGTGCAGCAATACCTGAAGAAAGTAAAATAGAGCTTTTACCTTATCTATTGGAAACAGAGGCAGCCTGTTTTGTCATTAAATGAATGATTTATTGGTAAGTAAAAGCAATAATTAATTATTGAACATAGTATATGTGAATTTTTCATTAAATCAGTTCAGAAACCTCAATTTGTATATCATTTCAGGAATGAAAAAAGCAGAACAGCAGAACGAAAGTGTATTTTTTATATTACAGCATAACTAATTCATGTTTCTTGTCCTTTCCTCAGATTGACCAACGAATGACAGTGTATTGAAGTTAATCTTTGCTTTCTACTGGGCTTGCTCTGGTCTGGACTCCTTCATCATGAAGTTAATTTTCATCTGTTGAGTAAGAACATCGAACATCCGACGTATCTAGAAGCCCATTAAAACGTTATCTGCAATAGCAAACATCCTGGATTTACTTTGCAGCTCAAACGTGTTCTCTTTGGAATGTTACATTCTGCAGTTAATTAATTAAGGTGAGAATACTTGACATAATTAACATAATAGATTATCACATTTAACCAAAAGAGGCTCGTTATTAATCTATTATCACTCTACCTGTTTCAGATCGGCATTGGAGAAGACAAGGAAGATCCATTCGGTAGTTAATTGCTTATTTATTTGAATTGCTTTTTTATCATCATACTTTATTCTTTGTCATTTGTTTTCTTGTATTTTTCTCTTACAGGTATTTATTTGTATTTGTAAACTATTATGTTAACATTTAAACGATATATTTGTAACAAAAAAGTCCCTCTGATACTCAAAACTTTTCTTAATTGTCTTTTTGGTAAAATTATTAAAACTAAATTAAATTTCAATCATTAGAAATATATTGGCGGATAAGGGTTGGCTATAAGGGGTGACTGTGGAGGTCACGGAGTATTAGAGGGGCTTTTTTAGTCCAAATATAACGTTTAAATGTTAATATAAAAGTATAAGTTTTTCGTGTTGTAGTAAATACTAAAAAAGAGCGGAAGTTATTTGTAATCGTACTGAATAAACTTTTTGGTATTATTGTACATGTAGGAGTATTAATTCAACTCATTTTAATATACCTATAAATACAATAATATAAAAAAATCAAATAAGTGCCACAAAAAACAACTTGTTCTCTTTTATTTGTAAGCATTTATTACAACATATAAAACTTTTATAATGATGCAATTGTATTTTTATTTGTTGAGTATTTTCTCTTTCAGGTAATTTATTATATTGTAATTAAATATTAATATTGTTTCCATATCGAACTTGTAAAAATATGTAAATAAAAAATGTAATGTACATAAAATCATATTAAAATGTATTGTACTTATATTTGATTGTTGTTAGTATAGAGCTTGATTATTAAATAATGTAACATCCTAATGGACTATTATTAAACTTAGATAGGTTATGAATTGTTTTAATTTATCCCTCATAAAGAAAATAAAATAAAAAATGGGCTTCTCAAGTTGATCGCACCTCGTTAAAGTCTATAAATTCAACATTTTCTGAAATCAGCATTTGTATCAGGAGCGCATGTCGCAGAAGGTATTTTCGGAAAAATTTGATCATCAAATTATTTATTGATCAGCCCACGTTAAATCCCAGAAATTAAAAATTTGCTTAAATTATGACCATTTGTATCAGGAGAGCATGTCACAGGAGATATTTTATAAATTTATTGATCAACCCTCGTATAAGCTCAAAAATTAAAATTTTTCTTAAATTTTGACCATTTGTATCAGGAGAGCATGTCACAGGAGATATTTTATAAATTTATTGATCAACCCTCGTATAAGCTCAAAAATTAAAATTTTTCTTAAATTTTGACCATTTGTATCAGGAGAGCATAAGTAGCAAGAGGTATTTTTTTAATTTATTGATCAACCCTCGTATAAGCCTAGAAATTAAAAATTTGCTTAAACTTTGACCATTTGTATCAGGAGAGCATAAGTCGCAGGAGGTATTTTTTTAATTTAGTGATTAACCCTCGTATAAGCCCAGAAATTAAAAATTTGCTTAAATTTTGACCATTTGTATCAGAAGAGCATAAGTCGCAGGAGGTATTTTTTTTATTTATTGATTGACCCTCGTATAAGCTCAAAAATTAAAATTTTGCTTAAATTTTGACCATTTGTATCAGGAGAGCATAAGTCGCAGGAGGTATTTTTTTAATTTATTGATCGACCCTCGTATAAGCTCAAAAATTAAAATTTTGCTTAAATTTTGACCATTTGTATCAGGAGAGCATAAGTCGCAGGAGGTATTTTATTTATTTATTGATTAACCCTCGTATAAGCCCCGTAATTAAAAATTTACTTAAATTTTGATCATTTGTATCAGGAGAGCATGTCGCAGGAGGTATTTTTGGAAAAATTAAGTTTTTGCAGAAATTTCAACATTTGTTACAGGAGAGCATAGAACGGGAAAGCTTTTTTTTTTAGAAATATATATTGGTCAAACTAATTGTTTCGAAGATCTTTTACTCATGAAATCTCTACTACATTTTCAAACAGTTAAAGAAAACAGGCATTGTAATTTTAATTGATTTATTAATTAAACCAGTTATTTACATTATATAAAATATATTACTACAGGAATACATATATTTATAATACTTATTATTTATACATATAACACATTAAACTTTTGGTTCATTTAATACATATCTACATAAAATAACGTAAAAGTAATAAAAATAGAAAATGTACAAATTAAGTTACGATTATTATATTAATATAACAGTACAAAACAAAATACCTGAAATAGAAAATACTCAACAAATTAAAATACAATTACATCATTATAAAAGTTTTATATGTTGTAATAAATGCTCACAAATAAAAGAGAAAAAGTTATTTTTTGTGGTACTTATTTGATTTTTTCATATTATTGTATTTATAGGTATATTAAAATGAGTTAAATTAATACTCCTACATGTACAATAATACCAAAAAGTTTATTCAGTACGATTACAAATAACTTCCGCTCTTTTTTAGTATTTACTACAACACGAAAAACTTATAGACTTTTATATTAACATTTAAACGTTATATTTGGACTAAAAAAGCCCCTCTAATACTCCGTGGCCTCCACAGTCACCCCTTATAGCCAACCCTTATCCGCCAATATATTTCTAATGATTAAAATTTAATTTAGTTTTAATAATTTTAACAAAAAGACAATTTAGAAAAATTTGAGTATCAGAGGGACTTTTTTGTTACAAATATATCGTTTAAATATTAACATAATAGTTTATAAATACAAATAAATACCTGTATGAGAAAAATACAAGAAAACAATTGAAAAAGAATAAAATATGATGTCTTCAGTCTTCGATCGATGTCCTTTACCTGTAAGCGAATAGTGCAGTGAATTAACCAACTAATCTACAAAGGACTAACGGCAAAAACTAATAGAATTGGTAGAAAAGATTGGACAGATGTCGTCTGAGAGAGCTGGGCAGTCGCCTATTGCTTCTATTCCAGATAACCCACACCAATCAGTCTGAAAGGAAGTGACGTTCGAGTAGACCGCGAGAAGTGTATAAGACACTTCAAAGAACAACTAAAAAGCTAAGTCTATGGCAAGTCGCTCGGGGAGGCCTCCGCTTCGAACCATAGATGAGAAAGAAGAAGCAAGATAACGAAACGTTGAATCCTGCGGATCGTGTAGGGTAAATGCGAAGCGTGATAGTAAGAATTGCAGTAAGCAAAGCGAAGAGGTAAGCAAGAGAATAAACAAAATAATAAAAGCATGCAAAATAAAAAATTAATTCAAATAAATAAGCAACTAACTACGGAATGGATCTTCTTTGTCTTCTCCAACGGCGACCTGAAACAAATAGGGTGGTAATAGATTAATAACGAGCCTTTTTTGGTTAACTGTGATAATCTATTATGTTAATTATGTCAAGTATTCTCACCTTAAATTAATTAACTGCAGAATGTAACATTCCAAAGAGAACACGTTTGAGCTGCAAAGTAAATCCAGGATGTGTGCTGTTGCAGATAACGTTTCAATTGGCTTCTAGATACGTCAAGATGTTCTTACTCAACAGATGAAAATTAACTTCGTGATGAAGGAGTCCAGACCAGAGCAAGCCCAGTAGAAAGCAAAGATTAACTTCAATACACTGTCATTCGTTGGTCAATCTGAGGAAAGGGCAAGAAACATGAATTAGTTACGCTGTAATATAAAAAATACACTTTTGTTCTGCTGTTCTGCTTTTTTCAGTCCTGAAATGATATACAAATTGAGGTTTCTGAACTGATTTAATGAAAAATTCACATATACTATGTTCAATAATTATTGCTTTTACTTACCAATAAATCATTCATTTAATGACAAAACTTGCTGCCTCTGTTTCCAATAGATAAGGTAAAAGCTCTATTTTACTTTCTTCAGGTATTGCTGCACTCCGAAGTGAAACAGGACTGATAGTAACAATGATTCTTGACGCATCAAATCCAGTCCTACAAAATTAAACACTATAAAATACTATTCAGATTTATTTAATTTAAATTTAATGATATTAAATGCATTTATTCTCACCTGAATCGACTATAATGTAGTTCAGCTCCGCAATAATAATCAAGTCCAACAAGAAAAATGCCATGCTTCACAAAATTAATGATTGTAAACTCTCTCATTCCTATACTGACCTGTAACCAGGGAATTAATTACACCATTAAATAAATTAAACATGAACTAGAATATAAAATTACCAAAGAGCAAGTAAAATTATTAAGTATAATTGCCAAATTTTAAGATGGAGATGTAATCATAACGTAACGCCATTTTCAGAACCGCACCTATACGTGCAACATGCGCATAGGTTAAGACATGCGTACAACAATTATATCAATTTATGCCAGAAACATATAGATATGTAATAAGTAAGTATCATAGATGTACAATACATTTTGGGGTGGTTATCGGAACTAAATAGACAAATGACAAAAATTACAATAACTTAAATGGCTTACTTAGGGAAATTAACGTTTGACGTTGGTATAATACTTTTACTAAGTGTTGGGAACACATTCAACTACTTCAAAGAATAAAACAATATATGGTATGCAACACTACATACACCGGTGTATATCTCATTGCATGCAAGCATTTAAAAGAAAATGCAATATTTAAAATTAATTCTACCGCTTTTAAACATCAATTATACATACAATAATATATATTTAGAAAAATTGTACGAATGAGAAATACCAAAAAATTGGATAAAAAAAATAAATAAATAAAATAATTTAAATTATTAAATATTGACAATTCGTTAGTCTATTGAATAAGTTCTAAATTGATTTTAAAGTCGATAATGAAATTTCTTTAATGAGCAAATATTTACAAACATTTTCGTCCTTAATAAGTTTTTTAATAGGTTTACACAAGTTGAATTTTAAAACCGATGTATAAAAATGAAACGAAAATAAAGGACTTTATTAATAACGATAATAATGTCTGCGACTGATTTGATTTTAAACGCGATTTTCTAAAATACATTTACAAATTATGTATTATTATTTTAATTTATGCAGTACTTACCAATTCATTTACATGGATCCTTCCTTTAGGAACTGCTACATTCTAAAGGGAAAAAGGACTAATACAACTGCAATGTTCTCCTAAATTATATTGTCCAGTTTTTATATGGTGCCCATGTTTGTCTAACTACAGAAGGATAGCAATTGAAGGCTTCTTGACAGTGGTCTCTCACTGTCTCATGTCTGTCTCCTGGCATTTCGCTGGGAGCTCTCTCTCACGTCTATATACAAAGAAAAAATGTATTTTAAGAACACAAGTGAATGACAAATTTTTAAACGTTTTAACTAATAGTGAACTTTGTATGCATAAATATTGTAGCGTTTGTTAAATAAATCGCATTATTAACACTAATACGATTAATTTTCTAAAAAGCAATTGATTTTTAAAGTATCATGAAAATTTGAGTAATAAATCTAACTTTTTAAAACAATTAGAAAGAGGGCAAATTTTTTTTACTGATTTTTATAAGAATTTAAATAACTTCGGCTAGTATGGATAGTAGGAGGATTAGGAGAAAAGCAAATTTTGCTTTAATTGCGCAAATTATAATTAAGAAATAAACATTCAAGTACTAATGTCGAGGGAGCAAAATCACTTAAACAAAATAAGACTGCAAAGTACGGTTGTAAAAAAATAACTGGGAGAGTTTAACGGCATACAGAATAACTTTCAAATTTTTTATTTATTTTTACACATTTTACGTTTTCTTTAAGTAATTACGAGTCTTTAATTGCATACAATATTTTCACAAGGTTACTTTTAACATTCATCCCCTCTAATCTTCTTGTTAATGATTCGAAGTCCACTTTTTCTAACTATAGTAGTAAAGTACATTAAATAGATAATTAAAATAAGTATATAAATAATCACTTACTTCGTGACAAGGATCTTCTTCTCTTGGGGGGAAGCTAACTGCAAATTCAGGGGCCAAAGCCCTTTCACAAAGGGCACAGATACCGCAAAACGTTTGAAAATCATATTCGTCTTCGTCCTTCCATTCTAATAGTTCTTTTATAATTTTTTCCTGGATGTCTGGTATTTTTTTGCTCATTGTTTCACTGAGTGCTCGTGGCAAATCCTTTAATTTAAATTCACAAAAAAGTTTTTTAATAAGCCTGAAAATATCTTACTTTTTTTACCTTTCCTAATATTACTCTCTTCGTACTTTTCTGACCAATGTCATCTTCTGGTCTGTATTTATTAAAAACACATTTATAAAGAAGTTTTCGGGCACTGCTTATTACTACATTATCTTTTACATATTCTAAAGGTGTTAGAGCTGAAAGAAATTAAGAAAACTATATATTAATTATTAATTAAAAGTAGAGGTCAGATTATTACTCACTCTCAAAAGTTCTACTATCCATTGGTAATTCGAATCTGGCACTGGATCGAGAAAATACTCGTGGCAAAGAAAGAATAAATTCTGTGTTTGTGGATGGTAAATTTAGTTCTTCCTTTAATTTTTGGAGCTTTTCGCAATCTTTTTTTTGACTGTTTACTGTTTTCAGCGCTTCTTGTAAAGCTCTTCGTTTCTGTAACAAAAAAGAGTGCTCCTGTCATAGCATAGTAGTAGTCTCACTTTTAAACTTTGAACCCTTTTCGCAATGAAAATGAAAATATCAATTAATTATTTATTAATAAATACCTTTTTGTCGAATTCGCAGTCGACAATTTCTTCGTTGAGTTGTCTTCGTAAATGCTTTAAAACATCTTTATCTAAAAATGAATCCACATCCAAGGAACTTTTTCGAACATTTTCTGCATTCTTCACAGTACCATCAATATTGCCAATATCACCGTCTGAAGGTCTCTTGCTGGGATTTCCAGAGTCTTGTCCAATTGCAGATATCTAAAAGAGAAAAATATTTTTTTCCTTTCTATTTGCATTTAGGTACTTAGGTATATTTTTATACCTAAAAATAATTAAAACATTAATAATTTTATTCTACCTGAGTTTCAGGATCCAATGAGCTTTGAAAAGCTGGAGGTCCTTTAGCCGAATCTTTCCCCTTTTTCTTTCTTCTTTTTCCCCTTCTTTTAAGTGGTTCTTCATCTTCAGGTACCTTCTGGTTCTTATCTGCATCTCCTGCAGTTTTTGTTGTTTCTACGACATCCAGAAGAGCCTGAAAATGAAAAATCAAAATAGTTTTAAAATATGAATTTGGTTTTAGTTGATGTACTTGCCTTATCTTTTTTATCTTTGTATTTGGTTCCTGGAGGTATTGATCGGGTTTTGCCCATTTTTTTCCGACTGTCGTCACCCAAGCTCCTTGTGGATCGTAAAGACCCACCGCCTCCGTCAGTTAATGGGGCGGGAAAGATTTTTATTAGGGGTGTTTCATAATATAATGAACTACCATACCACGACAAAGTTTCCTAAAAAAAAAAACATTTTTCATAACGAATATTAAAAGAAACTTTTTAATTACACTTACTTGACTGTGACTTCTTCTTAAATCCAAAATTAGCATCGTCTTTTCCTTTATTTCTGTATTAAAGGTAGGATCGGGTGTAATACACCTTCGAGATCCTGATGCCCTCGTATACGCACTAGCCAAAGTGGGGGCGGGAGTTAAGGGTCGTGAGTCTGTCTCCGTGTACCTAAAATATTTTATATTTTCTATACGGTGTGTCAAAGATAAGGATGGGATAGCATTTGGGTCTCGTAGACGGTAAGAGATACGAAGTCGATTAAATTGGAGGAAAAAAAACTTACTTTATGCCGGGAAAACCCGAAATTTTTCTCAATTGTTTTATTTTCTCCTGGTTTTATTTGAGAACGGTTATTTATAATTTAATTGGCCCCGTATCTCTTACCTTTTAAGAAATTCCAATCTCATCCCATTTTTGTACTTTATTGTATTTCAGTTAAATACCTTCTGAATAATTCCTCTGGAACACTGTCAATGGTTGTTTTAATTTCATCGTTTATTATCGAATAAGTATTTTCTTTTGGATTTAATCTAAACTGTTCTAAATTATTACGTATTGCTTGAACCTCTTCCACAAGAAGAATATTTTTTCCTTCGGAAGCCTGTAAATAAATTATTTCCAATTTGACAAAAATTCTAATAAAAATGCAATTTCCAACATTAGAATAAAAAAATAATTCGTACCCTTGTATTAACTAATAATAAAAAATATATTCCTAAAAATACCTCAGTAAAATTCAAACTTACCCAAGCATCCCTGGCTCTTTTTACCAACTCCCTTGAATCACTATTCCTGGGATGATTGCACAGGAGTGAACACCCATAAGGATAAGGTTTATAAAGACCAGCAAAGGGTTTAAGAATGAGGGGTGCCGGAGTTACTATGGCTTTTAATTCTACATTATTTTCATCCTGAAAATAAGAAGATTTTTACTAAAAATATTTTTAAATTAATTAAGTATAAGAAAAAATATTAACGCACTAATACTGATTAATTCAGTTTTAAGTACCTTTCTTCTTTTTATTAATTTAACTTTTTTTGTTGGACTGGCTAACAGTCCTGTTCTACTGGTCTCCGTCATTACTTACTGTATAATAAATTAAATTAAAAGTGAACGTGTTTATAAATATTACATACACCTTCAGCCATGTATTGATCAATCACCAACTTTAATCTATGACAACGACCAAAATACATAAATGTAGGTACATGGAGTTTAATAAATTGAATATATCGAATTAATTACCAAAACAATTAAGCTAATGAAGATTATTATTAACAGGTTTCATATGTATCTATAACGTAGAATTAAATTCATTAAAGTTAATTACGTATCAACTCTACTGTATTGAACTTTTTAAAATAATAATTAATTGTAATGTAATGTAGGTAGGTAATTAACAATAAATAAAAAAATTAAAATGGGCCGTTTTAAATACTGAAAATTAGACACATTTTGCACTTAATCTAATTAGTTTCTCCCAGTTTAATTTTGAAGTAATTTTCACTAATGTAACTTTTGTTAATAAATGTTTAGGCCCTGGTTATTATACTTTATTAAATCCAAACCAGGTCAGATTTTTTCTTCTTTTATTATATAGAACTAGGATACATAACATTAAGAAAATTTTGTCACCTAATATTTTTTAAATTACTCTATTATAAAAAAAACCTGGCTTCTCTTCTCTTTTAAATTATGATTACATTTTGTATAAAGTATAATAAAAAATTAAATCGATTTAAAAATTATCGAGTTAACTAAAAAATAAAACAAAAGGCAATCTCTTTTGTCATTATTTAAACTTTATTAACTGTCAATAGTAGCAAACGATTTCATTATTATTTATCAAAGAGGTAATAAATAGTCATAAATGGAAAAAGTTTAAGAAGTTTAATTAACGTTATTATTGTTTAATTAAAATGTTCGAACAAAATAATTACATTAATAAAGATGAATTTAAAACAGAAGATATCTTAGAACTGAGCGATTTATCAGAAGAAAGAGGTGAGTTTTTCGAAATCAAAGATCAAAAAAATATAAAAAAATTATGTGTACTATATACAGTTATAAAATACATGGAACAACGTTATCTGGAAAGGAAATTTTACACTTGGGCTGGGCAAACCTTAGTAGCTGTCCATCCCTTCGAAGATAACAGTGGATGTGAGGTTTGTAAAAAATTAACCCTTATATTAATATGAATTAATAAAACAAATGGATAAATTATGTAGGTGGTAAAGTTTTATTTTTGGACCCTTATTACTTGCTCCAAAGCAAAGTAAACACAGTTTTCAATCTAATAAAAATCACAAAAATATACTAAATTTTAATGTAGTTTAATGTTGTTACTATCAAAAATTATACAATACACTAGGGTATTACATTATGTTACATGTTAAATGTACTTTTTACAATCACCCTGTACATATTAACAATTTATTTCTCTTTACAGAACGCTGACAGTAGAAAACCATCAGTAAACGCGATAATTTCGAGAGTTTGGTTCAAATTAATGAACGAAATCGGAAATGAAAACCAAGCGATTGTTATTTCCGGTGACAGTGGGTCCGGGAAAACGTTTTCCGCTTGTCTAGCCATCAAACATATCGCCGAGAAGCAGAGCTACGCAGAGGAGAATCCCTCGTGCTCTATATTGTGGCAGACATGGTGTTCGGTACCATTACTAACAGCTTTCGGTAAAAACATTCCCCACTTTATTCATTTTGTATTTTTTAATTTTATAAGCAAGCCATGTGTTTTAAAGGGAACGCTGCTACTGGGTGTAATAACAATAGCTCCCGTTTTGGAAAATTGATGCAGTTACAGTATCAAAATAATCAGATTGTAGGAGCCTTTATTCAAACGTATATGTTGGAAAAATCACGCGTTTCAATTCAAAATAAGGGTGAAGGAAATTTTCACATTTTTCACCAGGTAAATATATTACCAATAACTCCATTACTGTAGGTACTTTACTGTAAAAGAAATTGATTTCCATTGTGGTTTAATTAAATTGAAAAATATTGATTGACTAATTTATTATTTTTATATTTTAAAGATGCTGGAAAGTCTAGACGATGAGACTCTCAAACTTCTTCACTTGAATAAAAATGCAGAATACAAAATAGTACCCAAACTAGCAAACTATTTAAAGTCAACTTACGAGGACACTTTGGAAGCCATGGAAATATTAAAAATAAAAGAATTGAACGAAATACTGACTGTACTGGCTGTAATTTTGAATTTAGGGAATGTTGAGTTTGAACCCTGCTTCGACTACTACACCGTATCGACAGGTAAAAATACTTATTAAATGCTTTTATAAAAAAATAAAATTAGATTATAATAAAGAATTAATTCTTTTATTTTTAACAGATACTACAATTTTCGTCGAAAGGGCAGCTAGTTTGTTAAAAACACAATCAGGACAATTGGTACATTTGCTTACAAATCGATTTATATCAGCCACGAGTCAAGGAAAACGCAGGGTGACCTGTTATAGTTCCCCCTGTAACAACCCTGAGGAGTGCTCTGAACGCCGAAACTGTCTCATGCGCTTTCTCTATGATAAACTCTTCAACTGGTTGGTTAAAAGAATTAATCACAACATATGCAAGAATGGAAGCTTTAAACTGCTAGGTAGGTGAATTTATAATACCTACCTATACAATTATAAAAATATTTTTTTTTACAAGTAACTGTATTAGATATTTAAAATTATTTATTTAGAAAGTTAAGTTTTAAAAATTACACTTGTCTTAGGCATTTTGGACATTTATGGTTTCGAAGTGTATGATCATAACACATTTGAACAGTTGTGCATCAACTATGCGAATGAAAGATTACAGCAACTTTTTATAAAAGGTTATCTTATGAAAAAACAGGAAGAATTGAAAATAAATTTTATACTTGAAAATGTTAAAAGATATCAATGAAAATGAATATCAAGAACGAATATCCTTACTGGATGGTCCCATATCAATTTTTAGCATATTAAACGAGGTATATACAGGGTGATCACATAACTAACGCTTTCTAAAATTTAATCCTACTTGACTGACTGGGGTAAAATTAAGATGGGATGTTGTTTTATTTTTTATTTTTCTGCAAAAACGTTTACCCTTTAAGTTTTTTAATTTTCTTTTGTATAGGAATGTACCCTAAAACGGTTTAGTAACGACATTTTCGTAACTTCACGTTTTGCTGTTGCACTCAAAGAAAAGAGACACTTCGTTCCTGCACATAACGCGTTTTCCACTGAATTTTCAATAAAACATTATGCTGGCATCGTAAAATACAAAACAAATTCGATGGCCGCAAAAAATAGCGATAAGGTAAAGAAAAATGTGGTTCATACAGTGTGACAAAGATAAGGATGGGATGAAATCTCAATGCTATCCCATCCTTATTTTGGACATTGTACCACATATAAAAAAATCACCAAACAATTAATTTCAAATAGGCATTTTCAGCAGTATAAAAATTAAATTTAAAAAAAAAATGTGTTCCAGGTTCCAGAAGAAATGTCTGATTTTATTTTCAGTTGCAGACTAGACTTTTTGGAAAACATTTTGGATAATAAACCGTACGTTCAAACTCAGAAAGACTGTGGTAAAACACTACTTCAAAAGTTTAAGGTATTTTTTTCTGTAGCTTAAACATTTCAGGGTAAGTTTAATTAGGTTACCCATTTTTTCAGAAATCAGTAGATTTACTAACAGATACGTTGAGCAGAGCAAGCCTGCACTTTATTAAATGCATCAAACCGAATCTTGTTCAAGAACCTAAAGTTTTTAATGAAGAAGTTTTTTTGAATCAAATAAGAGCCAATGGGATAACTGAAATACTCAAATTACATTTTCAGAAGTACACTATAATGTAAGATTTCTAATAACATTTTATTTTTGCTCTACAACTGACTACATAATTTTATTTAGATTTGAAATAAAAGATTTCCAACAGCGATTTTCGAAAACATTAATCGAGTTACTGAAAGAGGTAAGTACAAAGTTCTTATAATTGAATTTATATACAGGGTGTATCATCTGCCATTCCCTTTCTGTTTTCCTTTTTCATCCATTTAGAGTTTAAATAACGAAATTGCGATTGGAAAGTCCCGAATTTATCTGACACAAAAAGGATTTGAAATTTTCCAAACCATATGGAACATACGAAAGAAAATGAGTGCAAGAACTATTACAAGACGTTGGAAACGAAAAATGAAATTAAGAAACAGAGCAGCTACAACTATTCAAAAATGTAAGTCTTCCAGAACTTTTAAATTTAATTATCCCTTCAGAGAAAGTGAATGTATAGGGTGGCTGTATTTTGACGTTTTGTAAAATTTTGATCAAGTACCCATATCTGTTATATCAAATTATTAATTTATTTACTTATATTCTAGTTTTTCAAAAAATTAGGGCAAACAAGCTGTCCTTTCCTGCCACTTCGAAAAATCGTTTCGCTATTTCGAGCAGTATCAGCGAAGATTCGACATTAACCAGCGGCAGCAGTCTGTTATGTCACCTAACGCCCAGACTACCAAGTTTATCGCCCACCACCAAAGTTAGGGAATATTTTAACAGAATAAACTACCCCGTAATGGAAGGCGATTTATTTTCGTTGAGCATCGAACATATCGCGAGTAATTTGAAAACGAAGTCGTTCACGAGATGCCACTTTCATGGAGATCGGGTTGTCAGCAAGACAAGGTTGACCAGGGTAAGATTTTACATGCAGGTGTTAATACAAATTAAAACCAAAGGAAGCGGATAGAAAGCATAGTTGTTTCTTGGTTCCACTATGGTCTAGGTCTTTAATAAAAGAAATGAATTCTGACCATTGTGGAGCCAAGGAGCCAAGAAGAAGAGGTTCCACTTGACCACAAAATATTTTTTTAGGAACACACTGAATCTTGCCTACCAATACGTTTAAAATTGTCAAAAATGGAACAACCTAAAGGTTTGCCAGATATATTGTGAACACACCTCCAACATATTTCACTTTGTGCCACATACTTAATGTAAGTTCGAAAAACTCGGGAATTTATTGTTACAATTATGAAATTACAATACAAAAAAGAAAAACATTAGTTTTTTGATTTAAAGGTTTATAATGAACTTACATAAAACAGTCCTAAAAGTTTTCTTCTAAAGAGGAATACGAGACTATAGGTAGTTTAATTAAAATTCAATGTGTCTTAATAACTTGATATTGTTACATACGTATTACATTTACTTTGATATTATTTGAACAGATTATGTAGTACCTAATAAAAAAATAGTGTAATTGTATACATATCTGTACCCATCTTATATCAAACAATTTATATAAAAAATTCGAAATATTTGATACACCCGATAACAAATTTGCCTAAGAACATATAATATTTCATCTTCGTACAATATATGATTTTCGTAAAGTTAAACTCACTTATTAGTTATGTAAAAATTAAACTAGCACCGAAGGCCAGTCATTATTCAACGCCTTTTTGACCACATGAACCTTTCTGTTTGATAAGCAAACAATATAGCAGTGATCACTGTATGTTATTGATAACTTCTTGAACTTATCACCCGAAGAAAAAGCAACTGGATCAATTTGATCGGTCAAATTTAACAGGTTCAGAATTATATCGGCGGTTTTTTCATCGTTCTCTAGGTCACCTGATGACATTAGAACAGCCCCATCTTCGTTGATTACTAAGTGTCCCAACTGGTCTGGTATTCGCTCCATTAAGTTAAAAATTTTAAAAACACCTTCACGTACACTAAAGGGACACTTTTGGTAATTAATATTCTGATTTGTTTGAATAATAACGAAGAGTAATGATTGTAATAAACAACTTTACTTTCTTTTACTTTTTGACATGACAACAAACATAACCTTTTCTTTTATTATGTAAAATATTTCGTCACTCTGAACTTGTACTCATTTAGCCATCCAATTTGTGTACGTTTGTATAAATAAAAAACGCGTTTTAGATACCTACTAAATTTTTGAATCCTCTGTACTTATGATTACCTTGATAATAAACTGGAATTTTAAATTAGAAAAAAACCTAATCGATTAAAAAAATAATTATAAAATTATTTTTACTGTAAGGCTGTTATGTAGACATTATCTAAATTCTCTGATTTCCTATGTTATTCGTGCGCTGTATGCTCTGCGCATCAGCATACAAGATTATTCTATTTTTTGATACGTGATAAAATAAAAATAAAGTTAAAAAAATGGCTGCCGTAGTGCAACATTCCGTGCGAAGATATTTGGCTTCCACAGCAGGAAAAGGGGTTGTTATTGGGCCTTCTGCTGTATCCGGGCAACATGAAGGTACGTGGGCCTCCACAAAAAAATATCGAATATCACGACATATCCCAACCCCAAAATACGAACGTTATGAATTACATAACCCAGCAAATACTTGCCTATTCAATAATTAAATATATTTTTTTTAAATTAATTATTGAATAGTTACCTAACGAAGATTATCCAATATTCCCCCCTTAAATTGACGCTTCATTGTTAATTTACTAATCGATTTATGGGTCCTTTTGATAGATACCTACGTATTATTATATTTATTTCTAGGGGGTTACAAAGTGTGGAAGAATCTCACATTTTTTGTGGCATTCCCTGCAATAGCTTTGTGCGGTATAAACTGTGTTCTGGAACACAACAAACATCCACACGAGAGACCGCCTTTTGTAAAATATGATCACTTACGACTTCGTACCAAACGCTTCCCCTGGGGAGATGGACGACACTCACTCTTTCACAACCCACACGTTAATGCACTGCCTGATGGTTATGAAGAAGAACACTAAAGTTCTAACCAGGCAATTTAGTATTTGTTAGGTTTCAAAGTTGTATCAGTTGTACAGGTCATTTTAATAATAATAAATTAAGTAATTACTGAACACATCTCATTTTCTTTTCTCACTCCCCCTTTTACAATACTTTCACTGAACTTTATCTTTGCTATTCAAGACAGAAATGAATTCTTTTTACAACAAATAAACAAATGGTGGATAACAATTAAAAGTTAAATTATTATGAAGTTAGCAACATCTTTATAAAAAGAAAAACACTACTTAACAATTAAGTTGGCAGCAATTTCAAAAACAATTGCAATCTTTAATTGTTAAAAAATTTGTGTTTACAATTATTTTAATTTTGTAATTATTAATGAATATTTAATATGAATCTTAACGAATTTCCTATGCAAAATGAGCGAAAAAAGGCACAAGGATGGAGAAATAATGGTAAGTGAAAACTGAGCACTTAATTTTATTATTCAAAATGAAAATAATTTACTATTTCAGCTGCAATATTACAAATGAATCCTAACATAAATTTCTCCAAAAGAACAAAATCTAAAAACAGCACCACCCCATCCACTCCCTCTTTAAAATGGAAAGCTAATCAGAACAGGTAAAATAAATTAGACTTTCTTAATATGTAATTTGAAATCAATAACAAACTTTTAGTGTTATCAATTCTGTTCTACAAACTGGTTCTTCATCAAGAACTTACACATCATCAACAAGTAATGATTCTAGAGTTATATTAGGTAAGTGTTTTTTATATTGACCTAAAAAGAACATATTATAATACTATGCTCCTTATTTATACGTTTTTATAAAATTTTTGTTACTAAAAAATTGTTTAGCTTTATCAGAAGGCAGGGGTGAAGCAGCTTGTGAAGTGGGCATAGCTTCTATAGATCTATCGCAACCAAAACTAATTCTTTGCCAAATTTCTGATACCCAAAGTTACATAAATACCATGACAAAAATAAATATTCTCAACCCTAAAGAGGTACCTAATTAAAATTTTAATATTATATTTTGTTGTTTTGTGTAAACTGTTATTAAATATTTTAGATAGTGATACCTATAACTTTTGTGGGGATACACAAAACCAATCGATTAGTGGAAAAGGTGAAACAACACTTTCGAGACGCTAAAATAATCCCAATAGTTCGAACTGCTTTTAATAAAACGAATGGCATGACAGTTGTTAAAAGTCTGTGTATTCCAAACATGAACTCAGTTTTGCTAATATTGCAAAACAGGTAATTTTTATTAAGTACTTACATATTGTGTGTATGATTGTTTTTTTCGGTATTCCAAAAATTATATTTTTGTTTAGTAAATCATTTATTAATTTAATTATAAATTGTATTTGATAAAAATAAAATTACTGATTATTAAAAAAAGTATGTATGTAGGTACTATGCTTTAGCAGCTGCATCGGGCTTATTAACATACATTGAGAATGTTTTAAATGTTATTTACACCACACATTCTTTAAAAATTCAGTATCAAGAATCAGAAGGATCTACAATCATTGGTAAAAAAAATTTTACTTCCTTTTAACTAATAATATGTAGTTAATATTTTTTTGTGGAGACACAGTTATACCTTCATTTTAATTAAAACAGAAGGGCATTGAAACACCCTGTAATATAAAAACACTAATATTTTTAGATATCACAACAGCCGATAAACTAGAACTTGTAGCTTGTGCAAAACAGCCCTTGCACAAACAATATTCGAGTTTGTATTCCATAATGAACTTTTGTTTGACAAAAATCGGTGCTCGAACGTTACGAGCCTCAATACTTCAACCCCCCTCAACAAAGGCCGAAATTGAGTCGAGACTTGAATGCGTTTCTGAACTTATTGAGCGCTCTGGAACGGGGGCAACATTTGTATTAAGAGTAAGAGTATTTTGATTACCTAATTTGTCTTTCAGAAAATTGGAACTTCTTCGGGGCAATCTTTAGTTTACCCATTTTTGGGACAATATTATAGATAAATCAGTAACTTTTTCGCTTTTGGTCTACCTATTTTTGATTATTTAAATACTGAAGAAATGAAGCTTTGAAAATAAATAAAAAAGTAACCCAACCCAGCCTAACCTAATTCAACATTTTATTTAAAGAGTTTGCTGACAAAAATACAAAACGTCGACCAGTTACTGAACGTAGTAACCCTGATACCAAAACAACCCCAGGAATGCTCAGAAAGGCAATTAAACTACTTGCTTTTACTAAATTCGTTTTTCGAAATACTCGAGCCTCTACGAGAATGTCTTTGTGAATTTAGAAACCCATTCTTCAAAGAAGTTTCGGATAATATTGCTCGACCAGAATTTGATTATATAAAATCCCTGATAAGAACCGTGATGGTAGAAGACGCCAGGCCTGCAAAAGGGGCCAACGGTGCCCTACAAAGATGCTTCGCAATTAAACCAGGCATTAATTCTCTACTGGACTTGGTGAGGAAGTCGTACAGTGAGAGATTAGATGAAATGCGAAGTAAATAATATTTTTATTTGGAATATTTTAGCTAAATTAAATATTTTTGAAATTTTGAATTATACTTTTTGTTCTGCAGATTATGTAAAAAACTTGGGTGAAAAATACAATTTACCACTTACTTTGAATAACACTAATACTAAAGGGTACCATATGGTCTTACCTTTGAAGAAAAACGAGAAAAGATCCTTCAAAAGGTCCATGTTACCAAATGAGTTCATACAGGTGATGCTCTGATTCACTATTTCAAATCTGAAACAGAAAATGTAAGATAAGAACATTAAAAATAGAAACTATTTTCTTTTTTAGGTTGATAGATTGTCGGGTAGCATTACAATGAAAACAACGGATCTAATAAATCTTTCTGTCAGGATAGAAGAAATAATGATGAACATATTAAAAATTAGCAACGTGTAAGTGAAAATGCAGCACCCTGTAGGTAAGTAATTTGTAAAAAAAAATATATTTTTTTAGAATAATACACAAAACGTTGGCAAATATAAAAGAACATGTTGCTCATTTTTACAAACTGTGTGAAGATATTTCGAAACTTGATATGCTACAGTCTTTGGCAAAATTAAGCGGTGATACAAATTACGTAAGGCCAATATTTGAAGATTATATGGAAATAAAAGAAGGGAGGCATCCAATTTTGGATTTTATTTGCTCCGAAACGCCTACCTCTAATTCTATAGTAAGTAACTACTTACAAATTGTTTTTTTGAAGTTTTATTTAAAAATGTGAATACTCGAGTTCGATTTTTATACCTCCACTGTTTCACACATTTTTTTTATATAGTTCTGTCCATAATATAAGGACCTACGTAAAGTTCCCGATAAAAAATATTACATATAATTATTTACAAACATTTAATTAAATTTCCAGACTGCTACCGATGATCATAACGTACATATAATAAGTGGTCCGAACGGTTCAGGAAAAAGCATTTTTATCAGACAACTGGTACTAATTCAAGTCATGGCCCAAGTGGGTTGTTACGTGCCAGCTGAATCAGCTACCTTCAGGATAGCAGATAGAATATTGGCCCGAATATCTTTGGATGACAACCCTGACATTGGGGTCTCAGCATTTGTCTTAGAGGTATTTATATGTATAAATAATAAACAGTTACTCCTTAGAATCCATTTAATGTCCCTTCAACAAGTATTTGTATTACTTGAGTAATTTATTATTTAATTCTTGTCCCAAAGTTTCATTACTTAAATTTAAAGCCTTGAAAATTCATTTGTAATAGATTCTAGAAGTTGAATACTTTTTGGAAGCAATGTCAAAAAACACCTTGATTGTGGTCGACGAATTGTGTAGATCGACTTCTGTAGAAGAGGGCACCGCACTGGCCATGGCAATTTGCGAAAAATTAGCCGAAACGCCAGCTTTTGTGTTTTTTACAACCCATTTTAAAGCTATGGGAATTCTAGGAAACATTTACATGAATATAAAAGTGTAAGCAAGATCTTTAAGAAAATTAATAAAAAAACCTAAACTGTACTTGATTTGTTTATATTCACAGTTGGCAAATGGAAACGATTATGGAAGAGGCAAATAGCAGAATTCATTTTAATTTTATTTACAGACTTTTGGAAGGGATGACCACCCTCGAACACTACGGGGTTTATATGGCTAAAAGTTGTTGGCCAAATGAGCCTGTTAACTATGCCCTTGATGTTTTAAAAAATATTAAATCGCAACAAATAGTAAGTGTTTATGTTTAAATTAATGTGATGTTATAGTATAGGGCGCAATCAATGTTTTTCTTTCAGGATTTTCCGCAAAGTTATAAACAAAATTATTTTTACCACCACTTAAAATATGACTTAGAGGCAGATTTTCGTCTATTAAAAAAGAAACGAAAATTATTTCCCAATGTCCTAAATGAGAAACTTAAAAAATACGAAGACTCCTTAAAAAAACGTGACGAATCAATAGCACTTCAAAATCAATCAATTAGAACTTTAAAGTTTGTTGAAAAATCAAATTCAATAGAATGTGATTCTACAGAACCAAAAAGGGGGATGGAACAGTTAGAACAAAAAACATCCTCAAGTTCTGGCTACGTTATTCAAAATACTTCGTTTGGTAATTCTACCCCCCAAAATGAGGGGGAAGAAGAAAATCACATTTCTCAAAGTGAAAAAGTTCCAGAATACGATCAAACTTTTAGTAGATCTCAAAGAGAATCGATAAATGATTCAAGCAATTACGGTGACATCACCTTCACTGGAAGATCAATTTCTTCAAACAGTCAGCGTGACAATGAAGATGATGTGGACATTAGAAACGTTACATTCAATTGGAATCCGAATCAAAACGAGACCGGGAATAATTGTTATGATTACTTGGGTTTATATCAAAACGATTCGTTTAAGAATGACAATTTGAAATCATATTTTGTTGCAAACAATTTAGGACTTGGATCGTTGCACCCTGATCCAAGTGTGGTAGGATCTTCTAGCAGTATTCATAGAAGTGATGTGATGGATTGTGACCGGACCATTATTAAAACTTATTCAGGTAACTGATTCATTACAATTATTATTTTATACATAATTAAATGTTTTGATGTTCAATAAAATTGTATAGGTCACCAGGAATTTACCGAATTTAATAATTCAAAAAGACACTTTAAAATCCCTGCTCCTATTAAATGTTCATCAGAAGTTCAGTCGATAAATGATACAAGTTTTTTATCAGTTAATGAGGCACAATTTTCGTTACCATTGGCAGAAAATACAAATAGAACATCAACTCCTTTACAAAAAAATAAAACTTTAAATAACAATAACGAAAAATTTTCCTTTACTGAACATAAACTTTGTCAAGGGGGCGTGAACAGAAAAAATGATACAGTTTCTCAATGTTCAGAAAAAGAATTTATTGAAAGTGAATTAGAAAGTTTCAGCGAATATTTTTCTGACTTTAATTGGGAAGAAGAAAATAATCGCAATTTAGAAGTAACATCAAATAAGTGCTCAATAACAATAAATTCAAACGACACCCATAAACTAAATCCTCAAGAAATGGAGAGTGTCATATCAGATTTGGAAAGTGTAAGTGAATATTTTTCTGACAATGAATGGAAAAGTGAGGAACCAGAAACTATAAAAAATATTTCTGAAGAATACCAGGTCTCAATAAGTTATTCGCCAGATGAATCTATATTAAAAGAGTTTGCAGATAATAAACAAAGTAGTGGTGAAAGTTTGTTCAAAATAGAAGCCAAACGTAAAAAAATTAAAGTACCATTTCACACGCCCAAACCTTTCGTCAAAAAAACGAAAAGAAGACTAAGGACTAATAAAGAGCATAAAAAAGTCAACGATTACATAAATTTAACTGATGGAAAGCCTTCAGAGGTAAATCAAGAACAAAATGTCAACTCTTTACAAGAGGTGCAGGCATTAGAAAAATCACACTCCCCGCAAAAAGATCTAGAGGAAAAAGGAAGCAATAAAAAGATAATTATTCTTCAAAACATAGTTCTTAATCCCACCACAGACTATCATCAATCAGAAATACAGAAACCTGTTATTGAATCAAAAGAAGGGCAGATTAATTTTATTAATGGCGATTTTAACGAACAAAAGAAAGACCAAACAAATATTTTAGTAGATGAACTCGTCACTAGAAATGTTGAAATTGAAACTGCTTCTTTGAAAGATGAATGTACCACCCAAAGCACTAAAGTCCGAGGAAAAGGTAAGTTAAATGTATTTATTTTGCAAAACTTAAAACTTCAAACCAAAACCTTTCTCATTTATTTATTATTAGACTTGATAATGATAGAAAAGAGTAAATCGATATCATCTGAAGATTTTTTCAAAATAGAAACGAACACTACCAAAAAACGTAAACTAGGAATTAGACACAAAAGACCAAAAAAATCGACTAAGGAATTAAATACAGACCACAGTGATAATAGTAATCTGGACACTACAACTAAAATTAGGTACTTAATCAAACAATTCAAAGCGTTTAATACTCTTTAAATATTATATAATTTTATTACTTATTTTAGGGACAAAAATACCGAAGAAATATACTACTCAGCAAACGAGAGTTTTCAAGATATTCAAAAAAATCCTACTTTACTAATACAAAATTCATCCTCTGACACTAAAACATTTGAAAATGGGAAAACCCCCTTAAGCACTTTCAAAATATTAAAAAGAAAAAAATTCATATCACCCCTAAAATTAACAAGAAAAGAAATCATAGAAGAATTTGAAAAGCAAGACAGACTGATGTTAGAAAATAACTGCCCAGAACAGTATATTCAAAACATACTAAACAGGCCCAGTATTAAGTCTATACAGAACTGTGAATGTATTGCAATGATATGCAAAACCCCCCAAGGTACCAAAGTGGTAACACCTCCACCTACCAAAAAATTAAAGAAATCGAGACCAAAAAGATTTCTACCGCCTCTAAGAGATAAACAGATTCAACCATTCGACGTTTCTCTATTCAGTGATAAAAATGTGGAAAAGTTCGACAAAATGATGGGCTATGATAAACATAACTTTTCATTCAACGGTTCCTCATTCAAACTAAATGTAAAAAAATCAAGAGAAACAAAGGAAACTGCACTAGAATGGAACTTTACTCAACAACACACCATTAATGATAAGAAGAACAGCTCCTTTACGTTAAATAAAATAAATAAAACAGCAGCAGGAGACGAGAACGATAACAAAAAAAGATTTTTTGAATTAAGTAAATATTTTGAAGAAAAGGAAGAATCACTTTCAGAATTTGACACTTTCTTGTCTTTTGACGAAGACAGTAAAGAAACACACAATACTGAAAAGAAAAGAGCTGATGATGCTGAATCTGATATAGACAGCATTATGAAAAAATATTTAAATTAGCAATTAATATATGTAAGTTACAATATTTAAAAATGTTATTAATTTTTGTTAAAAGAAATTAGTTTAGTTAATTAAAATAACTAATTAACTTAGCAGTTCATTCTTTAGTCCTTGAAATTTTATTTATTACTAATTACATCAAAAGTAAAGAAAGAGAGCTTTAAACACTTTGAAAAACAATAAAACTAAGTCCTGTTTTAAAACTAAATAAAAATAAAAAGCACTAAAGCTTTGCTAAAAAGAAATATTTTATTTAATTTATTGTATATATAAAAATTGTTGGAAAATATTTTTGGTTTTAGTTTAACTGAGTGTACTGCAAATTATAATATTTAATTTAATTGTAAAGTAAAAATATGAAGTTACTGTATGTAAAAAAGTAAATAAAAATCAATCACTATCAAGTCCATCAACTATACTTTCAGTTTGACTTTCACTAAAATCTGTTAAGTTTTGTTCTTCAACCTGTTTATTTGCCATTTCAAACTGCTTTGCCCAAGATGACGGTTGGCAAGTTCCATAAATCTATCCAAAAGGAACAATAAATTCTCGCATAGGTATTACAATTAATAATTTTAAACTTACATTACAAACAAACAAAAGCAGTTTTTCTTTTGAAACCTCATTTTCAGCCCTTATACCCCATGAATAATAACTCTTTCTTGTATATTCATCAACACTTACTGATAAATATCTCTGTTTGACCATATCATTCTTAACAAATTCTTTTATATTCCCAAATAACTCATGTTTGGTTGACAGGTTTAATTCAAATGATTGCAAGAATCTGAATAGCGTTTCTAAAATAGGTATGTTAAAATAGCAAATAAACTTACTATATATATAACTTGAATACCTTCTTGTGCACTATTGTCTGACATAAACACATGAGTCAATACAAGTAAAATTATAATTTGCTTTC
This sequence comes from Agrilus mali, assembly GCA_029378335.1. Classification (NCBI taxonomy): domain Eukaryota; kingdom Metazoa; phylum Arthropoda; class Insecta; order Coleoptera; family Buprestidae; genus Agrilus; species Agrilus mali. Next base: position 7,821,998 of record CM055661.1, read on the forward strand.
CATCATTAGGAGTAAAATTTTCTTTATTGGTGTTTCCCATATGAGGAAGAATATTTTTAACAATGTATTGTTTATTTGAAACAGGCTGCACACATAAATGTAAGTCAAATCCATAAACCTTGAAACTTGCTTAATTAAAAGAACGAAATGGAGTAAATTAATTAATATGTAATTGCATCTCCTTACTTCTTTCAAAACATTTATCGCTGCACTCATAACTTTTTCATATCTCTTTCCTATACCTGGTAACACATATTTTTGTATATCAACTTTTTTAATAGGCAAATTACTTCCCGCATTATAAACAATATACCGAACTATTTTATTGACGCTGTCTTCGAAGGACTCGGATCCTTCATTTTGGGTATTTACAATACCTGTATCTAAAGTTCTTTGTGTTAAACTTTGACCTACATTTCGGGGTTTAGGTTTTTGATTTTGAGATAAAAAAACTCGTTTACTCATTATAAACGCATTAAAAGTAATAAAATCTTATAAATAAACGTTAAAACGGGGCTGCTTTCGCCCCACACTTGTTATGTTTTAAAATCTCAACTACAAATTCTGGTTCATGAGAACTACTAGCTATCCAAATATTTTTACTTTCTATTAGGATATCATCTAAAATTTCTTAATAATTTTAAAACGAATTTCTCACAACTCGTTGAAAACTAAATAAAAAAACAAATTTTATACTGAAGTCGATTATTTAATTTACTTACTCTAGAAGAGATAGTTCAAATAACCATTTCGATGCAACCGTTTTCCTAACCTTAAAAAAGGCGTTGAAAACAAGAATAAAAGTAATGTAATATTTTGGCGGTTCTTCGAAGTACCGAGTAATTTAAAGTTCAAAATAGTTTATAAGTGAATTAAACAGATCATGGAACCTAGCAGTCCCGAAGACACCGAACGAAAGTACTGCAACATCAGGTAAGTGCTATTATGTTACATTTAATGTTAACTCAATAATTGTTCAAAAAATAATTTCAGTTGCACAGATGTGCCGTTAGAATTACTTGATAAATCTGCTGCAAGAGCCCACTTTCGTAAATTTGGCCATATCGTTAAAATACATCTAAGGCCAAAGAGTAGAGCTTGTCAAATACAATATACAAATCAAGAAAGTGCACAATTAGCTAGTTTTGCTGGTAATGAATACAATGGGGAAGAATTTAATATCATTTGGGGAGCAGAACCTTTCCCAAAAAAGAAGCAACTAAGAAAAGACCCTGATCCAGACTGGTCACCTGATGATCTTGAAGTTAAAGCCGAACTGGAAGCAATGGGTGCACTTTATCCCAAAAAAAACACACCACGTATCAAACAAGGTTTAAAAGAAAGACTATTAGTAAAGTAATGATAAGGGAAAAACGTATTTAATTTCTTTCTTCCTTAGGAAGATCCATTGATTTACAACAAGACAGTGATCCTTCCAAGAAGGTTAAAAGAAAGTGGGTGACAGATACTTCTTCAAAGGATAAAGTCAGTAAACGGGCAAGGTCAGCTTACCTTTTTATTCATATTCTTGTAGTATAATTCAAATCTTTTAGTGGAACGATAACTGGCACCAGAAAACCTGCTAAAAAGAAACTTACAACAGAACATTTTGAACTGTTAAAAATTATCAGAACACCTGCATTTACCACTGAAGAAAAATATAAAGTACTAGATTCCAGAGATAAACTCATTCGATTACATACAAAGAAGCAGTCAGACTTGTCAAAAGCAAAAGTTACAATAGGTGTTTGCCCTGATATGTGCCCTGAGAAGGAAAGGTTGATGAGGGAAGTTCAACATCAGGTAAATTATTTTATAAGGAAAATGTTTAGATTTTTCATTATTAAAAAACAATTTATGTTTAGGTTGCAATCTATGAACAAGGACCCAATGGAAAAGGTATGAATCCAAATTTAGCTGTAAAGCAATACTCTAGGAGTTCAGCTGATCAAGAAGTTCCTTTACCACATGAACTACGACCAGTTCATGTCTTACAATTGACCATGAACTACCTCATGCACAAAATCATGGATTTATGCGACCTATCTGATGTATAATACATTTAAAATTTCATCAACATCCTTAAAACTATGAGTTTTTATTTTTTAGGTAAATGTAGGCGAGTGGTACCATTTTTTATGGGACAGAACACGAGGTATTCGAAAGGACATAACCCAGCAAGAATTGTGCTGTTTGGGGTCAGTTGAATTAGTAGAACAGTGTGCTAGGTTTCATATTCATTGTTCAGCTAGACTTGCAGGAGAAGAACCCTCCATTTTTGATCAAAAAATCAACACTGAAAACTTGACTAAATGCTTGCAAAGCTTAAAGTATATGTACCATGATTTGAACTTGAAAGGCATCAGGTGTCCCCATGAGCCTGAATTTCGAGCCTACATAATTCTCCTAAACCTAAACGACGGAAATTTTATGTGGGAGGTAAGTAATCGTTAATTGTAAAACTAAATTTAATATTTTCCTTTTATTAAGGTCCAACAACTCCATCCAGAGATACAAAAGTCTCCAGAAGTTAAATTCGCAATCCAAGTTTATTCTGCAATAGACAAGAACAATTACGTACGATTTTTCAAGCTTGTTGAGAGTACTACGTACTTGAATGCATGTATTCTGCTTCGATATTTCGTCCAAATGAGATTAAAAGCTTTGAAAACGATATTGAAATCGTATTCCCCTAGAGCCCCCTACACTCAATTTCCTCTACAAGAATTAATGAAGATCCTTGCATTCGAAAACGTGTTATCTGTTGTGGAATTTGTGGAGTATTATGGATTAAAAATCAGTGAAGAAACCACCCACGTTATCCTCGACAGGAAATCGTTCTACTCGCCTGAATTACCTTTTGCACTGGATCGTGCAGTTAATGTTGTTGAATCTAAACGACAATGGTCAGTTGGTGAGACAGTCTTTGGGGGTGCCCTACCTCCACCACTCTATTCAGATCACATTCCTCATAATAGTTTTAATGAAGAGGGTCTTTTAATTGAATCGAAGGAACTATTAGACGAATTCAAGGAAGCTGAACTGGAAACGCAAACAAGTGACAAGGTCGATGCTGCAGAAAAGCCTGCACCGGAAGTTAAAGAACGACCTAAAAATGTGTTTGCAAATGTCCCTGCCATTGAACCTACTGAAAGCAAAAGTACTAATATTTTTGGTACGATTCCTCTTCTGAAAGGCCCTAGTATGCTCCAAAAAACAGATGCATCAACAAAACCTACAAGAGAAAAAGACCAAAGACTGCATGTTTCGTCTGGATTTCAGCCACAAGATCCTTTTAGTTTTAAAATTCCTAAAAAACCAGAAGCAAGCAGCATTTTTGGACAACCAGCGGATGTCATATCTTCTAAAAAAAGCATTTTTGGGTCCCCAGTTGTGAAAACAGAACCTTTCTCGTTTGGAAGTTCTAAACTAAACAGTGTTTTTAGCAAAGGTCAAAGTTCTGCACCTACGACTTCTAACTTATTTTCACAACCACCACCTACCAGTTTTCAATCAACATATGCAGTTGGGGGTTTCAAGTTTGATTTGAAAGTACCAGAGAAAACAACAGAACCACCATCAACACAGTTGGCTTTGGAAGATCAGCCCATGGAAGTATTACAAGCGCAGAAACTAAAACTTCAACAACAAATAGAAGAACAAAAAAGGCTTTTGGAAGAGAAAAAGCGCGAGGCTGAAGAAGCTTCGAGGAAAAAGAAAGCTGAACTGAAATTATTAGAAGAAAAACAAAAACAAAAGGAACTAGAAGAAAAACGACGAAGAGAAGAACTACGGAAACAAGAGTTGGAAAAACTTGCAGAAATGCAGAAAAAAATCGAAAAAGAAAAAATATTAGAAGAGCAACGAAAACGAAAAGAGGAAGAAAGGAAACGTATAGAGCAGCAGCGTATATTAGAAGAAATTAAACGAAAAGAAAAAGCGAAAATGGAAGAAATTGCAACAGCCGTTTCACATCTCATGGACGATCTTATTACTCAAGTAGAAGACAATATTAAACGTGAAAGACTTCAGGAGATAAAAGTGAACATCAAAAATTGGAAATTAAAACTATTTGTGTGCAAATGGCGTTCCAGGGTTGAATCTAAAAAAAGAAAACGAAAGATAATAGAAACAAGTCCCGTTTGGATAAGCACAAGGCCAGCTGACCAAGAAGCATCCCAATTATTTACTGACATGCAAGAACTAACTCTGCAAAATATGAAAAGGTACAAATTAGGAAAACCGATTGATCTAGAACTACCTAAAAGACCTAAAATCGATAAAATCGACTTCTATAAACTCTCACAATCACTTGTGAATAACAATAGAAACCCATGCAGAGAAATATTTTGGAAAGTTACGATATCACTTCCGGACTTCCGAGAAATGAAACATGGGCTGTCAACACTAGAATATATCCTTAGGGACTACTTCGGCTGGGAAGAAGACAAATACGGAAATACAGCCTTTATAAAAATGGCAAAAGTTCTCTGCAAAAAAGTTACTTGCAGCATACAAAGAAAACAAGGTGTTAGGGCGTTTGAAAATGATACTAACGGGCTACTTTTTATAGCAAAAGATATTAACAACTTACTTATCTCACGAATTAAAGAAAGTGTGAAAAATTTTAGAAAAAATGTTTTTGTACCAGTGTGCGTTCAATTACTAAATGAACCAACAGACGACGAAATCGACGAACTCGGCGATATATTAAAACAAGAAAAACACATTTGTAATTACATAATTATCAAAGACACCTTCGAACCGGTTAATTTCATACATTCAATCGAAGAGAATTTGTCTCTCTTAGCCGTAAGCACCAAACCACCTCCGTACTTGTTACTGAACACCCTAAGCAACTTCTTAACAGATAACTTATGCTTTGACTTGTGGAACTACGTGACTAGTTACGGAAAGTGGAATAATTTGTACAAGAAATGCCTTCAAAGACCAAATGTAGTGATCAGTTTATTCAATGAAGCATTAGAAAGAATCAACGATATTGTCAGTAGTAGTAATATCAAAGAGTATTCCGATTTTCCGGAAGAGTTTCAAGATTACCTGGCTAGCAAGATTCCCGAAATACTTCCGTGTGATTATAAATATTTTCCAAAATTTTGGAACAAAGACGAGTACATACATTTAGTTTCTAACGAAATAAAATCGCTAAAGTTACCACAATATGAAGGCACATGGCCCCCCGAAAACGAACTGGAACTCGAAAAAGACATTTGTAATTACTGTTCATCTGCCTTTCCAGAAAATGAAAAAATCTTTTACAAAATAATGTCTGTGATACTTAAGGAGTTCGATCCCAATGAGAATTTTGAAAAAATCAGAAAAGTGTCGTGGGTAAATATCATAGAAACGATATCCCTAGAAAAAATCAAAAAGGCCGATTTTTCTTTACGAAAAACAGAATTCTATTCGAAATCGATTTTTAATCAATTAATAGTTGTATACAATCCTGAAGATGTAACCCGATTTTCACGAGACCCTTGGTTTTATATCACCAACCCTTTGGTATCGTCTGAGATGAAACAAATAGGAAGACAAGTACAACAGCATAGTAAAGCTAAGAAAATGATAAAAATAAGGGAGAGAATAGTCGACGAAGAAAAAATAGAAATTGATTTGGACCAGACATTAAACTCACTTTTACAAAAATCAGTAGTGGACGAAGAGAACATAAGGAGGAATAAGGCAACTATCAGCAGTCTCGAACTATTACTTAACGACTTAGAAGAAAGCATTAATATCCAAAAGAAAATCAGTGAAACGTTTCAAAATACAGTTCAATCAGTTCTTTTAGATGTTTAATTAATTATTGATAGGTATCAAAAATGTATAACGTTCTTTACTTTTTTTTGATAAACCAATAAGTGACTGACTGTAATATTTTTTTAAATAGATAGGACACATTGTCTACAATAATTGCTGTTTTACTTGCTTTAAAGAAATTATCTATTAAAATTTTTGTTCTTAACTGTTCATTATAGTTTAAAATTTATTAGTTACAATATTCTCTCTAATTTAACTATTGAAGAGGTCATTGACATAAACTCCCCACTCTTGTAAAAATTACCTGTATTATTTATTAATGGAGCCCTTTCGTGGTACTATAAAACCATAATTGATAACATTTAAGAAAATAATGATACGCAGTTATTCCTCGAAGGGTTATTTTTAAAAGTAGATAAAAAGCTAACGTAAGTTGTTACCAAAGGGACAACATGGCGGCGTACAACACGACTTGTTGCTTTCATGTACATACTTCGATAAACTGATAAAATATTTAGTAGACAAAAAACAAGCAATTTAATTAACTAATGAATTACCTTATAATTAATTTCCCGTTAATATCCATTGAAATAATCCTCTATTCGTCACTCACAATAACACAACTACACGCATGTACAAGGCACGCCGCAATACTGACCACAAACAATGTAGTGATCATAGATAACCGATAACAGGTACAAATAAACATAGAAAATATTTTTGTTTTTTAAAAAACATGTTCTAAAATGGTCAATTATTAAATTCCCTAAATTAATTAAACTGTTAACCATCAGATGGCAGCACTGGATAGGTTCATTCATAAACATATATATTGTTTTTTTTGAATGAATTGTAACTTAATTTTCAAACAAATCTCTAGAAATACGAAATTTGAAGAAACGCCCATTTACAACAAGAATACATGGCAAATATTAAAGGATTTCTCAAAAATCAAACCCAAAAAACTATGAAATTGCGGTTGAAACTTTATAAAGTATCTCAAAAGACAAGTTTTTAAAAATTCATTTGAAGACATTTCAACAACTGAAGTTTCACTTAACGTATACATACATAAATAAAATAATTGGCGTTAAATATCTAATACACCTTCAGGATTTTAACTTTAAATTAAAAAAAAAAATGCAGGAAACGATGTTGTCTATTTTTCTTTTATTTTCTAAGGGTCACAAATACATAACAATAATTTTTTTAAATCACAAGTATATAGGTATATATTTTCTTACGACATGCAACAGCAAAATAAGAGCTGCCCCTTGTCTGTACCCTTTCCAACAATTTCGAATGTTTTAAGTGTACTACGATTGTTTTCAAATTTGCTAACACAGATGGGACAAACTAATTTAAGCAATATCTGAAACAGAAACATCAGTCGTTCAAATCTCACCATGAATAATGCGGGCTGCGCTACTTTTCCCCCAAAAGTTACTGGACATGGACAAACCATGGTATGTACTTACTGTTTCTAAGTTTGCACTGTTGAATTGCCTCGTTGAATCCTTGGCACAGGGTCAGATCGGATTGGGTTGATGCACATTCCAGGAATTGCTTGATTTCCCATGCACATGGACCGTTCTGTTCTGCTGCATATGCACCACTTCCTTGTGCAGGGGCAGCTTGTTGAGGAGCAGCAGCTACAGGTTCACTACCACCACTTCCACTAAAAAGCCCTGAAAAAATAATAACAATCTGATTTATATTATCATTATTGTTGATAATGTTATGTGGCAAATAAAATGTATTTCAAATGATGACTTACCTGTGACGGCATGTCCAACAGTGTGTCCTATTGCAGATCCAACAGCAACTCCTCCTGCAGTAGCTGCCATTTGGCCAAATAGCGATGGTTGCTGTGGCTGGGGAGCTACTGTAGCAGGAGGAGATGCAGGAGGGTGTGCTGCAGCTGCTTGATGTTGAGGTACCCTGGCAGGCACCGATCTGCAATGAAATTTGTATTACAATAACTCTTCATCATACAATGGTCTTACGTAAATGTAATTTACATTAAAATTAAAATTATGGAAAAATTACGACATATTGTGTTTATATATTTTTAGATAGGTTTTTTTAGATAAATCATGACGTTTTAGCATGAAAAAAGTGAGGTTAACGCTTGGCAAAAACATACCTTACGGGTGCACGGGGCACAGGACTAGCTGATCGTCCTCTACGTGGCATTTTGTTATATTAAAATTATAGTTTAGAACACTCACAAAATATAAATATAAGGAATAGTCGTTAAAATCGCTTTGGTATCAAGTTCGCTCGTTACGTAAACAGTACTGTCTGCACAACTGCTGATCTGATTAATTACTGACGTCACAAACTTGCGCACCACAGATATGCGTTTTCTAGAAATTTTTCCGGGGAAAAGTCCTTTTTTTGTTTGAATTGAACGCTCCTTTTATCACAAAACGGAAAATATTATTATGTAAATTAATCGTTTCGTAAAATTGTCATTAAAAAATTTCAGAGGTAGAGTTGATCTATCTGGAAAATATCAAGTATTACTGAAGATCACTGATAAACGTCCAAAACTTTTATAGCGTTTTTTAAAAATTTAAACTATGTACCTATATTTATAGATATGTACCTCAAAGATGTTTTTCAACCAAACAATCATGTGATTGCTTTCCTGAGAATATTATTTGTATCTATCTAGTCATTGTTTATCGTTGCAATTTCAAAATGTGACGCACAATTTTAATTTCTTATTTAAAATTGCGAAGTTTATTCTTGTCTCAGACATAAACAAATAATAAATTAGAATATTCGTATTTTACCCATAAAACATAGGCACATATGATTGATTGAATGCGTCGCAGTAATTTGGGTTGCATATGTGGCAACACCTACATTATATCGAATTTAGGCGAGCAAATGAGCTGCATTTAAAGCAGCTAAAACCACGAATTTTTTAATAAAAGTCGTACCTTATAGGCTCCTTCTGAGGAGCAGTTTTTTTCCCTTTAGGCCAACCAAAGCTCGATTTCGATCTGGTATTGCTATTTCTGTTGCCTCTACTCATTTTGTCGTTAAAAACTTACTTAATTATAATTAAATGGTATGAAAAGTACACGTAAATCAATTTTAAAACTTCATAAGTTAGAACGTTATATTTGACATTTACAAGATTTTTTGTTTTTATTTTTATTTCAAAAAATTAGCTTACACGTATACAGGGCGAATCAATGATATCGTCGAAGATACGTATGAACTAGACATACAAAATTGTTTTTTTATTCTTTCATAGAATTTTATGAAAAAAAAAATTGGCGAATGTTTCAGACATGTTATACATCCATGAAAACAATAATTTGTTTGAACCTATACGATCATCCACAAATAATTAAAAAAAATTAGAACTACTCCTCTGCCCCTTCTTGAATGTTACCAATAACACCCCCTTAAAAATATATGGACTTTACCACCCACTCCTTATTTATAATAAAATATTTTTTATATTTTTAAATTAAGCAAATAAATAAGTAGCCATTTGGCTTTGGTGTATGATGGGTTGCCTACATGACACATCATGGCATTAAATTACGTAAATAAGTAATTGCTATTTTGAATACCCTGTATCAAAAAATTGTCATTTTGTCCCCCAAATTAATTATTTTCATTATTATTATTAACGTTGACCTTAATCAATTAATTACAATTATAAATTGTCGAAATTGCAATAGTTTGAAAATTTCATAATATATCCTCCATCCACCCACACAAGACTTTCGCCATCGAAAGAAACGAAACCGCTAGAAAATTTCCGCGTTTACATTAATTTAGTTAAATTCGACACGTTTCTCAATTCCTACATTTTTTAAAAAATATCTTCGGACCGACCATTTTTTGCCATTTATTTTTTGAGGTAAAAACCGGAGGTCGGGTCGCAAGATCATGTCAGTCAGTGGCTCCACTGACCCACACAGACTGTCTCATGATTATACATAGATATTATATGCAGAAGTTATTGTTCTTTCTGGCGAGGTCGTGAATAAACAGTTGAAGCTCGCGCGGTGTATCGCGACAATTTTCACGAAAATGTGTCACTAATAACAGTAATCTCACCATAACACATTATGTACAATCCCTACCTACTACTTACTACATGTGTAGAAATATGACTGTAAGTAAAAGTCTATTATACTGAAATAGTTTAAAACATGGTGCGTTTCATCGACTAATCAACGAAAACATCACATGTAAGTACATAATTTTTTCAATAATGTTTACAAATAGAATGACTAAAAAATTAAAAAAATGAGGGTTTCCCTTTTTACGAGACCTTTGAAACGATACCCAACATGACACAAGTACAAAAGATTTTTTTAAATTTGTGAGTAGTTAACCCTTTCCCCTTATTAAATTTGTGGAAATATTAAACGGCAAAAAATCGAAAAAAATGTTTCTGAGTTCCCCATTACGAGATCTTTAAGACGATACCCAACACGACATAGTTACGAGTAGAATTTCTTTAAATATGTGGATGGTTACATTAACCCCTTTAAAATTCTAGAAATATTAACGCAAAAAAAAATTAAAAAAATGTTTCTAAGTTCCTCATTACGAGACCTTTAAAACGATACCCAACATGACACAGTAGTACAAAAGTATTTTTTTAAATTTGTGAGTAGTTACCTTACCCCTTTTAAATTTTATGGAAATATTAACGCAAAAATAAAAAAAAATGTTTCTGAGTTCCCCATTACGAGATCTTTAAGACGATACCCAACATGACATAGTTACGATAGAATTTCTTTAAATTATGTGGATGTTACATTACCCCTTAAAATTCTAGAAATATTAACGCACAAAAAAATTAAAAAAATGTTTCTAAGTTCCTCGTTACGAGACCTTTAAAACGACACCCAACATGACACAAGTAGGTACAAAAGATTTTTTTAAATTTGTGAGTAGTTACCTTACCCCTTTTAAATTTTATGGAAATATTAACGGCAAAAAAAAAAAAAAATGTTTCTGAGTTCCCCATTACGAGACTTTAAGACGATACCCAACACGACATAGTTACGAGTAGAATTTCTTTAAATATGTGGATGGTTACATTAACCCCCTTTAAAATTCTAGAAATATTAACGCAAAAAAAAATTAAAAAAATGTTTCTAAGTTCCTCATTACGAGACCTTTAAAACGATACCCAACATGACACAAGTACAAAAGTTTTTTTTTTAAATTTGTGAGTAGTTACCTTACCCCCTATAAATTTGTGGAAATATTAATGACAAAAAATCGAAAAAAATGTTTCTGAGTTCCCCATTACGAGATCTTTAAGACGGTACCCAACATGATATAGTTACGAATAGAATTTCTTTAAATATGTATGTGGATGGTTACATTTACCCCTTTAAAATTCTAGAAATATTAACGCAAAAAAAAATTTAAAAATGTTTCTAAGTTCCTCGTTACGAGACCTTTAAAACGACACCCAACATGACACAAGTACAAAAGTTTTTTTTAATTTGTGAGTAGTTACCTTCCCCCTTAAATTTTGGAAATATTAAGCCAAAAATAAAAAAATGTTTCTGAGTTCCCCATTACGAGATCTTTAAGACGGTACCCAACAGACATAGTTACGAATAGAATTTCTTTAAATATGTGGATGGTTACATTACCCCTTTAAAATTCTAGAAATATTAACGCAAAAAAAAATTTAAAAATGTTTCTAAGTTCCTCATTACGAGACCTTTAAACGATACCCAACATGACACAAGTACAAAAGTTTTCTTTTTTTAATTTGTGAGTAGTTACCTTCCCCCTTAAATTTTGGAAATATTAATGACCAAAAATAAAAAAATGTTTCTGAGTTCCCCATTACGAGATCTTTAAGACGGTACCCAACATGAATAGTTACGAATAGAATTTCTTTAAATATGTGTGATGGTTACATTTACCCCTTTAAAATTCTAGAAATATTAACGCAAAAAAAATTTAAAAATGTTTCTAAGTTCCTCGTTACGAGACCTTTAAAACGATACCCAACATGACACAAATACAAAAGTTTTTTTTTTAAATTTGTGAGTAGATACCTGACCCCCTATAAATTTGTGGAAATATTAATGACAAAAAATCGAAAAAAATGTTTCTGAGTTCCCCATTACGAGATCTTTAAGACGGTACCCAACATGATATAGTAACGAATAGAATTTCTTTAAATATGTATGTGGATGGTTACATTTACCCCTTTAAAATTCTAGAAATATTAACGCAAAAAAAAATTTAAAAATGTTTCTAAGTTCCTCGTTACGAGACCTTTAAAACGATACCCAACATGACACAAGTACAAAAGTTTTTTTTTTTAATTTGTGAGTAGTTACCTTGCCCCCTATAAATTTGTGGAAATATTAATGACAAAAAATCGAAAAAAATGTTTCTGAGTTCCCCATTACGAGATCTTTAAGACGATACCCAACATGATATAGTTACGAAGAGAATTTCTTTAAATATGTGGATGGTTACATTAATCCCTATAAAATTCTAGAAATATTAACGCAAAAAAATTAAAAAAAAATGTTTCTGAGTTCCTCGTTACGAGACCTTTAAAACGATACCCAACATGATACAGGTACAAAAAATTTATGTGTGTAGTTACCTTACCCCCTATAAAATTAAAAAAAAATGCTTTTGAGTTCCTCATTACGAGAAATTTAAACGATACTTTTTTAATTATTTATGTGGCTTATTGGCATGCCCCCCCCCCCCATTTATAATTAGCAATATCTTTGAAAATATTTTAAAAAATATTTATCTATAAGCTTCTGATTATTTGACTGTTAAAAAAACACTCCACAGGATACACAAAAAGAAAATATTTTTTTTAAATATGTGGATAGTTGATATGCCCCTCCCCCTCAGCCTTACAATTGGCAATATTTCTAAAAATATGATAACTAAAAATACGCAAAAAATAATTATGAGCACCTGATATACCTATTGACAACAAACAGTATTGAAATAATTTTACGCTTAGCAAAAATTCTGCTCTATTTTTGCCAATTTCCACTGGTGGCGTATCAGCTCAAGAGCTTCCCATTCTGCTTTAAAAACGACCTTGTAATTCATGGGGAAATTCGAAATCATATTGGACACTTGCTCTTGTATACTGTTCCTTGTTCTACTACCAGAATCGAAATTCTCGCCGAGGGCTACTGTGTAAATGCTTCGCAAACCGAAAAAGTTCAAAAAGTACCACGAAACAGACGAAATCCAAGAGGGGTCAAGGTGCATGAGGTCTATGTCCTTTTGGAGCATTAGTTTGAAACGAAGGGTCAAGGGGAATGGCGACTTTGTCGTTAAGAAACCTTAAATGATAAAAATAGTTTTAAAAATTCTAATAAAGGGAATGGAAAAAAGCGGGTAGTCAGGAGGTCAGTTACAATTGTTACAATTATTTTTTATTAAACAATACCTCTAGAAAAAAGTTTATTTATCAAAGACAACATTCTTTTGACCAACTATAGTTTCCGGTTTATATTTTTTTGTTTCATCCCCCTCTCAGTAATTATAAGTAAATAATTAATAATTAAATAACTGATTAAAATTTTGACAATAGAAAAACCAACAAAAGGCTAATAACAAGAAAAATTTTACCACTTACTACATATGCCTTATTATTATTATTATTAACATTAATAATGATGACACCAAGGGAGAAATTACTAGAATCATTTTGGCAAATTTAATGTAGGACTTGTGCGCGTGGGTTTCACTCTTTACAAAATTAGAAATTATTAGAAAATTAGGATCAGCATGTAACTATGTTATTACATAGATGGGGGGGCTTAAAAATATTCATTAAAGTCTATTATTGCAAGAATTGTGTAATTATAACCAATTTCGAAATTCACAAAACTACTCAGTCGTATAATTAAGAAATAATTACAAAAAGAGGCCATTTGGCAACAATTTTAAAGGTAAAGGTCAACATAACTGTAAACATAGGAAAGGATATGACCTCGACAACGAACATTCGTTCATGTTATCTTTTCCTACCATAACCTCATAATTTTAATTAATCTTGTTTTAAAGCAAAAGCTAACCTTACCTAATTAAATTTTCATCTTCATAATTACTGATAAAGGTAATATTTTTGGTTCCAAATATTTTATATATTAGTCTATGGTCATTGTAATACCTGAAAAGACCCAACTGATCCACCCCCCTAAAACAATCATGGGCAAAACGTTGGCCATATTCCCCTTCAACAAATCTAGCAGCAAATTTGGATTAGCAAAATTTTGCTGAAGATCTGCACTGTCCTGGACCAAATATCCCACCTCGTTATTATTAAAAAAACTCTTTCTGCATTGGAAGGCTCTGTTGGGGATGTATTTGTAATTTTCACGTAAAGCTTGGGCCCTCAAAATTGCATGAGAATACTCTAATTGTTGCCTGTCGATTTTTTTCTGCTCAGTTATTATCAGCAGCAAATAATGACGCAGGAAACCAAATAAGAATGTTATTATGAATATGGGGAGGAACACCCATAGGCGTATATTCGGGTCTACCACCAACTCAAGTCCCATTATGGTAAACAAATACCAATTAATTGATTATTAAAATTAATTTACAGACTGTCAAACGTCAATACGTAATTAAATTACTTAATTGAAAAATGCTGCTGGTTGTCTAGATTTATTATTAATTTATCACGTTTTTAAAAATATGGAGAAAAATCAGGCATATAGAGGGGCAGTTCCCCGTTATAAGACATTTAAAACGACACCCAACATGATATAAGTACGAAAAAATTTTTTTTAAATATGTAGGCGACCTTACCCCCCTATAAAATTCTAGAAATATTAACGGCAAAAATTCGAAAAAAATGTTTTTGAGTCCCTCGTTACGAGACATTTAAAACGATACCCAACACGACACAGGTAAAAAAAGTTTCTTTTTATAATATGTGGGTAGTGACCTGATCCCCTATAAAATTCTAGAAATGTTAACGGCAAAAAACGTTTCCGAGTTCTTCGTTGCAAGACGTTTAAAACGATACCCAACATGACACAGGTACAAATAAATTTTGTTTTTTAATGTCAGTGGTGACCTTACCCCCCATAAAAGTCTAGAAATATTAACGGCAAAAATTCGAATCAAATGTTTTTGAATCCCTCGTTTCAAGGCATTTAAAACGATACCCAACATGACAGGTACAAACAAATTTTCTTTTAATATGTGGGAGGCATCCCCCCCTTAAATTTGGCAATATCCCTGGAAATATAACAGCTAAAAATTTAAAAAAAGTATTTATAAGCCCGTTAAAATAAAACTCCACAGGAGAATATTTTTTTTTATATGTGGGCATTTCATTTACCCCATTTAAATTTGGTACCTAATGTGACAGATTTAAAAATTTAAAAAAATATATTTTTGGGTTCCTCGACATTAAAATTAATTTGTATACTTACTGTCAAACATCAATATATAATTAATTTAATTAAAATTTACTGGTAGGTCTGTAGATTTATTACTGATTAATAATATTTATAAGTATTTAAAGAAAAACGATAGAGGGGCAGAAGAAGAGAAATATTTTATCTTATTAACATTAGACAAAATAAAATACAATTTCTCCAATTTAATTCCCTTATTATCTGATTAAGAAATAATAAGATCGATTTTTACATAAGAGTAATTATAATTAAAATATAATTAGCAATTAATAATTAAAACTGATCACCACATCTATACCCCAAATAAATCCTATCATTTCATTAATTACATTTAGCATTTATAAACTATAACTACTTAAACCCACACGTGGTATATAATATTCATAATTAGGTAAAAGTGGTAATTACTTTACTGGTAATTTCTCTATTACGATTTTTTTTTCCACATTAAAGTTGATCAAACACAGGTGTCCTGTACTCTAATACTGCAATAACGGTAGTTATATTAATTCTAAAGAAATTTAAATTTGAATTACTCTTGACAGATGAGGAAATAAACCTCGTAATTGTAAGTGATATCGAGAAAGTACGATAACTTTCCAATCATTAGAAAAATTAAACATTATAACGACCTGATTGGTTCAATATATGATTTTATTTTTATTATCGTGCGAATGTGAAGCATTTATTATTTGAAGTTCAGTTAATAGCCTCACACAGGTACCTATACTCGACTTTCTATTTACACAAAAGAATTGTGACAATTAACTTGTTGAATCCGTTCACTAATTTATTAATATTTTACCTGAGTGTCTCATTGTGGGTTGAAATAGTAAATAAAAAAGAAAAAAAAAAACTATGGATCAGTCAGGAAACGTACCCGAGACCGCTCGTATTTGGAACACCCGCACTAACCATTCGACCATATCTACCTTCTTACCGTTTAGGGTTCACAAGTACATACATACTTTAAAAATGGATAACTATTTTTTTTACAATAATAGTATATTAATATATATACAATTTTATTGTCCTACCTCAACTACATATACTAGATTCACAAACTATTAAAATAATTAAAAATAACCCCCCTAATTATTTATACAGTTGAGTTGTTTTAATTTTGATAAAAATTATCTAATCATAAATTTCAAAGTCAAAAAATTTCTATTTTTTCAGGGACTATTATTACATAACTGCTACGGATTTTTAACTGTTTTATGTACCAACATATCTGATTTTTATCTTATCAGTACCATCTTCATAAATGAGCAAATTAACAATGACTATTATATTCAGCAGCAAAATTAATCAAATGTGCATATATGTACATACATTGATTAATGATTACCTGGGTGCTGAGTATAAAATTATCATAACACAGTAAAGGTATATAAGTATTTATCATATAAATATATAAATCCCTGATAAAAAATGAATCAAAATTTATTTCAAATAAATTATTATTTTAGATAGACTTAAGTAACTGCAATGGGTAATTGAATAGATAAATAAAAAGTTTTGATCGCTATCACTACCCACAAAATAATTTAATTAAATTGGAGTATTGGAGATAGTGTCATTTAAGACGCATTTTTTTTTTTATTCAGGTTGATATCTTGACAACGATAAAAAATTACACTCAAAATACGGGCAGAAATGTTTCCTTATAAATAATTTTAATACGTATATTAATTATATTATTTTTGAGAAAAAATTCGTTAAATTTATTATGATACATACAGGTAGCGAAAAGTGAGAACTTCAGCATACCGAATTACAGAGTTTATACTATCGAAATTTTCCTTTCTTACATATAAGTATCCGTAAGTGAATGAGAGAGGCATTTATGCCAATATCAACATTTTCGCACTCTGTATGTATCATGCAGAAAGCTAATTGATCCTTATTGGTAGACATTAAGTACCTGTCAAAAATTATGTAGGAATTTCGTCTTGTAAACAATTCTAATTGCGAAAAAATCAGCAAAACTTATTACGATACATATAGGTTGCGAAAAGTAAAAACTTTGACATAGGAAATTTCAATGTATACACTATTCAAATTTCCCTTTCTTACATATGTGTATTCGTACGTATAAGTGTGTCTTCACACAACTCTTAACACCACCAAGAACAACATTTTCGCACTCTGTATATATCATGCATGAAGCTTATCGATCCTTGATGGACTTTACCTATCAAAAATTCTGTAGGAATTTTGTCTTCTTATAAGCAATTTTAATTTAGAAAAATTTCAACAAACTTATTATGATACATACAAATTGCGAAAAGTGATAACTTTGGCATAGGGAATTTCAAAGTTTACACTATTTCCCCTACTTGGATATATTTATAAATGTAATGTATATTCGTGTAGGTACGTATGTGTCTTCTCGACAGCTGCTGTGAGAGCAGATGCCATGATATACATTTTCGCACTCTGTATATGTATATCTCATCTTTGCTGGACATTACCCATCAGAAAAATTTAGAAAAAAAATATTCTTTCAAATATACAATAAAAATAGTTTGTTTTTGTTCTTAGTTACTTATATTAATCTTAACAACTCACTATTTAAATAAATAAAGATTAAAGTGGTTATCATTGCACTTAAAAATAAGAAGGTTACTTACATAAATTTTTTTTGACAAAATACTACGCAGTAACATTAAATCTCAAAATTATTTTAAAAATCTACCATATATAAAAAAAGTTAATTGTTCCAACTACATTTTTTTTTAAATAACAGACGAGCCAGTGGCGTAGAACGATTAGTATACGTGGCAACATTGTAGGTACCCAATGAAATTTCGTCATTAATTTGTTAAAATGACGTAACCATCTCGTCTTGTAAACAAAGTCAATAACCATTTTTTTTCTTTTTCATTTTTCTACTTCCTTTTACATAAATACGTGGACTACTTGATGCAATAATTACGTTACAACTGTATGTATTTATTATGGTGCACGTATCGTGTGTATAAAGTACCTATATACGAGTGTACTTATTTATTAATTACATTAAGGCATATAAATACAAAACTGAGTGACTTCCTTTTGTGGCACGGTTGACCTGCATTAATGTAGGTATGTATGTGTAATTTGTGCACGTCTGCCCGCCAGACTACGTCATCATTGTTGCAAAACAAATCAGTGGACAATTAATTCTTATCGTTAATTTGTAACCAGGCGGTGTTGCCAAGTAGTGCACTTTTTTCCTGAAAATATTTATTTTGCAAGAAATTGGTATGGAGGGAAATTTAAGATGCATCATATTTGATCGTCGTTATAGAAAGTTTATACTGTTATTGTTATCAAAACGAGCTTATTAGTATCTATAAAATACAGGTTTTTTTATTTTTAAAAAAATTACTCGAAAAAACACTGGTAGGTACATTTTTTCTAAATTTTTCTGGTATGTAATGTACAGCGACGATTATATATACAGAGTGCGAAAATGTAAATCATGGCATCTGCTCTCACCAGCAGCTGTCGAGAAGACACATACGTACCTACACGAATATACATTACATTTATAAACATATCCAAGTAGGGGAAATAAATAAACTTTGAAATTCCCTATGCCAAAGTTATCACTTTTCGCAATTTGTATGTATCATAATAAGTTTGTTGAAATTTTTCTAAATTAAAATTGCTTATAAGAAGACAAAATTCCTACAGAATTTTTGATAGGTAAAGTCCATCAAGGATCGATAAGATTCATGCATGATATATACAGAGTGCGAAAATGTTGTTCTTGGTGGTGTTAAGAGTTGTGTGAAGACACACTTATACGTACGAATACACATATGTAAGAAAGGGAAATTTCAATAGTGTATACATTGAAATTTCCTATGTTAAAGTTTTTACTTTTCGCAACCTATATGTATCGTAATAAGTTTTGCTGATTTTTTCGCAATTAGAATTGTTTACAAGACGAAATTCCTACATAATTTTTGACAGGTACTTAATGTCTACCAATAAGGATCAATTAGCTTTCTGCATGATACATACAGAGTGCGAAAATGTTGATATTGGCATAAATGCCTCTCTCATCAGTAGGTGTTGAGAGTTGTGTGAATACACACTTATACGTACGAATACACATATGTAAGAAAGGGAAATTTGAATAGTGTATACTTTGAAATTTCCTATGTCAAAGTTTTTATTTTTCGCAACCTATATGTATCGTAATAAGTTTTGCTGATTTTTTCGCAATTAGAATTGTTTACAAGACGAAATTCCTACATAATTTTTGACAGGTACTTAATGTCTACCAATAAGGATCAATTAGCTTTCTGCATGATACATACAGAGTGCGAAAATGTTGATATTGGCATAAATGCCTCTCTCATCAGTAGGTGTTGAAAGTTGTGTTCGTACGTATGAATACACGTATGTAAGAAAGGGAAAAATCCCCTACGCCAAAATTCTCACTTTTCACAACTTGTATGTATCATATTAGTTTTCTGAAAAATTCCTAAATTAAATTTACTTTGTATATTTTAATGCAGACAAATTTTATACTTACAGATTTTTTGTTATTCATCATCGTAACGCAACAGTGGCGTCTCGTGAAAAACGAGACAGGTGTGCTGCATTGAATGCAGCTCAATTACTCTCATAAATTTGCTGTTTAATGCTCGTTAATGTAAATTTTACTTACTATAGGAGCAAGTAGGGCCCTAGTAATAGTAATGGAAGGAATCGAACTGGCGGCCCAGTTATGAAGAGAATTTATTTGGTTTATTAGGCCACAAAAATAAAAAATTTACAATATTTATCTCATCGCTGTTGCAAAGCAAAAACATTTTATTTCCCGTGAATTTGTAGGTATGCGGTGTTGCCAAGTAATACACTATTTTCGTAAAAATTATTATTATTATTTATTATTATCATAAATATTTTGTATCTCATTGTCAATTAAACTAAGTACATGTGTATTATTTATGTTAATGGAGAAATTTAAAGAAATCTCGTAATAGATTAATTGGTAAGTAAAGCTGTCCGTGAAACTGTGGCTTTTACCGTTATTTTGTACGAATTAGGAAGTTATCATGAGATTTCAAGACTTAAACTTACAACACAGATACATAAAATTTAGTATTTTTTTATTCGTTGTTTAATTATATACCCATGTACGTTCCAGTGCCTTTAGTAGTGTATGTATATGTATGTAAGTACATTATAACAGAATGGCAATAAGAAGTAACGGAATCAAATCCAGAAATGGACTTTATAAATGTAGGTCAATGGCACACAATTAAATCAATGTACAATTTCTGTATTTGAGTATTTAGGTATTTTATAAAATAAAAAATTTAAGAACTTATATTACGTATATAAATTGCCATAAATTTATCAATTATGGGGTAGTTACCCTTCAAAAGTTTCCAATACTTAAAGATTTTCTAAGAACTGAACAAGTTTTACTTACATAGAGATTAAGAGGATTATAAAAGATAAAGCCGGATTTAATAATAATGGATATTGTAAAAGGTAGACACTATTGTACCATAAGTAAATTTAATAATAGATAAATTCTCAAGTTGTTATTGTTGAGCTTAGGTAAAGTTTTATGACCCCACATTTACAGGTAAGTAAATTTTATTTTATTGCCTTTTAAAGAAGAAATTTTTGTATGCAAATCTTATTATACATAGCAGGAATTTGTCGTGTTATTGTTATCAGGATTATCCCAACCCTAAAGGGACAATAAAATTTAAATTTATTAAAATTCTGAGGACAGGTTGAAATAAAATGGAATTGTAATACTTAAAGGCTTCAGGAATACAATTTCAAAATCAAAATATAGTTTTAATAGGTACTTATTCAGTAAAAAGAAAAATAAAAATTCCTGGACATTATAAAATTTAGCCACGTCATTAATTTTTAATTAATCGCCTGTTACAAATCCCAAGCTCTTGGGAAACTAATATATTATGCATAAATAAATTTTAAATGGTTTGTTATTGTATTCAACACCATTACGAATAAATTTCACGTTATCCTAATTTTTTTTAAATATTTTAAAAAGTCCTATAGTTATTTCTTTGTAAGTAGATACTAAATTAATTGTCAATGTTTGAGTACTTCAGTTGGACTCATTTCTATGTCTAAAATTTTATTTTTTCGTAATTTTTATTCCTGGACATTGTAAAATTGGGCCACCGTCACCTATTAGAAGTCTGAAAACTCTTGGGAATCTAATATAGAAATATGTATTGAAATAATTGTTAGAACAAATTATAAATTGATTGCTTTTATATTTAGGATCATTATACTAAATTTCACATTATCCTAAATCAAAAAAAAAAAAATATTTTAAGACATTTTAAAGAGTCCAGCAATTATTAAATTAATTTATTATGTTCAAGTCTCACATTGAACTCATTTTTGTATCTAATATTTATTATTTTTATATATTTTTTAGTTTTTTAATTCTTGGACATTGTGAAATTGACCCACTGTCATCAATTTTTAATTAAATCGTTAATTAATTCCCAAAACTCTTGAGAATCTAATAAATGGTAAATACGATATTTTAAAAAGTCCAACAATAATTAAACAACTTGCTTCTTACAATGGGCTTATTTCTTTGTTCACCCTTTTTTTTAATATTTTTTTAAATTCTTGGACGTTGTAAAATTGTTCCACCGTCAACAATTTTTAATTAAATCGCTATAAGTCCCAATTCTCTTGTGAAACTTTGTATAAGATTTATCTGTTGGAACAATTTACCATTGTTCGCATTATTTAAATGGAATAAATTGCGTAAAATTTTAAGCTCTAAGTTTGTCGCGGATTCGCGACGTGAGTCATTTAGAAAGTCTATTGTGCAACACGCATCGCACCGGTAGGCGGCCGCGGCCGAGGAAGAATAACGAATTATAATGGTAACGCAACTTGGAGGAAGGAAAAGGAGATTGCGTTAACATTTTAAGCCAGACATTTTTCCTTTTTTTTTTTTTTATTGCCGTTCGATACGGTAACTGACGACCCATTATCTGACTGTTTTGTTAACGTGGTCGCCACGTTCATTGTTAAATTTGACGGCCAGAATCGGTTACGAAAGGCCTTCGACTTCTTCCAAAAGCGTTAGAAACCATAAAATAATAAAATACGAACATAAACTTGGAAATAAAATACATAATAATGGAGGTGACGGTTAGGTTAGGTTAGGTTAGGTTAGATTGCAGGTGGTGTTATGGGTGAATGACGTTGTGAATGCGAAATAAAATTATGGGACACCTTTTTAGGATATAAATAGACCTTTTTAGAGACTTATTAGTGGCAGAAACAGGAGTAAAGGGGTGTTGAGTAGATTTAGATTAGATTACTGTCCATAAATTCATAATTAAGGACGTGGGTTGATTTAGTTTTCGATAAATACGAATATTGGTCAGGATCAGGGATGGATGGGGTCAGTCTTTTTTTCTTGTATGGGTCAAGGGGGACCTATGAGAGATTGTAAGCTTCATATAACACCAAAACACCTTGAATATTATTAGGGAACTACAAGGGGGAATAAAAAAGTATCCTTCACCTTTAATGGAACGTGTACTTGGAGGTTATGTTAGGTTATGTTTATGGTACGTTATAGGTTAGGTAACGTTACGTTACAGTATGTTAAATTAGGTTACAGTGTGGTGTTATGGGTGGATGACGTTGTGAATGCGAAATAAAATTATGGGACACCTTTTTAGGATATAAATAGACATTTTTAGAGACTTATTAGTGGCAGAAACAGGAGTAAAGGGGTGTTGAGGAGACTTAGATTAGATTACTGTCCATAAATTCATAATTAGGGACGTGGGTTGATTTAGTTTTCGATAAATACGAATATTGGTCAGGATCAGGGATGGATGGGGTCAGTCTTTTTTTCTTGTATGGGTCAAGGGGGACCTATGAGAGATTGTAAGCTTCATATAACACCAAAACACCTTGAATATTATTAGGGAACTACAAGGGGGAATAAAAAAGTATCCTTCACCTTTAATGGAACGTGTACTTGGAGGTTATGTTAGGTTATGTTTATGGTACGTTATAGGTTAGGTAACGTTACGTTACAGTATGTTAAATTAGGTTACAGTGTGGTGTTATGGGTGGATGACGTTGTGAATGCGAAATAAAATTATGGGACACCTTTTTAGGATATAAATAGACATTTTTAGAGACTTATTAGTGGCAGAAACAGGAGTAAAGGGGTGTTGAGGAGACTTAGATTAGATTACTGTCCATAAATTCATAATTAGGGACGTGGGTTGATTTAGTTTTCGATAAATACGAATATTGGTCAGGATCAGGGATGGATGGGGTCAGTCTTTTTTTCTTGTATGGGTCAAGGGGGACCTATGAGAGATTGTAAGCTTCATATAACACCAAAACACCTTGAATATTATTAGGGAACTACAAGGGGGAATAAAAAAGTATCCTTCACCTTTAATGGAACGTGTACTTGGAGGTTATGTTAGGTTATGTCTATGGTACGTTATAGGTTAGGTAACGTTACGTTACAGTATGTTAAATTAGGTTACAGTGTGGTGTTATGGGTGGATGACGTTGTGAATGCGAAATAAAATTATGGGACACCTTTTTAGGATATAAATAGACATTTTTAGAGACTTATTAGTGGCAGAAACAGGAGTAAAGGGGTGTTGAGGAGACTTAGATTAGATTACTGTCCATAAATTCATAATTAGGGACGTGGGTTGATTTAGTTTACAATAAATACGAATATTGGTCAGGATCAGGGATGGATGGGGTCAGTCTTTTTTTCTTGTATGGGTCAAGGGGGACCTATGAGAGATTGTAAGCTTCATATAACCCCAAAACACCTTGAATATTATTAGGGAACTACAAGGGGGAATAAAAAAGTATCCTTCACCTTTAATGGAACGTGTACTTGGAGGTTATGTTAGGTTATGTTTATGGTACGTTATAGGTTAGGTAACGTTACGTTACAGTATGTTAAATTAGGTTACAGTGTGGTGTTATGGGTGGATGACGTTGTGAATGCGAAATAAAATTATGGGACACCTTTTTAGGATATAAATAGACATTTTTAGAGACTTATTAGTGGCAGAAACAGGAGTAAAGGGGTGTTGAGGAGACTTAGATTAGATTACTGTCCATAAATTCATAATTAAGGACGTGGGTTGATTTAGTTTTCGATATATACGAATATTGGTCAGGATCAGGGATGGCTGGGGTCAGTCTTTTTTTCTTGTATGGGTCAAGGGGGACCTATGAGAGATTGTAAGCTTCATATAACCCCAAAACACCTTGAATATTGTTAGGGAACTACAAGGGGGAATAAAAAAGTATCCTTCACCTTTAATGGAACGTGTACTTGGAGGTTAATTTAGGTTATGTTTATTGTACCTTTTAAGTTAGGTTAGGGTGGGTCAAGGGGCAGCCCCAACCAGAATAAAATCGTTATGAAGATAACTGTCTCAAATTTTAATCGATAGGGGTAAACAAAAATTCTAGAACCGATAATTTTGGTAGAATAGAAAGTCTCAAATATTGACAATAATTTAAACAATAACAATGATAGTGAATAGTAATAATAAAACAATCAATTTTAACGATAAAAACAAAAGCAACAACAATAATAACAACAACCGACAACTCATCACAATGTTTGTGTAGGTACTTATGCGTTTGTGGTAAATAAATAGTTAAAATAAATAAATAAATAAACATGTTTATATTTATGTATCTACAATTGTGATGGATATTTTGTGGCACGTACCTATACATAAAGTGTAGTAAGTTGGTAGACGTTTTTCTGTAAATAACACCATTATAAATGCATAATATTTAAGACCTTGCGTTTAATTTTAATGTTTACCTTTATATGCGCAAAATAACTGGTTTAGGTATGTGAAGATTTATGAAAACTACGACTAGGCAATTATTAGCTTTTAATTGAGGTCACAAAGGTCATTGGTAATTGTTTTACTTTAATACCAACATAAATTACGTATCTACATAATATTGTAATTATAAATATGTTAATTTAATTAACATTTTTAAATATGTATCTATGTATTCGACCACATTAATAATATCTACTTAATATTTATGTATGTATTGTTGCTTATATACTTTAAACGGACACTTTACTTTTAAATCGTTTTTAAATTTTAAGAAGAGTGGCAGCTTTTGTAACGAAAGTCAATATCCTAACCTAACCTAACTTAAATTTGTTTAATGAAAGAAAACTGTTTTATTAAAAAAACAAAACACAAACGAAACATCTGAACACCAAATAGGTAGGTACAGTTCTTGAGTGGTGGGCCACCCTGTATATATTGAAGTATCATAGATATGTATAGGTATGCTTTTAATTTTATCTCCTAATTGTCTATCCATTTAGTTAACAATCAAACGTCAGTCAGTGGCTATCTGTTAGTATTTTTTTTTATAAGCTAAGCGCGTATTAAAAGTAGGCAATTTGTAGGCATTAATTACTTATACATTCATAAATAAGTAGGTAATTGATTGGGTGCTTAAGTTTAGACAGCACAACGATTTGTTATAAAAATTTATTTTATTGCTTTATCTGAACTTTGTGCAGTTCAAAAATGGTCAACATAAAAAAATATTTATACTGAAAAAAAAAATTAGAGGTCCCCATAATTGTTGCCATAAAAGTATGAAAAAAAAAAATATTTTTTTGTAGGACAAATTTATATTCCCTACAGTTACTTTTATTTTTTCCCTAATTATTGCATAGGTATCTTAAAGATTAAGTTAGTTTAGGTTTAGTTAAAAACTTCCAAGTTAGGTTATGCCAGATTTTGATGTGTTATGGTAAAAGTTTAAATGAAAACAATTTTTTTTTGTAGGAAAAACTTATTTTTATTTTTTCCTTAATTATTTATTGGATATCTTAAAGGTTAAGTTAGGTTAGGTTAAGCAAAAAAAATCAGGTTATGGTATGTCAGATTTGCATAAAAACCATTTCTTTTTTCTTTCTATTTACTGGAAGTGTGAGAATTATTAGCCGCACTGTGTTTATTTGAACCGTATAAATTAATACAGAGTTGCATTAAGAGCAGACCTAATAATAATAACTACTCGGTACCTACATTAAAATAAAATCGATACAAACATGTAAACATTAATAAATACTATATCATAATCACTTGTAAATGGTAAATATTATACCGTAACTACTATTGGTACTATTAGTCGTAGTACTATGACTTTATACAGGGGTGTATCAGAAAATATTTTAGAAAATGGTGACAAGAAAAATTAAGTAACTTTAAATAAATAAATTTCTGTAAAGACCAGTTAGGATAGAAAAGTACGACACTACTACAACGACTATATACGGGGGAGAGTCAGAAAATATTGGGACATGCAGAGAAACTTCGATAAGTCGAATTTTTGATAAGTCGAGCCTAATTGGTTGGCAATAGCATCAACTTACAATAAGAGAATTATATAATAGAATTCAGAATTAACAAAAACTTTTTATATTTATTTTAATTTAAGTTGGAATAATTTTTAAAGTAATTGAAATATCAAAAAATTATAAAACACATTTTTTGTAGAGCGTTAAATTCTTCATAAAAAAATTGTATTAGGTAAGTATTTTTTTACTGTTTTGTCGTTCGCAAAAGTCAAGAGTTGATTATTATAAATTATGGTTCGTTATAACCGAGTTTGTTAAAGCCGGATCGATATAGTTCGGTTCAACTGCACATACCTATCTAATAAAAATAAATAATTATAATGTTTAACAGAAACAAAACATAGCGTGCTTTCTGATGTCCACTTTCTTTTTTATTGCACCTCATACTTGTACCTAGCATATTTACTAATGACCCTTGCTGTTTATGAACAAAATTACCTACCTACTTGAATTTAAATATGTAAACAGTAAATAACGTGTTGTGTGTATGTAGATACATTTACCTGTAAATAATACCTTTATGTATTTACGAATTGGTGTACATGCTTAGTAGGTACATAAATATATTACAGGAGGCATAATTAATATATTCATTAATTTGTAAGAGTCCTTGGTAAATGTTCGTGTACTGTCCCTTTTAAATTACGATTAGTGACAAAATATTTTTTTTTCTAGAACAATTTAGAAATTAGAATTATTTGTAGGTAGTGTTAGTTGTGCATCTTCAGGTGAGGTGATATGAAACCTAAAGGTATGAGATTTTTTGAATAAGTACATTATTTTATTGATTTATTAAATTTTATAATATTTTTATTGAAACGAAAGTAAGAAGTACCTATTATATATTTTCCAAAATGGAAAAAGAAAGTCTGTTTCAATTTCACTTGTTTGTTTAACAATTTATTTATTGTTTAGAGATGAAATAAGACACGTGATATAATTTGAGGACACAAAGATTAGTTATAGTTTATATATCAAAAAGAGCATGAAATTCTTCACAAATGTTACTGAGTTATAAAATTCAGAATTATGAGGGTAAAAAAATATAAATATGTAATTAAAAAAAATTAATAAACAATTAAAAAGAAATTCTAAATAATTAAAACACCACTAAATAAATATTTCTTAAATTATGTACAGGGTGGATCAGTTATTTAAAAGACTTATACATCAATTATGTATTTTGCTTCACCCTGTATGCACCTAGATAAATAGGTACCTATTGTATGATGACAAACTATTTTTTTTTTTAACTTTCTATTGACGTATTCATATTTTTTCAAATAATCGTTACCTATCGATTTGAATCATACTTCAATCTTTAAATACATATGTATGTACCTAGGTATTACGTAGACATGGTGTTCTACTTTATTAAAGCACATAATAAATATACGTGCTTTTCGTCACAAAGAAGCTTTGCTTTTGATATTATTGAACGTGAGCATCATAATATGTGATACTTTTGGTCAACTTTGTTTAACAAACTATATCACACTAAAATTAAAAAGGGCGAAAGTTTGTGAGTTGTGAGTGTGTATGTTTGTTACTTCTTCACGTCTAAACGGCTGGAGCGATTTTAATAAAATTTGGTATGGAGTTAGCTGACACCCTGGATTAACACATAGGCTCCCGGTTTTTTGGGAAAATCGATGAAAATTAATTCGCGGAATATTATAAATGCGAAAGTAACTCTTTCTGTATGCTACACAATCTCGCCTAAAATGCTGAACCGATTTAAATTAAATTTGGTACAGAGATAGTCTAGAGCCTGAGAAAGGACATGGGGCTAATTTTTAATGCGAAAAAAGGGTTGTAAGGGGTTGAAATAGGGAAGTTTGTGCGGAAATTCCGTAGTTTTTAAAAATTTTTTTTAGGCTTTTGATTAGATATAAAATAAATACGACATTCAATGTTTGTAAAACTTTTACCCTAAAGAAGGGTAAAAATAAGGAATGAAAGTTTTTGTGTAATGACGTCGGTAAAAAGGCTTACGGCCCAGAAAATAAAAATATAGAAGAAAAAAATTTTAAATGCTGCCCAAAGTCACTATTCCATGTGGGCATAGTTAGTATCTAATAAAAAGAATAATTGATTACAAGCAATAATATTCTAATAAAATAGGTATGATGGTATATTTTTTTTTAATAATGTTACTTTGATGCAATACTTTTTAGTCATGTGGTTCGTTTCCTAACCAAGCACCTAATGCCATCTAGTGGACAAAAAACAAATTAAAATCTGGGAAGAGTTCAATTTTTTTAATTGTAACAATTAAAAGGGCGACTGTCTTTCCTTTTCTTTTTAATTAATATTAGCATACTTTAATTAATATTTTTTTAAATTAATTTTACTTTTCATAGCTATTGTAGGTATTTAATTTGAAAAACATTAATGTTACTTTGATGCAATCATTTTTAATCATGTGGTTCGTTTCCTAACCATGCACTTAATGCCATCTAGTGGACAAAAAACAAATTAAAATCTGGGAAGAGTTCAATTTTTTTAATTGTAACAATTAAAAGGGCGACTGTCTTTTCTTTTCTTTTTAATTAATATTAGCATACTTTAATTAATCATTTTTTTAAATTAATTTTACTTTTCATTAGCTATTGTAGGTATTTAATTTGAAAAACATTAATGTTACTTTGATGCAATCATTTTTAGTCATGTGGTTCGTTTCCTAACCATGCACTTAATGCCATCTAGTGGACAAAAAACAAATTAAAATCTGGGAAGAGTTCAATTTTTTTAATTGTAACAATTACAAGGGCGACTGTCTTTCTTTTCTTTTTAATTAATATTAGCATACTTTAATTAATATTTTTTTAAAGTAATTTTACTTTTCATAGCTATTGTAGGTATTTAATTTGAAAAACATTAATGTTACTTTGATGCAATCATTTTTAATCATGTGGTTCGTTTCCTAACCATGCACTAATGCCATCTAGTGGACAAAAAACAAATTAAAATCTGGGAAGAGTTCAATTTTTTTAATTGTAACAATTACAAGGGCGACTGTCTTTCTTTCTTTTTAATTAATATTAGCACAATTTAATTAATATTTTTTTAAAGTAATTTTACTTTTCATAGCTATTGTAGGTATTTAATTTGAAAAACATTAATGTTTCTTTGATGCAATCATTTTTAGTCATGTGGTTCGTTTCCTAACCATGCACTTAATGCCATCTAGTGGACAAAAAAACAAATTAAAATCTGGGAAGAGTTCAATTTTTTTAATTGTAACAATTACAGGGCGACTGTCTTTTCTTTCCTTTTTAATTAATATTAGCACAATTTAATTAATATTTTTTTAAAGTAATTTTACTTTTCATAGCTATTGTAGGTATTTAATTTGAAAAACATTAATGTTCTTTGATGCAATCATTTTTAATCATGTGGTTCGTTTCCTAACCATGCACTTAATGCCATCTAGTGGACAAAAAACAAATTAAAATCTGGGAAGAGTTCAATTTTTTTAATTGTAACAATTAAAAGGGCGACTGTCTTTTCTTTTCTTTTTAATTAATATTAGCATACTTTAATTAATATTTTTTTAAATTAATTTTACTTTTCATAGCTATTGTAGGTATTTAATTTGAAAAACATTAATGTTCTTTGATGCAATCATTTTTAATCATGTGGTTCGTTTCCTAACCATGCACTTAATGCCATCTAGTGGACAAAAAACAAATTAAAATCTGGGAAGAGTTCAATTTTTTTAATTGTAACAATTAAAAGGGCGACTGTCTTTCTTTTCTTTTTAATTAATATTAGCATACTTTAATTAATATTTTTTTAAATTAATTTTACTTTTCATAGCTATTGTAGGTATTTAATTTGAAAAACATTAATGTACTTTGATGCAATCATTTTTAATCATGTGGTTCGTTTCCTAACCAAGCACCTAATACCATCTAGTGGACAAAAAACAAATTAAAATCTGAGACGAGTTCAATTTTTTTTAAACAGTTACAAGGGTGACCGTCTTTTTTTTTTAATTAACATTAGCCCAATTTTAAATATTATTATTTTACCCTCCATAACATCATTAAAAAAAAGAACAGTTTAGTTAGAAAGTGCTAATCCTAAGATAAACATAAATAATCACCGTTGTTATTGTGCTGTTACAAGTAAATAAATTGAACTCTTCCCAGATTGTAGTTATTTTTTTGTCCACAAGATGGAACCAACTCGGTGTCTAAAAAACGACCTGAAAAATGTGCAACCCTCAGTTCCTCCTATTGTTACCTACTGTCTTTTCATTCTTATTGAAAGCTACCTACACAACAATATGGGAGGTAGGTACATAAGTACCTATGTACGTAATTGGATCTTAAATGCATAATAGATATTTTAAAAATAGACTCACGTGTTCACTGGGACATTATCGTTATCACTGGATGACTCTGAAAACAAAGAGAACCATTGCTACAACTGACATACATTTACATACAATAATACATGACAATTATAAATAATATCATCGAGTATTATTGATTACCATTATCGATAACGACTATTTAATATGTAGCTGACTAACTTTTATTATTTTCTTTCTTCTGATTGTGACTTGTATATAATACAGAACTGACACAACTCTTCCATTAATACATATATATGTAAATAAATAATATACATAGATAGTTACAACAAAGAAGATGATTATATATATATTTAAATATATAAAGGTACCTAGATATATAAAAAGAAAGAAAGAAAATTACGTATTTGTGTGTAACATTTTATTATTGTTGTAGGTATTACGACGTAAATTATTTTAGTATTATTATTATTATTAGATCGTCTGTCTGGTCTGCGTAAATCAGTAGATTTTATACATTCCATTCATACGGAAGTTAGTGAAAGAAAACAGTTGTTTTTATATATGTATAAAACTCGTGTAGACTAGATACTTAATCTTTATAAAAATTAAAAAAAAAAAAAAATTAAAATTTGCCCGGCCATGCTTTCTTCGTTTAACTATTAAGTATTAATTAAGTGCAATAATAATTAATTAATTAATAATGTAATAACAACGTGATATGAGTAGGGAAGGGCTTTTGGCACAAAATAAACAAACAGGTATGTAACTATAATATAATAAAAATAGATAGGTATTAGACCAGGGTCGATAATTTTTGAAACCAAAAAAAATTATAGTAGGAAATCGTACTATTGAATTTACATACTTTATACTGATTACGTTATTCATTATAATATTTTTTTCGTTTTTTTTTGCATTTCCTGAGAAAACTTACCATTGTAATGTATATTTTTTTTCACACCATCAGAAAGTAGAGATTTCAACGAAGAAAAAGCCCAACAACGTTTTGAAAAAAGACGTGAGAATTTTCGATTGAAAATTAGGGTGCTTTTTCGATATTAACTAAAAATAAGGTGAAAAAATAAATATTTTAAATCAAAAAAATTACAGCGTGTTTGGGACATAAATAGATAAGTTTTCACCAAATTTCGTAAAAAAAGAAATTTTTTTGTAAAAGTTAAAAATAAAAAACCAAAAAGTTGGTTATTTGAATTTTTCACACAAATTTTGAGGTTATGTGAAAAAAGTGTAAATACAAAAGTTGTAGATCTTTTCATTACCTACAACTTTGCCATTTAACTTTTTTCCATAAGACTTGTAGTTTTTCCGGAAATCAAGGAAAACTGTTTTTTACCCTTTTAAAACTCACCCCCTTCCCCTTCCCGACCTCAGGTCGCCCGTAAATAATTGTTTCTTTCATTTCTGTTATATTCTCTTCTTTTTCCAATAGGTTTCATCCTACTATAATTTTTTTTTACTTTTTACTATTTATTGAAGCACTGGTCTATATATATAAATGTTTTTTTAAAATCAAATAAAAAACAAATAATTTAGGGTAAAAACTTTTTTCCATCTTACTTTTTTAATTATTTTTCTACCTACTTATTGCAAACCAATATTTTTTTTATAAATATTTTCTTTTTTGTTTTAATTTTTACTGCTGTTTTTCAACTGTTCCTTTGTGGGTAGTATAATATTTTTAATTTTTTTTTTATAGATACTCACTTACATAGATATTTAAAATCAAAACAAATACATTGTAGTCTAATCTGATGGTCAATACAAAATCAGTGTACGAATGTAATGTATCGAGGGTTTTCTATAGCTGTGCTTCATTAATAACAAAAAGTGTACCTAATGTATGTAGGTTTCTAGGTCAATACCAAAATCAGACCATTTTTTAAGATACGTTGGGTACCTACATTGTGAAATATTGTTAAATTAAAGATGATTCAATGGGACCATATAACTTACATAAATAATTTATGGTAAATAAGCAAAATATACTTATATTTTTAATTAAATTGATGATAATTAATTAACTGTTACTTCTTCTCAGGAGGTACGAAAACAATTTATTTTAAGAAATTTATATTCTTAATAAACTAATAAAATAAGTTACGTAAAGTGTAACATGAACACATCAAAAAAAAATTTTTCTGATATATTTTTATGATAAATTTTCAACCCCAGATGAAATATGATAAATCAACCTACTTAAAATTAGCATTTTAAAATAGGCCATCTGAGATTATTGTAGAAATTAATAAAGGGGATGTTCCTAAAGAGATTTCCATGAGACATTTTTCGATCCCATGAATATTTACCCACCAGGGGGTGTCAAAGTTGTTCAATATAGTTTTTGATATTGTGGCTAGTTCAGTAGGTACGAAAACCGTTTATTTTAAAAATTTTATATTCTTAATAAACTAATAAAAAAAGTTACGTAAAGTGTAACATGAACACATCTAAAAAAAAATTTTCTGATATATTTTTATGATAAATTTTCAACCCCAGATGAAATATGATAAATCATCCTACTTAAAATTAGCATTTTAAAATAGGCCATCTGAGATTATTGTAGAAATTAATAAAGGGGATGTTCCTAAAGAGATCTTCCATGAGACATTTTTTCGGCTATTGTGGCTAATTCTCAACCGATTTTGATAGTTCAAAAGTAGATTCCAATTGATTTTGGTATATTGAAAAAGAATATAGAAGTATTTTTTTAATAGCACACGAAATTAAAAAAAAATTGATCAATAGTTGACCAAGAAATTTTTTTAGTAATAAATATTGAAATTATATCAAAATAAATGCCTGAATTAATTAGAGTGGGGTTTTAATTATAAATATAAGTAGATACATGTATATATAAATTATTAAAAAAAAGTTAGTCAACTTTGGTGCCCCCTCCCTATATTTCTTTTATACATCTCCACAAGCAAATTTGTATTAAAGTATATTTTTCTCCTTTTTCTATTTCCTTAAATACGATTAGACAACAATTAATTTTTTTTATTAATATTCATGCAATATTAGTGACCTTTACCAATTTCAAAATACCTATAGGTATGTACATAGGCGGAAGTGTTTGTCTGTCCAGTAAACTTAATACATAGTTTCCCAATAAGTAATCAATAAAACAGTAATTGAAAAAAAAAACAAACAGAACCTCCCTCCCACAAACAAAAAATAATCAACTGATAGATAGGTACACATTTCAATTTTTTGCTGTTTTCCCAAGGCTTATTGACCTATACCAAGGTCACTTATGTCGATAGGTACATACACCTCCATACATACAATTAATCCTGCTGTCGATCAAACACCTTTCTTTTTACATACTTGTTAAAATTTACTATAATCAGTTTGTTCACCTTATATATATAATATATTAATGTCGTTCCACTCGCCTGCTATAAACGAAATCCAATCAAATCAAATCCTGAGTAAGGGAAAGTTGTTATTGTTACAAGAAGGGTTTATTAAATTTTTAACGAATTCAAAATTGTTAGTTACGGGGGTGTATCAAAAATATAACCTATAATTTTATAATGTCAACGATCTGTCAACATTAGTTCGTAAATACTGGTTCAATTCAAATAAATTATTTTTAGGTTGGCAAAACTGCCCCCTAAATTAACCTAACCTAACTTAACCTACCAAAATATCAAAAAAATATATAAATTAAATGAAATGAAATATAAAATAGACACTTAGGTACCTAATACCAATTAAAAAATTAGATTATTAATTAATGAAGTATTTATCAAAGGAATTAAAAAATATTTTTAGGGACTAAAACGTCAACTTATTCTGTAGATAGTATACATATGATAACATAACCTATAATTTTATACTGTCAAAATTTGACATAAGTACGTGAATGAACTATCACGATTTTATTCATACGCCTACCTCATTCAGGTCACGTGATGGAAAGGATAAAATAATTCTACTATACATTACTCTTGCACAAAATTCATATTATTTAAGAAACCTCGTATACATATATATACGATGCAATTTTTTTTCGGTTGTAGGACTTGCAGATAAAAAATAAACAAATGCATAAAAAAAATTTTAATAAAAAAAGCAATATTCAATTAATCAATCAATTGAGGAATTAACTTATTAATTAATTAATCAATCGCAGTAGGTAGTAGAGATAAAATCTATTTACAGCTGTATTTATCGATCGATATTTTTTATTTGTAGGTACGTATCAAAATTAATTTGTGTCTATACCCTATAAAAACCCTAACCTTTGCCGGGTTCATTAGGAAACAGTGACCTTTATGTTCCCTATCGTTTTTAACAGCAACAGATTAGATACAAGCGAATTAAGCATTATTTACTCACAGTAATACTTTTTATCTCACTCAGTTACATATGTGTGTATGTATGTAATAAAATATGATGGGTTGCAAAATTGTAACGAGCAAAAACTTCCTGATTTGTCGTCGTATTCTACTTAACATTTTGTCTGTGACCCTATTAATTACACTATAGACATTACTAAAATCGTCAATTAAATTTACCCAAATGAAAAATTCCCTTCAAACAAAAAGAATTTAAAAAAATATAAAAATAAATATATTTTAGCATTTAACCCTCTTCTAATTATCTAATCAAGTCCCTCCTTAATTAATTAAAAAACAAGTTTAATTTTAATTCAGGGGCTGTTCATAAAATACGTCACGCTAAAATTAGCTTTTTTAAAAAAAATTTCAATAATCATAACAATTTTTTTGGTGACGTTACTTTAAATTTATTAGATATTATTATTTTTATTATTATTATTGTTAGGTTCCCAAAAATGACGCGCGTAGTTTCTCTTCTATTTTTGGGAAAACATTGACATTGTTATTATACCATGTCTGACCTTTAAAAATAATAACAATTAAGTAACTGGTATAATACCTATTATACATAAATAGTACATTAGTTAGCTGCTCGTGGTATAAAGTACAAATTTTATTGTAAATTTAATACTAAAGCATCCTTGAAGAAAATATTACACTAACCAATGGGTAGGTATTATTAGGAACTTGCTATAGGGACAAAGAGAATAAATAATAAAAATAATAACTGACTATAATTAAAGTACTATGTATAGTCTTTGTCGAGGTCATTTTTTATTTTTTTTTTCATATTATTTACTTCAAATATGTCTACCCACCTGCATCTCCTTCACGTGAGATTTATTCTATAATGAGTTCTTCATTAAAAGAGGAAATTTATTACACAATTATTGTGAGATTTTCAGACCCACTTCTTTTAAAAATTAAAACATTTGCTAATCCCCTCCTCCCCATTTCGGGCTCACATAATTAACAGATGTCCCCATCGATTTTTATTAATTACGTGAGCTGTTTCTCTTTTAATACGGACCTCCCGTCACTTTATGAGATTTAGAAAGATGTAATATTAGGAGGACCTTCCATCCCCCCCCATGTGAGATTTATTCTATAATGAGTTCTTAATTAAAAGGGGGAATATATTACACAATTATTGTGAGATTTTAAAAGACCCACTCCTTTTTTAAAAAATGAGAAATTTACCTAACCCCCCCACCCCAATTCGGGCTCACATAATTAACAGATGTCCCCATCGACGTTTATTATTTACATGAGCTTTTTTCTTTGATTAGGGTATCTCCCCTCATTTATGAGATTTAGAAAGATGTAATATTAGGAGGACCTTCCATCCCCCCCATGTGAGATTGATTGTATAATGAGTTCTTAATTAAAAGGGGAATTTATTACACAATTATTGTGAGATTTTAAAAGACCCACTACTTTTTAAAGAGATTTAAGAATATTTGCTAACCC
Organism: Agrilus mali; assembly: GCA_029378335.1. Classification (NCBI taxonomy): domain Eukaryota; kingdom Metazoa; phylum Arthropoda; class Insecta; order Coleoptera; family Buprestidae; genus Agrilus; species Agrilus mali. The sequence goes on from CM055661.1 coordinate 7,858,808, forward strand.
CCTCCTCCCCATTTCGGGCTCACATAATCAACAGATGTCCCCATCGACGTTTATTAATTACGTGAGCTCCTTTTCTTTGATTACGGATCTCCCCCTCAATTTGTGAGATTTGGAAAAATGTAATAGGGAGGACCTTCCATCCCCCTCACGTGAGATTTATTTTATAATGAGTTCTTAATTAAAAGAGGGAATTTATAACATCTTTATTGTGAGATTTTCAAAGACCCACTACTTTTTAAAGAGATCTAAGAATATTTTGCTAATCCCCTCCTCCCCATTTCGGGCTCACAAATTAACAGATATCCCCATCGACATTTATTAATTACTTGAGCTGTACCCCCCTCAATTTGTGAGATTTGGTAAGATGTGACAGGACTCCCCACCACTTTAATTTAATATTTACCCTACAGTTAACTAAATTATCACATTGTATGAAGGGAGAAATTTTCAATAACCCCTCCCTCTCCCATTTATATGAGATTTTATGACCCATCAAATTTTAATTTATTTTTTTTACAATCAATTAATATTATTAATTATTCATCAAATTAGTCATAAACAATATTAAACGTGCTCTAACTGTATCACTGTATGTACAATTACTGTTGCACTATATGCAATATGTGTACATACCTATTACGTATTATGTAGATACTCTTTTGTCCCGTTTGTATTTTTTTTTGTGCTGTGCTAACACTGCATCAGATTTTGTTACGTCATTATTTATAACAATTGTTCAAAGTTAAGGTAAAAGCTGTAGCAGTGTGTCTACTCATAATTATAGTACGTAATAGTAATGAAGTGACTCATCGTGAGCCAGTCAATCGGTAATAGTAATCCGCGATGACTCATCAGTTTTTGTTGCATATCTAATCAGTCAGTCTGCATATTATGTATTATAGTACCTAATAACAATACGTAGTGTATTTCTCATAATTATTAAAATTGATAATAAAATAGATACTATATTAGGTATTAAAAATTATTACTATTATTATCTATTGATGATATTATTTTTAATAAATTGTTATTATAGATAAAATCTAATAATAATAATAATAATAGTAGTAATAAAGTCATTAATTAAATACAATATTTATTAATTTAATTTTACTGGCTGTTATCTAATACGTAATACTAATTCATTCGTAAATCGCTTTATACGTAGTCTAGAATGCAATTATACAGTTAATAATTATCTAATCTAATGACTAGGTGATGATTTTTGTTGGTGTAGGTATATTTCAAAATAGCAATGATTCCCCTATAAAGGCAAAATTATTCGTACCTATTGGCCTGATGGGAAGGAAGTTGAATAGGGGGGGTCTTACAATTAAATTCGAAACGTATTGGTTTTTTTGGGTTAAGGTCAAAAGTTGAATATCTTATGATTGTTTTAAAGGTTTAAAATTTTAATTTCGCTAAGTATAACATTTTCTTGACCCACTGAAACTAGAATTAAAATGAACTTTTTCTGTTTTAAAATAATAAGTTATAATAAATAAAATAATTTTAAAATAAATATCAAATAAAGTTTCCTGACTCACTTCGACTACTTTATTGATTGATTGTTTATTGGCAAAAGGAAGTACGTAGTCAATAATTTAATTAATTTATTTACCAACGACAATAATATGTATAATCCATAGTAGTTTTACGACCCAAAGTCACATCGATAACGTATGAAATAAAATAAAATGAATCACTATTTTCTGTTTTTAAAATAATTAAAAGATTAATTAACAATAAATTACTATATAATATCATTTGATAATGTTTTGTTTGTATAAAGAGTAAGGGCAATAAAAAATTATCCCCAAATCTATAAATTAAGTATTTAATAATAATTTAATTGGGTGATTAGTGGCTTACGCTGTGTCTGTATTATACGTTGTTATAGGCAACCAACCCATCATACAAATCCTATATTATGTATCTGCCTATGTGTTGTGGGTTGTCTAAGTGTAACTGTACATTGTAGACAACCCATCATACGTCAAGATTCGTTAAGCTCAGGTATACGTAGTAGAATTATTTCATCTTTGCTTGAATGAGGTGTATGAATTGTGTACGTACGTGTACCTACGTGAAATGTTGACTGTATAAAATTATAGGTTATATTATGTTTCTATCTATAGAATAAGTTGATGTAATAAATACAGTATTTTTGCAGACAATTGTACGACAATGATGTCAGAAAAACTGTTTTTAAATTAACAATTAACTCACAAAAAAGAAAGTCTGTTATTAGACAAGGTGTGAACCATCACAATGACAGAAAATGTCAAATGTGACAACCAGTCCTAACCTAACTTAATCGCTTTTTGTTTCTAATATTCGCGTAACATTGTTGGGAACGACATACGCAATACGTTATTGTAAAATATCTTTTTTGTCTTTCTCGTGCATTAAGAACGAGAACGCATCATGGACGTATGTGGGTTATTTATTGTTCCATGAAAATACGTTTTGTTTTCACTGCACTTTCTATGCACGATTACAACAAAGAGAGATATATTAAATATATAAATAATTCATTAATTAAAATCTAATTTTTTAATTGGTAGGTACCTACACGTGTCTATTTTATTTTTAATTCAATTTATATGGATATATATTTAATATTTTAGTAGTTAAGGTTACGTGATAGTAAAGATAAAATAATTCCGCTATATCTACTTACAGTATGTATAGTGGGTTGCATGTTATAGGCAACCCATCTTACGTATATACGAAATTCCGTTAATAAAACAAATAAGGAGATAATTCTCCAAAAATTATATTCTAGAACAGTTCCAACCCCAATAAAAATTCCCTATGTATATTTGTGGGCTTATTTTCTTTTCCCTTTAAGTATTCAATCGATTATGTAAATTGACAATTTATTTATTTAATAAACGGTCAATTATTAATTTCGAAATCCGTGAAGTAATAAAAAGGGTCATATTGTGGCAGTGTGGTTAACTGCAGGCTTACACTTCGCTAATAATTATTTATTATTACACTTAAAATTGATCAAAACAGAAATGCGGTAAACATCAACGATATATTTCGAAAATTTTGCCAAGGTCAATTTTCGCGCGATTAATTTTTTTTTCGTAATACATAATAAATTAAATTATTGATAAATCCAAAACGTTTCCAAAATTTTAAATTTTATTTATTTGTTGAACAATTAATAAATAATATTATTACAAAATATTAGGGTTTTTTTAAACCCTTTAAACGTTTAATATAATATAATAAATTATAGGGAAAAAATGTTTCCACTTTAAAATGTTATTTTTATTAATTTTACCTTTTTTAGGTAGGTACCTATCATTATTTTTTGACTAAAAGAAATTTCATTGACCTACACATTTTTATAACGCACATGTCGCCTTGCAGATTTAGAAATCAGGTCATAAATCGATAAATAACTCAATAAATAATAAAATCAGTCTAAGACACTGCTTTTTCCAAAAACATATACATATAGTTCATAAGTATGTTGCTTGTGGTCAGTTGACTTGACTAGTAAGTCACGGACATGGTCGAAGGTCTTACTCAGTAGGTATAAAATAAAAAAAAAATAAATAAAAATAAAAAATTGCATCTTTCTTTACCTAGCACGAATGCAAAGTTTTACTTTTGTACCTTCATACAGATACGTACGTACAAAGAAAAAAAAAACATGCAATGGGACGTTACGTTGTTATTAATAAATAATTTAATAACATAAACGTTCAGTTTTGCCATTATGCAAAATAAGCAACATTTTGCAATAATAATCTACACAAGCCAGTATGTAACGTGTATTGTTATCCATTTTTATAATAACAAACAAAATGTTTTCAAGTACAAACTTATTGTTGTGACCTTGCAAAAAAATTGATTTTAAAGTTACAGAAATTGGAAAAAAAATTCAATTTTTGTTAACAAATTTAAATATATAATACTTTATTTTAAATAACTCATCAAGCATGCTGAATTTGAATAATTACAACATTTATTTTGGTATAATTTTGATATTTCCCCCTGAAAACATAATTTTTGGTCAACTTTTGATCACAACTTTTTTTATTTTAAGTGCTATTGGAAAAATCCTTCCATTTTCTTTTTAAGCATGTTAAAATCAATAGGAATCGACTTTTGAACCATCAAAATCGAATGAATATTAGCTACAACAGCCAAAATAATTCCAAAGAAATAGTAAAATTTACCCATTACCATGCTATGTCAAAATTTAGATAAGTACCTATATCTATTAAAAACCAATTAACAAAAATACCTAAAATCGTAATTTTTTATTTCGAAAAATATTAAAAAATGACCCAAAACCGTTTATCAAAAATAGATAAAATCAGAAAGATATTTACCTAATTATAATTATTTATGTAAATAGTTGTCAATTGCCATATTGGATGTTTCGAGTCTTTTGTTAAAAAATGAGTACCTACATGTATACAACTACTTATTTATTGTTTCATTTTTGTTAGCTGGTATTTTGTTACCTACTTCAATAAATAGTGCATTCACAACAATTACAGTTTTGCTACCTTACAATTAGTTTTTTCGTTTCGTTTGTTTTGGTACACATTGTCGCCAATAACAACTGAAATATGACAGCTGTCAATCGCCATATTGGATGTTTTGAGTCTTTTGTTAAAAAGAGTACCTATATGTATACAACTACTTTATTATTGTTTCATTTTTGTTAGCTGGTATTTTGTTACCTACTTCAATAAATAGTGTATTCACAACAATTACAGTTTTGCTACCTTACAATTAGTTTTTTCGTTTCGTTTGTTTTGGTACACATTGTCGCCAATAACAACTGAAATATGACAGCTGTCAATCGCCATATTGGATGTTTCGAGTCTTTTGTTAAAAAGAGTACCTATATGTATACAACTACTTTATTATTGTTTCATTTTTGTTAGCTGGTATTTTGTTACCTACTTCAATAAATAGTGCATTCACAACAATTACAGTTTTGCTACCTTACAATTAGTTTTTCGTTTCGTTTTTTGGTACACATTGTCGCCAATAACAACTGAAATATGACAGCTGTCAATCGCCATATTGGATGTTTCGAGTCTTTTGTTAAAAAGAGTACCTATATGTATACAACTACTTATTATTGTTTCATTTTTGTTAGCTGGTATTTTGTTACCTACTTCAATAAATAGTGCATTCACAACAATTACAGTTTGCTACCTTACAATTAGTTTTTTCGTTTCGTTTGTTTTGGTACCATTTCGCCAATAACAACTGAAATATGACACTGTCAATCGCCATATTGGATGTTTCGAGTCTTTTGTTAAAAAGAGTACCTATATGTATACAACTACTTTATTATTGTTTCATTTTTGTTAGCTGGTATTTTGTTACCTACTTCAATAAATAGTGCATTCACAACAATTACAGTTTTGCTACCTTACAATTAGTTTTTCGTTTCGTTTGTTTTGGTACACATTGTCGCCAATAACAACTGAAATATGACAGCTGTCAATCGCCATATTGGATGTTTCGAGTCTTTTGTTAAAAAGAGTACCTAATGTAACAACTACTTATTTATTGTTTCATTTTTGTTAGCTGGTATTTTGTTACCTACTTCAATAAATAGTGCATTCACAACAATTACAGTTTTGCTACCTTACAATTAGTTTTTTCGTTTCGTTTGTTTTGGTACACATTGTCGCCAATAACAACTGAAATATGACAGCTGTCAATCGCCATATTGGATGTTTCGAGTCTTTTGTTAAAAAGAGTACCTATATGTATACAACTACTTTATTATTGTTTCATTTTTGTTAGCTGGTATTTTGTTACCTACTTCAATAAATAGTGCATTCACAACAATTACAGTTTTGCTACCTTACAATTAGTTTTTTCGTTTCGTTTTTTTTTGGTACACATTGTCGCCAATAACAACTGAAATATGACAGCTGTCAATCGCCATATTGGATGTTTCGAATCTTTTGTTAAAAAATGAGTACCTACATGTATACAACTACTTATTATTGTTTCATTTTTGTTAGCTGGATTTTGTTACCTACTTCAATAAATAGTGCATTCCAACAATTACAGTTTTGCTACCTTACAATTAGTTTTTCGTTTCGTTTGTTTTGGTACACATTGTCGCCAATAACAACTGAAATATGACAACTGTCAATCGCCATATTGGATGTTTCGATCTTTTGTTAAAAAAATATCCTAATGTATACAACTACTTTTTATTGTTTCATTTTTGTTAGCTGGATTTTGTTACCTACTTCAATAAATAGTGATTCACAACAATTACAGTTTTGCTACCTTACAATTAGTTTTTCGTTTCGTTTGTTTTGGTACACATTGTCGCCAATAACAACTGAAATATGACAGCTGTCAATCGCCATATTGGATGTTTCGATCTTTTGTTAAAAGAGTACCTAATGTAACAACTACTATATTGTTTCATTTTTGTTAGCTGGTATTTTGTTACCTACTTCAATAAATAGTGCATTCACAACAATTACAGTTTTGCTACCTTACAATTAGTTTTTTCGTTTCGTTTGTTTTGGTACACTTTAACAACTGAAATATGACAGCTGTCAACGCCATATTGGATGTTTGAATCTTTTGTTAAAAAGAGTACCTAATGTATACAACTACTAAGACATTGTTAGGGATGTTTTAATTAATATATTAATTATTTACTTATTATTTTTTTGTTTTTTTTGTAAATAAAAATAAAAGACACTGTCAACGCATGATTCATCTATTAAAAAAATTAATGCCAATAGTGTACTTTAAAAGGAATAAATTAATATAACATTATTAAAGGCAGAAATAAAAGGAAGTGGTTGGTTTTGAGGAAGCACGCGCTTGAATACAAAATTTATCATCCAAGGCAATTATTATTGTTGCAACAGTAACCGTTTGACCCCCCTGTATTACTGTATTGCCTGTGACCTTTACACATGAATATTTATTGTATTATATTTGTTCATACAAACGATAAACTTTTTTTATTTGTAAATAATAAATAATTTATCGTACGTTCTTATTATTATTATTATTATTATTATCATCACCACTGACGTACGAATGCGTCAAAATTATTATTTATTTATAATAAATTGTTAAAAATCAAAATTTACGTTTAAATAAAAATTAAACAAAATGACGTACCTATACTAATAATAATAATAAAGTAGTTTTACGATTAGTTTTTGTATTTTCTTTCTTTACTGCCTTCATGCAGAATTAGCTTACGAAATAAAAGAAATGTAGTAATAGCTTTCAATGGCATTATCTATCTGTTTTTCCTAATAAAATAACGTAGGACGTAAGCACTCAGCAAGCAACTTTACTGATTGATGAAAGGTTTTTACCACAAATTTGCACAAAAACTGGCACTTCCGGAGCAGCGATTCGAAATAATTAAGTATTTAAAAGTAACCGTACTAATTGACTAATAATATAATCCAATCATACCATATGATTGAATACCAATGAATACCAAAATACTATCTTGAAATACCTACTTAGGAAAAGGCAAAATAATCATTAAGAACTTAATTACAAAAAAAAATGTTACTTAACATTTACTTACAGATCTTTCCTTAAAATGAATTTGAATCAGTTTATTTTTGAGTTCCTGATTACTAAGAAAATTAATTAATTTACCCCTTCTAAAAAAAACCAAAAAAACTACTGAGTATAAATCAATCAATTACCTACCTAAAATATCGATTATTCCTTTATAAAATTATCCTCAATATTTTTCTAAAAAATTAATTCTCGATTATTCGATTAAATTAGTATATTATAAGATCTACAGATGGTAGATAATTAGAGCAGTGCTGAAGCCTTCAAAAATAGTAAAAAGTGAAAAAAAAATTAAAGTAGGATGAAACCCATTGGAAAAGGAAGAGAATATAACAGAAATGAAAGGAAAAATAATTTACGGGCGATCTGTGGTCGGAAAGGGGAAGGGGGTGAGTTTTTAAGGGTAAAAAACGGTTTTCCTTGATTTCCGGAAAAACTACAAGTCTTATGGAAAAAAGTTAACTAGCAAAGTTGAAGGTAATAAAAAGATCTACAACTTTTGTATTTACACTTTTTTTACATAACCTCAAAATTTATGTGAAAAATTCAAATAACGAACTTTTCAGTTTTTTATTTTTATCTTTTACAAAAAAATTGTTTTTTTTCACGAAATTTGGTGAAAACTTACCTATTTGTGTCCCAAACACGCTGTAATTTTTTTGATTTGAAATATTTATTTTTTCACATTATTTTTACTTAATATCGAAAAAACGCCCTAATTTTCAATCGAAAATTCTCACGTCAAAATATCTGCTTTTTTAAAAACGTTGCTGGGCTTTTTCTTAGTTGAAATCTCTACTTTCTGATGGTGTGAAAAAAGATATACATTAGTATGGTAAGTTTATTAGGTATATATATCTCTTTATTTATATATTTCAAATCAAAAAAATTACAGCGTGTTTGGTACATAAATAGGTAAGTTTTCACCAAATTTCGTGAAAAAAACAATTTTTTTGTAAAAGATAAAAATAAAAAAGCAAAAACTTGGTTATTTGAATTTTTCACATAAATTGTGAGGTTATGTGACAAAAGTGTAAATACAAAAGTTGTAGATCTTTTTATTACCTACAACTTTGCCGTTTAACTTTTTTCCATAAGACTTATAGTTTTTCCGGAAATCAAGGAAACCCGTTTATTAACCTTAAAAACTCACCCCCTTCCCCTTCCCGACCTCAGATCGCCCGTAAATTGTTTTTCCTTTCATTTCTGTTATATTCTCTTCCTTTTTCAATGGGTTTCATCCCACTAAAATTTTTTTTTGTTTCAAAAATTATCGACACTGGTATAAATAAGTAATAAGTCTTAAATTACGTTAATAACAGTGACATAATAAAATAAATTAGATTTAAAAAAAAATCTCGTTCATTTAATATTTCCTATTTAGTCACATTTCTATTTTTAGAACATGAAATACAGTATGTCGTGTGGGAACGTAGACACAGTGATGCTAAAAATTGTTTATTGTTATTTTGTTATCACGTATATTACTTTAGATCTTCAATGAGATAATAAATTCCAGGAAATATATAAAAATAACAAAATTTTTTACAAAGTTCCCCTTTCCCATTTCCACTTTCCAACAAAAAAATTTTACTTTAAATTTATTTTAAACAAATAAGTGAGCATTTTAATTAAGTAGGTACCATTGATATTTTCATTAGCTAGATATTATTATTAGTTACTTTCGCTGCTGTAGGTACCCAGAGGTATTATAAATAACAAGGTAAAAGTATCTGAAAAAATTCCCATAAATAATCGACCGAATCGAAATCCTTTTCAAATCAATTAAAAATTTGTTCGTTATATTACTCAACAAATTAAATAGAAAAAAAAATGACAATCAATAAGTAATGGCCTAAGCAATAATTGCAATTATTTCTGTACCTACCATAAAAAAATGCGTGAAATGTTATATCAATATTTGCGTTAATTTTCGAAATAATTTGTTACATAAATAGTAACTGCACTATTTTACAATATTAATCGTGAAATAAATCAAAAAAATCAAAATATTTCCTATTACATTCATTTCCTTATTTCGTTTGTTTTGGTACATATTGTTACCAGTAACATTTGAAATGTAACAGCTGTCAACCGCCATATTGGACATCTGTGTCTTTTGTTAAAAAATAAGACTATACAAGTACTTATTGTTGCTATTTTGTAACCTACTTCAACAAATAGTGCATTCACAACAACAACATTTGTTTTTTTGCAAGTAACAATTGCAATATGACATCTGTCAACCGCCATGTTGAATATTTCGTGTCTTTTGTTAAAAATGAGATTACAAGTACTTATTATTTTCTAAACGTTAGTCTTTTGTTGCCTACTTTAATAAGTAGTGCATTCATAACAATAGAAATTGTCACTTTCAATTAGTTTCTTTTGTTTTTCTACACATTGTTGTCAGTAACAATTGAAATATGACAGCTGTCAACTAACCACCATATTGGAGCTAAGATCACAAGCATATTTTTGCAAGACCTCTTAAAATAAAGTTAAAAAAAGTTAATAACCATCTGATTTATTAAGTGTGCAAAAGAAACACCTGCTTTGTTATAATAACTAACATGCCACACAGGGTTAAATTTTTTACAAAAAAAGCTGGAAATGTACGTACCTAACAAAAAAACCATTTGGCATTTGCAAAATGCTTTGCATTCTTTTTTTTCAACATTATTACATACCTACATAACGAGCAACAATCCAACTATGTACTACTATTGCACATGTCCAAGAAACAGCAGTTAACTGTTATTTGTACGTAATGTCTCTTCAACTATGTAGGTACAAATAAATAGTATTTTTGACCGAGATTGACGGTTCTCGTTGTTTTACCAGACCGTTCAAGGATAATACATAGATAGGTAAACATTACACAGATAAAATGCATGCAATTTTTAAATAACACAACTTCACTAACTACGTATGTACGTATTAGTTAGTAGGTACTTAGTTAGATAGATGTAAGATCCCATAAACATTGTGCAACGGCGTGTAAAAATTTCCTTGAGAATAGCGCAGCAGGCGAACCAACTTTAAAATAAAAAATATATAAAAAGGAATGCGCAAGGATAAGGTTATCCAAGTGCAATCGACTGATTTTTATTATTATTATTGTCAGATAAAATAGTATTGACACTGATAGATAAAATAAAATGTTGACAAATTTCGCGATTCAATTGCCAATTGAAGTGCAATGCCTTTTGTTAGTAAATACCCTATTTATTTCAATTGTTTGTTAATTTTTTTTCTATTTAACAAATAATTTCTGTAGTCATTTGTTTTCGTTCACATTGTTGCCAGTAACGTTTGAAATATGAAAGCTGCTGCCAACCGCCATATTGGATACTAATATCTTTTGTTAGCTTTCTGTCACTTACTTCAACAGGTGTACTTTCATAACAACAAAAAGCACTAGTAAATAGGTATCTTTCAGGTAATTTCGTTTGTTTTTGTTTCTATTGTTGTCAGTAACAGTTGAAATATGACAGCTGTCAGTCACCATATTGAATTTTTGTTTTTAGAGAAGAAAATACCTAAAACAATTACTAAAACAAGTTCCAAAACAAAACAAATTTAACACGATTGTTACCTGGTAATTAATGATATCAAATGTTGAAGTTCTTGAAATTACGATGATAAATAGATACTTATGCAGATCAGATAACACAGATATTTTTTACTTACTGTCACTATTATAAATTTATTTATTTTCTTGTAAGATTGAATATTTATAAACAATAATAAATACACATGTACAGGGTGTTTTATAGTTGTTACAATTTTTGTCAGTGACACCATTTTCTACCCTACTCACGTATTATAGAAGCCTGAGGAAGAAAAATAAAAAGTAGCATCCACCGTTTAGTACAGATTAAGCGCATCGGTCATGAAATTTAAATCAAGGCGATTTTAATGCAATACGTTACTTATTTATACGGCTTATAACGCAATACTTACTATAGGAAGTATTTCATGGTGTTAACTAATTGTAAGAAAACATAAGTAGTAAAATACTACGTAAGTAGGAACAACACAACATCAAGGTAGGCACGAAGAGTAGGTATTACTTCTTTTTTTTTTATTGGTTTATTTTGTTTTCGCTCGTAGGTACCTAAAATACATATTAATGATTTTCCGCTGTTTTTCAATCATTTCCTTTATAAGTAGATACCCTATTACGTAGGTACTTAATTCGATCACTCACTTGCATAATTATTATTTGGTTGGTACCTCTGGCATAACAATGATCCTGAAGTTACTGCACAATTCTCTAGACCTATTAATGCAGTAATTTATGCAACGACTGACGTAGGTATGTTGCATTCAGACGAATGTTGAATTTTTATAGCTCACAATAAAAAAAATCGATTTTGTACCTATCATACTTATTAAAAACTCCAACATAACATAACCTTCATTTGGTACACATTGTTGCCAGTAATATTTGAAATATGACAGCTGTCAACCGCCATATTGGACACTGAGTGTCTTTTGTTAAAAAATGAGAGTATATAAGTAATTATCGTTAGTTTTCTGTTATCCACGTAAACCGGCAGTGCATTCAAAACAAAAAAAGTCCTAGTAATTAGATATCTTTCTATTGGTTCCATTATTTCGTTTGTTTTGTACATATTATTGCCAGTAACAATTGAAATGACAGCTGTCAACCACCATATTGAATATTGCGTAGGTATTTTTATTAATTGTTGTTATGGCAACCTAGCAAAACAAAACATACTGTAACATGGACATAACAAAACATAAGCTAACTTAATTATTTTAAGTAAAACAATTCAAATTTATGCAAGCTACATAATTCCCGACTAATTGAACAGAATTGTGTTAAAATGCGAAAAACCCTCATGTCAACAATTTTCTGTGCATGTACGTAAGTAGTGGTCGACGATAAAACCAAGGCAGTATCTTATCAGACAACAAGGACGTTGTTAGTTATTTATTTATTTATTTTCTCTTTTATTAGTCGTAGATACCTACATATTTACTAGGTTAGATATGTACTACGTTGGCCTTGTCCAAAACAAACGAAATTAAAGCAATTGCACTGTATGGGGGGGCACTAATGTCGTACCTTTACATTTTTAATCAAGGGCTGCATACTTTTATTAGAATAATTTCGAAACCTGCATAATAAATATTTCTTTGGGAAGTGTAAACAAAAGGAAGGTCAAGGCATTTCTTACCATAACCTCAAAATTATTCAATCAAAAATAAATGTTAGGTTAGGGGAAAAATAGATTTAAATAAGACGTTATATAAATAGTGGGAGTGTGCCCAACAGGAAGGGGTACTGGTAGGTACTATGACCTCAAGCACGCCCCCCGCAGACGCGTGATCAGCCGTATGAATTACACGCAAAATTCACTGACCGTCACATTTATTTATTGTGTCGTAGGTTCAACCACATGCGAAATTTTGAACTCGTTATTATTGCGCAATAATCGGTGCCAATAATAACACTCGCAACACCGTCCAGTTCAGTTATATCTGCACTTCCTATCGGTCTAAACCTTCAATTCAATTCAATTAACCATTTAGGTAATAACTAGATATTAGCAAATAGGCGTCGTTACAAATAAAAATAAAAAAAAATTGTGCGATGTGGTTGCGCGCACTCTTTCTTTGTCCCGATCACCTCCAAGTGAGGCTAAATTTAGAATAAAGATAATAGTCTGCCGCCGAGGCGAATGGTACATTAAACACACACACACACACATATCTCTCTACGTAGTGTCAATGAACGCCAATCTTTGTATATAACGCGATTTTTTATATTCAGGCGCAAATCGAACAATGTTTTTAGTCTAAAAACAAAGGCACCAACAGGCGCCACGCAGTACAGTACCTACCTCCTTACCTCCAAGTTCACGTAGTCCGTAGCGCATAACAAAGTGAATAATACAAAACACGCGGGAAATTCTCGAAAATCGATAACGTCCACGATTATTCACTCAGAATAATATAATAATACATATTTCCAACAGTTTGCATCATTAATTTGTTTGATGCGTCATCGTAATACGAATAATAATAAGTACGTACATAGTACGAGAGATAAAAGTTTAAAACAAACGCTAGCGCAACAATCTAACAGTGCCATTCTTACGATAGTGTTTACGCGCAGTTGTCATAGCAGCGACCAATCGGCACGTGCGTTTAATTTCAATTGTTAAGTTCTTGTTCTTATTGGTGCTCTAACAGCGATAACAATGGAACAAAACAATGCGTCGATGAATCAGATCGCTCGCCGTCATGTCAGCGGCCAATGAGGTACGAGTCTGTAATATAAAAGGGTAGCAATTCAAAGAAGAAGCACATTATAATTTGTAATTCGAGATATGCTGATCTTGCAGTTGATTAATTATGAAGGTGAGTACGTTTGCATCAAACGTATATAAGTCACATTTATTTATGTAACATTACTCAATATGTACTTAAACGATAAGTAGAAGCATCAATATATTAAATTAGGAAACTTGCGTGTCTTCCACATGTAAAAAAAATCACGCAAGACGTAGTGTGGCGCAGGCGGAGTTCACGCAACTAATGATATGACTGTACTTATATTATTAATAATTGTAGGAAAATACAACTTGCGGAGTTCCCGTTCACGTTTATAAAGTGCATTCCGATAATAATAGAAAACAGTATCTCTCGTCGTCATCGTGATATTTCGTGTCGTTCTCGGAACGGTTACGTGTAGGTTCGTAAGTGACCGCCAGGCCACGTCGAAGTTGCCCCGATCGACCGACCCGTGGGGCGCTTATTACACGAACCGGTGACTGTATATACGGCACCATTTGGCGCGAGCCAGCCAGTTTCAGGCGAACAGTCTTACAGTTAGTTGCGAGAACGAATGGGTACCGGTACAACAATAATCGGCTTTTTAACAATGCTTCAAAATGAAAATGATCGTTTCGCGTTTTTCCATAATAAAAGACGAATGAAAACTTGTAGTGCCCGCGTTGTAGAACGTTGAGGACGAGCACGTTGTTTTATCGTAACGTATCGTGTCGTGTACCTTAGCCACTACTGTTTTACTTACAGTACACACACGCACGTCATCTGCTGAACGACACACAAAAGCTAAAGTAGAAGTGATTTATTCAACGAGCTCACGTACAGTTAGTTATACTTTTAGTTCGAGTTTGACCGCGTGTTTCGACGCGAAAAGTGTGCCGACAGATATAAGAATGGAAAACGAAAAGTTTATTGGTTCTACCTTAATTTTAGGGGCCGTAATAGGTGGTTTCGTCCTCTTAATAGCTTACATCGTTCGATTATTCAAAGCGGACACGAAACAAAGTAAGAACCCGAATTTTTAGGTTATACGTAATAACACCCTCATCGATCCTCCTTAGGTCTAAAAATAATTAAGAAAATTTACAAAACTAAAATTGACGATATTTGTACATATACCTAGTAAAGTAATAATAATATTAAATAATTGTCAGTGGCGATTTTTCGGTGCGTCTGCGGTTATATTTAGCACGTGTCAAATTTTCGTTTGTCAAACGGTTGTAAACAAACAAGGAGTATTATTACCGGCTTTTCGGCTACGATAACAGTATGAATGGCTTTTGGACGTCTTCTAACACTGGTCCCTTGTAATTCTAGATGAACGAAGTCTCGCCGGAAAGGCATCCGAACAGCAGCAGCAGCAACAGCTACGTCAGAAGCAGAAAAAGGAGCACCAGCACCAGCAAGGGCACGCCGCTTCTTCCGGCACCGCAGCATCGTCGTCGTCCTCGTCAGTCAAGAACAAGAAGAAGACTGCCGATTCCCGTTGGATCGGAAGGAGCGACAAGCAACAGAGTTTCGCGCACCCGTGGCTTCTGACCTCCCTTAAAGGACACACTGGACAAGTGCTCGACATGGACTTCTCCAGCAACGGAAAATATCTTGCTTCTTGTGCAGAAGGTAAGCGAAAAACGATTATTTTTCACAAGCTCCTCGTCTCTCTCTGACATCTTTTCATATCTGCCTGTGTAATTTGCGTAATTACTTATCTGACCCATCGTTACGATTTTGTAACGTGACCTTTAACTGACGAATTCGATTTTTTTATATAATCTTGAGGAAAAATACTATCATCATCATCATCATCATCGTCCTTCCTTATTATTATTATTAGTTCTCGTATCTAATAAAAAAGGCACAATCTTTTACACTGACACTGCTGCTTTCAAGATTCTATTTATTCTACGCAACTATTTTTTATCGTATTATGTATTATCAAAGTACCTAATAAAAACGAGGACATCACTATCTGTTACGAAATATCTATTATTACCTAATATGTATGTATATTAATTTAATCCTGTTGTATGTACGTAGGTACTAAAAATGATTTTGATTTAAGCGCAGTTTGACTTTGTTTTGTGGTGAAAGTGCAGTGTTGGTGTGAAAAAAGATCGTGACACAAACTGTATTATTTAACTATTTATGATGTTGTTATTGTGTTGTGCAGAAGAGCCGGACCCTGGCGGCGACCAGGGCGCTACCAGTTGCTCCTCGTCGTCTTCGTCATCTTCGTCGTCGTCGTCGTGTTCTTCCTCCTCCGACTGTAACAAAGAGAACAGCGAGCCGTCGAGCGCAGCTCCGTCGCCCCGGACGACCAAGGGCCTGTCGCGCCGTCAACGTAAGAACAGACGTCGCGACGACAGCTCGCCGCCCGAGAACACCAACACCAAGAAGAAGCCCAAGCCAAAAAGGTCCGATCAGTTCCTAAATAACAACAACAACAGTAACAGCAACGGTAGTAATAACATTTACTCCTCAAATAACCACCACTGCATCAGCAAGAGATCGATACAACCACCCCACGTCTCCCTCAAACAGTTCGTAAAGCTGAACATCTCGGAGCGGGACCTGGCATCGTTCCTACGGGCGTATCTCCTGAGTCCCGAACAGATGTTGACGATGGGTTACCCGGTCGAGAGCAGTTTGCATCCGGGGAAGGCGATCATCTTCAAGAGCCCGATAAGTGTGCCGTCCTACAGTTTTAGTGATTATAGACACGCGAAAATTGACGTGAACAAGTCGCGATTCGACGTGAACGCGCGTGAATTCGTCCCAGGACGTCGAGGGAGCGGCGGCGGTGGTTGCGTGGATTACGCCCACGTCAAGGCCGAATGGAACGCGAATCATCACGACAGCGGCAACGGATCGTCAGGCAGTTCGAGTGACCTGGACGACGGCGAAGACGGCGGCGGAAGCGAGGCGTCGAACACGACGTCGTCGTCATCGAGTGACAGTAGTAACAGCAGCAGCTTCACGAAACCAGACGACGATTGCGACACGTCGTCGTCGGTTGCTAATAAATTAGTGAACAAGATCAAAGAGTGCGACTTGCACGGTAGTGACGTGGGCGAGGAACGCAAGTGCGTGAGGTGCGGCAAGGGATTCTACGTGGGTAGCGACAACGAATATGTTACCCAAGAGAAATGCCAGTACCATTGGGGCAAGTTGCGTAACGTGACGGGTAGACACACCAAGAACTTGGACAACGACAATAGTGAGTATGCGTGTTGTCGTGGTAAAAGCGATTCGCGCGGTTGCACGACGGGTAAATTTCACGTGTGGAACGGACTGGCCATCGGTTTCAACGGCCCTTTCGACTTGTACGTACGCACGCGACCCCGCAAGACACCGCCCCCGGACGGCAACTACGGTGTGTACGCCCTTGACTGTGAAATGTGTTACACGGCCCAGGGACTCGAACTGACCAAGATCACGGTCATTGGTGTCGATGGACGTTTAGTATACGATTGTTTCGTTAAACCCGAATGCGAGATAGTGGACTATAATACGCGTTTTTCCGGGATCACGGCCAAGGACCTTAGCAAAAAAGCGACCACGAAAACGTTACGTGAAGTGCAAAACGACCTGATGGGATTCATAAATGCGGACACTATTCTCATAGGGCACGGGCTCGAGAACGACCTGCGCGCATTACGTATAATCCATTCGACAGTAATCGACACGGCTGTGACTTTTCCTCATTATAACGGGTTGCCGTATAGGAGGTCCTTGAAATCTTTGACGTCTTGTTTTTTGAAAAGGGAAATACAACAGAGCGGACACGGACACAATAGCAACGAGGACGCGAGGGCATGCATGGAACTCATGTTGTGGCGTGTCAGGAAGGACTTTCGAAGTATCCTCGACCACTATCATCATCAATAAACGGTCGATTTTCGAGACGACGACGACAATGACATCGTGCCCACAAGAACCGACCTTCTCTGAAACTTTAGGCGGCTTTTTTTCAATAACGGTCATTCAATCTCATTGTGCCTTTATTTATTATGCATCTCATTTCTTCGTAATCATTTTTAAATGTACTGTAAGAAATGTGATTTAGATTTTTATCTTTACAAGTAAAACATTTCTTGTTTATAGTTGTGTCTTTTTTTTTTTTTTTAAATTTCCTCGCCAGGTGATTTAAGATAGTATTTATTAGCAGTGAAAGACCTCAGCTCGTCCTCTCATTAAATGATTAATTACATCTAGTATTCATCCTTATTGGGCCCCTCATTACATTTCCTTTCTGACTGAATCTCCAGGCAAGCACATAAATAATTCTTGAGGTGACTGCATATAAGGAACTCATAATCTCACAATCAGTAGATTTCCAGCTGTACAATTAACTCTCTCTTATTAAATGTCTTGATATTTCAATGGGAAGGGGATTTTAATTAAATGTCGCAATTCGTAAAGTGTTCGAATTACACGTAACAATAAATAATAAAGTGACATTATTGATCAAGATTGTATCGCATCACACTTTTAGATATCATTAATTCTAATTGTAAGTGGAATCGTAGTATTACAGAGACATTAATTACTACGTGTTCATGAAAAAATGTTTATCTGCTGGCTTTTACGCACAATTCAACGAGTAGAGATAGTAACAATTTTGTAATGAAGTGTAAATTCTTGGGATAAGAGGAAAGTTGAGATAACGACTTGGCGCTGATTTGAGCCACATGCTACGATAAGCTTAATGCATGAGTCAGTACGTAATAAGTAAAAAAATTTAATTTTTTGTTTCCAAGTGAAAAATTTTAACATAAGTACATTACTTATTGGGAAATAAATTACGCAAAAACAAATAACATTTCTGGAAATGTTCACTTATTGCTAAGTACTTAATAAAAATTTAATACATTTATTTTTTGATACACATGTGTCGAGTTAAACATCAAATTTAATGTAGTGGAGGAGCATAGCGCCTTGGATTAAGAACATAATCTTTTTATCGCATTATGATAATGAAACCTCGCTCCAAATGTCCAAAAGGGGACTTCAATAATAGTTAATTACTTTTTAAAAACTGACACGACATTATCTATTTTAGTTTCTTATATTTTATTTTTAAAACTAGGTTCATGACTATAATACTTGGAAAATATTTAAAAAGTTGTAGGGATCTATAGGTACATCACACACAAAACGTAATCTTATTATACATAATATTATATCTTGCAAGTAGCTCCATCTGTTTGATTTTTTAGACAATATAAGTACGTATGTCCTTTTCTGTTATGTAAAATAGGGGATTCCCACCTCTTTTGTTCTTGGAATTAAAAATTTAATAATTCAATAATCTTAATATCTCAAAGATGGGCAAGACGCGGCTCCTTATATACAGGGTGTCCCAAAATTCCGTGACCTGCGAATAACCATAAGAGAGGGCGCTAGAGGCAACAAACAAATTTCAATAAAATTAGGTACCTATGTATATGGAAATGTTTATAAATATGGTGCACATCAATTTTCTTAAAGAACGATAGACAGCCAAGGGTGAAAATTACCTCTACCCTCACATAAAATTATTCAAAACATTTTTGAAGGGTTGAACAGTAGGTACCTACTTCAATTAATTGTTTTAAGAAAGGCACTAGCTTTAGTTTTTGTCCCTTAGAAAAAATCGTATCTCCAGCAGTTTCGGAGAAAAAAAAATTTTAATTCTTGAAAAGTAGAATTTTTTTAAATAATTCCATAGTGGTTAGTGCGATTTGAATATATAGACGTTCTTAATGAATAACTAAGCTTAAATGTGTTTATCAAATTAATGACGATATGACAAGGGGAAAAACCACCCCTACCGTTAAATTAATTTGATCGCAATTTACTATAGGGTTGATTTTTATCTAGAAAGGTATTTTTATTATCTACATTTCTTGCCATTTATCGAGTTATTTCAAAAATTTGTACCTTTCAAGAATTCTTGTCATTTTTTTTTTTTTTTATTAAAAGGGACAAAATATGAAGCTGAGATAAGTATGTATGTGCTTTCCAAAAAAAAAAATTAATTGACGTACACGTACCTACACATTCAACCCTCTAAAAAAGTTCAGAACAATTGTATGTGAGGGTGGAGGTGGTTTTTGCCCTTGTCTGTCTAGCGTTCTTTAAGAAAATTGATGTGTAGGAACATTAAAAAATAGTTTATTTATACAGGGTTTTTCAAGTTGATGGGCTATTAGATTAGAAGTATATGAATTAGTAGAAGGAATTCAATTCTGAAACTTGGGCTCATTTGGTTATTGTTTATGCCGCTTCTTTTAAAAATATTTTCAAGTTCGATTTACATCCGGTTATACCGGAAGTCGATACCAACTTTGTTATTTTAAATGGAATGGTATATTTTTTACGCTGAATTCGAATAAAACGTGTAATTCTAAGGTAAGTTTGATAACCAACTTGTACACCTATGACGATCGGTTTCTGAGTTAATTTAATTTATAGAAAAAAAAATCGCTAGGTACTGCAACTCAAATTATAAAAAATCATAACTTCCACAAAATACGACTTAGAGTGTTGAAATTTTTACTAGTAATAGCTGAATATTAGTGCTAACGCCTTGACAAAATTGAATTAAATAATTTATACAGGGCGTTCAAAATAAAATTCTAAAATTGAAAAACTTCAAACACGAATTACTTCGTTTTTTCAAATGGCACCTACTATTTTTTATTTTTTGAATCGACTCCTTTTTTTATCCTCTTTCGATCTATATGGATACTTCCTATTTTATTTGAAAATTTTTGAACAATTTTGAATTATTACTTAAAATAGGAAGTATCCATATAGATCGAAAGAGGATAAAAAAAGGAATCGATTGAAAAAATAAAAAATAGTAGGTGCCATTTGAAAAAAACGAAGTAATTCGTGTTTGAAGTTTTTCAATTTTAGAATTTTATTTTGAACGCCCTGTATAAATTATTTAATTCAATTTTGTCAAGGCGTTAGCACTAATATTCAGCTATTACTAGTAAAAATTTCAACACTCTTAGTCGTATTTTGTGGAAGTTATGATTTTTTATAATTTGGGTTGCGGTAGCGATTTTTTTTCTATAAATTAAATTAACTCAGAAACCGATCGTCATAGGTGTACAAGTTGGTTATCAAACTTACCTTAGAATTACACGTTTTATTCGAATTCAGCGTAAAAAATATACCATTCCATTTAAAATAACAAAGTTGGTATCGACTTCCGGTATAACCGGATGTAAATCGAACTTGAAAATATTTTTAAAAGAAGCGGCATAAACAATAACCAAATGAGCCCAAGTTTCAGAATTGAATTCCTTCTACTAATTCATATACTTCTAATCTAATAGCCCATCAACTTGAAAAACCCTGTATACCAAATTTTATTGAAATCGTACCAAGCGTTTTTGAGCTTTGAGTAACTGAAGAAAGATTTTTTTTGTTTCCTTTAGGGGCTGTTCATAAAATACGTCACGCTAAAATTAGCTTTTTTTGACCCCCTCCTCCCCGGTTGTCACGCAATGTCACACTTTCTGTGACCCCCCTGTAAATATTACGTCACAAAAGCTAAACCCCCCTCCCTGAACATGATAAATTTTGATTGATAATACACAAATTTTGATTTATAATAAATATTCCGCGAATTAATTTTCATCGATTTTCCCACGGGAATAAGATATTTTCCCGCGGTAAAACGTAGCCTATGTGTTAATCCAGGATATAAGGTAACTCCATACCAAATTTTATTAAAATCGCAACAGCCGTTTAGACGTGAAGAAGTAACAAACATACACACTCACAAACTTTCGCCTTTATAGTATTAGTGTGATGAGATCGATATGAAGGCTTGGGTACATAATAAACCTCTCGCAAGTGACTCCACCTGTATGATATTCTGGACACTATAAATTCAACTCAAAATTTAAAATGATTCTTTTTATACTTGTTATAATATTGTATAATAATAATAATAGTAGTAGTAGTAGTAGTAGTAGTAGTAGTAGTAATCATAATAATAATAATGATGATGGTGTCGATTATAACCGATAATGTTAAACAATAACATTATCTACTTATATCTCTAGTGATATATGTAGGTACGTACCTACATAATGTGCATGCATGTACGGTGTACAACAGAAGAATGTAGAGTTTAATTAAACAGATATTATCGAGTAAAAGCGGTAAATTGACCTTTGTTTCGATTTTATTACGAGTAACTATTATCGAGCATTTCGCATGACATTTTTTTTTACAAGTGGATGGATGTAAGCAGAGTTGTAAATGGGATCCGAAGAAAATTTGGAACGCACACACATACACGTAGATACGTACCCACCCATATATCTACATATATGTATGTACATATTTAAAAAAAAAATGTTTGGTAAATAGATAAATAAATAATTATTTTAGTTAGAAATGCATCTGTAGGTAAATTAGAAAGTTGTATGATGAATGGTAGTGGTCACGTCGAGAGAATATGAACGATTTTTTTTCGTTTTTTTTTTTTGGTGTTGTGTGTATCTTAAAAGTGTTAATTTTAGAAGATGCTGCCTAATGTGTAGGTAACGTGTATTTTGAAGGAATGGGTTGGAAAGTAAAATAACTTCACAGTCACTCACTTACTTAGGGGCCGTTCATAAAATACGTTCGCAGGGGGGGAGGGGGGTCTTGCTAACTGTGACAAGGGGGGGGGGGCGGGGGAGTACGGCAATTTTTACAGAATCCTTGGACTTCTGATAAATAGAAATTTATTTATTTGTTCGTTACAAAAGATATGTTATTTATTAATTTATTTAAATTTTATTATCAAAATAAAATTAATATTTTTAACTATCAAAATTTGTGTATTATCAATCAAAATTTATCATGTTCAGGGGGGCGGGTGTAGTTGTTTTTGTGACGTAATATTTACAGGGGGGTCACAGAAAGTGTGACATTGCGTGACAACCGGGGAGGAGGGGGTCAAAAAAAGCTAATTTTAGCGTGACGTATTTTATGAACAGCCCCTAAAGGAAACAAAAAAAATATTTCTTCAGTTACTCAAAGCTCAAAAACGCTTGGTACGATTTCAATAAAATTTGCTATATAAATAAACTATTTTTTAATGTTCCTACACATCAATTATCTTAAAGAACGATAGACAGACAAGGGCGAAAACCACCTCCACCCTCACATACAATTGTTCTGAACTTTTTTGGAGGGTTGAATGTGTACGTGTACGTCAATTAATTTTTTTAGGAAAGCACATATATACTTATTTCAGCTTCATATTTTGTCCCTTTTAATAAAAAAAAAATGACAAGAATTCTTGAAAGGTACAAATTTTTGAAATAACTCGATAAATGGCAAGAAATGTAGATAATAAAAATACCTATCCAGATAAAAATCAACCCTATAGTAAATTGCGATCAAATTTATTTAACGGTAAGGGTGGTTTTTCCCCTTGTCATATCGTTATAAATTTGATAAACACATTTAAGCTTAGTTATTCATTAAGAACGTCTATATATTCAAATCGCACTAATCACTATGGAATTATTTTAAAAATTTCTACTTTTCAAGAATTTTAATTTTTTTTTTCTCCGAAACTGCTGGAGATACGATTTTTTCTAAGGGACAAAAACTAAAGCTAGTGCCTTTCTTAAAACAATTAATTGAAGTAGGTACCTACTGTTCAACCCTTCAAAAATGTTTTGAATAATTTTATGTGAGGGTAGAGGTAATTTTCACCCTTGGCTGTCTATCGTTCTTTAAGAAAATTGATGTGCACCATATTTATAAACATTTCCATATACATAGGTACCTAATTTTATTGAAATCCCAAGAACCCATGACTCATTAAGTAAAGATTTTTTCAGACTTAATTAGGTAGCTATTGGAATAAAGATCACATTTTGTCTAAGAGGCTGCATAACTTGTAAACATGTGCTGATACTTTCTGTACGCCTCCCGTATTTAACTAATAATCTTGAATTAGAAAAGTTAGTGGTGTTTTTGTGTGGTAAATTTCTGTAAACGAATAAACCCGGATAAGTAGTTTTTATTCGCTTCAAATAAAACTTTTAATCGAACTGTTTATTTCCTCAATTTTATTAACTCTAGTAATTATCTTTAAAATGAATGCTGTACCTGGTCACACAATCAAAAAAGTTAAAAAAAATCCATTAACATTCCTTTTTTAATTCCGTCCTTTGACGTTAAATGCACAATGGATCGTTTTTTGATATGCTCAACCTTAACTACATAAGTACATTATTTAATAAAAAAAAAATGACAAAGGGCCTTACCGGGCATTAAAAAGTTCTATTGGCCAAATTTTAATTAGACCTTTGGGTGGTCACGTGTTTTAAGTGTTTTTTACAAGAATTTTTAAAAAATAAAAAAAATTATATTACAGGTATTTGAAGCAAGCATCTGTGAGATTTTTTTCGAAATTTTTGGCGCCAACTTCATATTTTCAGAAGCGTTTGCAAATTATAATTAAAGTTTGCACATTGCCACTGTTCTGCATCTGCAGTCAGTGGCATGCCAAGGTCTGAGCTGGGAATGAATGAAAAAAATAAATAAATAAATAAATAGGTTCGGCCTCATTTATGTATCGCATTGCCGTGTGCATTATTACGAAAAGCCAGTCCAACTAACTTTCTACTTTCACCGGCTGATTTTTTTAATGTTCTCGCTGCTCTCACCCGCACCACTATGTACCTATCTATGTATTCTACATAGGTACGCCAGGTGTCTGCAGTTGTCGTGGCGCTCGAAAAGCCCCCCAAGAGGCGCCGCGACGTTGCCAAACCTACTTCCACGTGATTATTATTAGTGTTATTTTATTTGTCGGAAGTGATTAGCGAAAATTTTTGCAAAACTTTCTCCTTTTCGCTAATAACAAGATCACCGCACCGTTCGTTGTGTTTATTTCTAAAATTAGTTTTTGTAGCTCGTAGCTATTGCCTCACTTATCGTTAAGTTAGTTGAATGGAATGAAAGTGCATGCAATTTGGATGATAAATAGATGGCACTAAAGAAAGTTGCGAATATTGATTATTAGGAGAAATACGTGTTGCTTAAGTACAACAGGACATTTATTAAATATACAGGGTTTTTCAAGTTGATGGGCTATTAGATTAGAAGTATATGAATTAGTAGAAGAAATTCAATTCTGAAACTTGGGCTCATTTGGTTATTGTTTATGCCGCTTCTTTTAAAAATATTTTCAATTTCGATTTACATCCGGTTATACCGGAAGTCGACACCAACTTTGTTATTTTAAATGGAATGGTATATTTTTTACGCTGAATTCGAATAAAACGTGTAATTCTAAGGTAAGTTTGATAACCAACTTGTACACCTATGACGATCGGTTTCTGAGTTAATTTAATTTATAGAAAAAAAAATCGTTGCTGCAACCCAAATCGTATAAAAAATCATAACTTCCACAAAATACGACTTAGAGTGTTGAAATTTTTACTAGTAATAGCTGAATATTAGTGCTAACGCCTTGACAAAATTGAATTAAATAATTTATACTGGGCGTTCAAAATAAAATTCTAAAGTTTAAAAACTTCAAACACGAATAACTTCGTTTTTTCAAATGGCACCTACCATTTTTTATTTTTTCAATCGATTCCTTTTTTATCCTCTTTCGATCTATATGGATACTTCCTATTTTAAGTAATAATTCAAAATTATTCCAAAATTTTCAAATAAAATAGGAAGTATCCATATAGATCGAAAGAGGATAAAAAAAGGAATCGATTGAAAAAATAAAAAATAGTAGGTGCCATTTGAAAAAACGAAGTTATTCGTGTTTAAAATTTTTAAACTTTAGAATTTTATTTTGAACGCCCTGTATAAATTATTTAATTCAATTTTGTCAAGGCGTTAGCACTAATATTCAGCTATTACTAGTAAAAATTTCAACACTCTTAGTCGTATTTTGTGGAAGTTATGATTTTTTATAATTTGAGTTGCAGTACCTAGCGATTTTTTTTCTATAAATTAAATTAACTCAGAAACCGATCGTCATAGGTGTACAAGTTGGTCATCAAACTTACCTTAGAATTACACGTTTTATTAGAATTCAGCGTAAAATATATACCATTCCATTTAAAATAACAGAGTTGGTATCGACTTCCGGTATAACCGGATGTAAATCGAACTTGAAAATATTTTTAAAAGAAGCGGCATAAACAATAACCAAATGAGCCCAAGTTTCAGAATTGAATTCCTTCTACTAATTCATATACTTCTAATAGCCCATCAACTTGAAAAACCCTGTTAAACATGACAAAAATATGTTTAAAATGTTTTGTTAAGGAATTAACTAAAATTGACTTGATTTTCATAAAGATTTTTACTCGTACAATTTTTTAAAACATCTTGTACTGATAAAAAAAATTACCTACTTGAAGCAAAAGGTTTTAAAAAATTCACTGTAGCTAATATAAAAATAACTATTGCTGTTTGGTTTAAAATTATATAAAAATAAATATTTTTGGATCTTTGCCAAAAAAATCATTTATTTTGGAACTAAATCACTATGTACCTCAAGTGAATTAGTATTAAAAATTGTTATTTAAATAAAGATATATTTAGTTGAAAATTTTGTAATTATGTATACGTGGCAACAGTGTACGAATTATAACATGTGCCTTATCACGTGCAATTACGAGCTTTAGCCCATACTCGGTTGGACTTTTATTTTGCGAGAAAAGGGAAAGCGGGTCCAAAGAATCTTACATAACAAAGAGAGATCAATTTTAACGATTATCATGAGAAATTGTCACCAAGAGAACATTTGTATTTTGTACTTTCTTTTGTTGCGTGTTATAAATACATACATAGGTAAAATATAAAGATAAATAGGTACATAATACAGTGTTCGAGAATTTATTATTTTTTAATATCCAATAAAGACTGTCTGCATACTGTAGTGAGGTCAAAATTGACCTTTAGTAGTAGGGACGCCACTATAATAATTTCGAATTAAATAAAAAATACTTACATGACACACTGATCGAGAATTTTTTTTCCAATACCCAATAATGGTAGCGACGCGACGTGTGTGTTGCATACTTTTAGAGAGATTATTGGCCAAAGTGACCATTTGTTGGGACGTCACTGGATGTCTAACAATTTTTAAAATTTAATATTGAATATTGAATAAAATTCGGGTCCCTTTTTAAGTTAAAAGTAAAAAGTCTAGGTCAGTATCAATGGCAATAGATACGTATGTATTAGTAATCCATTTAGGAAATTTTTAAAATTCTTTAACCTCGATATCGAAATATTTTCTAGTATCTATGTACCTACATACTTATATTATTACCTACAGTTGTTGTTGTTGGTCAAGGTTCCCCAATAAAAAACTCTTTAATAAAAATCGTTTTTATTTTGCTGTGCACATTGAACAGTAACGAATTAAATGTCAGTGTTATTGTCTACGTGTTAATTCATAAAAAAGGCATAAAATTTTATTATCATCCCTTTGCAAGTCGATTGTGTGTGACCACCAGTAAGTAATAACAAAAGAAGCTTTTTCCAAATATTTATGTCTGTAGGTCCTCACAAGGTCATATTTTGTGATTTTCAGTTTTTTAAGGATATTTCAGGCATTTTACAAGAATTTTTAAAAAATAAAATTTGAAATTAAAGGTAATCGAAGGACGCATCTGTGAGAATTTTTTCAAAAATTTGGGCGCCAAATTCACATTTTTACAAACGTTCGAAAATTTCGAATGGTCATAAAAAAATAACTAATCATAAGACCTATTCCATTATAAAATACGTTCGCATACAAGGGGGGGAGGGTCTGGTTGAGTGGGACAAGGGGAGACGGGGGGGTCTACGGCAACGTGACGTTCGCCGTTCACCAAAAAAAAATTTTAACCTAACCTAACCATTCATTTTTTTTATTTTACACTTTATCCAAATCGATTAAAATGATTCATCGTAACACCCTGTATAAGATCAATGCTGTGTATGTATACATTACATAATTTACAATTAGTGTTGATTCTAACGGTTGTTATTTCGTCATTTTTATGACTTGTTACCTGCGTTTTTTTTTTATCATCGCGAAAATAGATATTGCTAATTACTTCACTTAAAAAATATCCTTTTAATGTTTCCTTTAAAAATAGCAAGGTCGATTCGGTATCTATTACATGTGTTTTAACTGTTGTATCGTCGAACTTGTATTTGTTTTTGTTGTATCAATTATACTATTTGTTGTCCGTTGTTACGTATCTAAGATAGGCAAGTAAGTGCCTTTCCCACCCACAATAATATCACCATCGTCATCATAACTACATTGTCATGAATTCAAAAATATCTAAGTTATTGGTCACAAACAAGGAAATTGGTGCTTAATAAATTTTCATCGGTTAATACTAATAATAAATCGTTTTAAATCAATATTAAATAATTTACATTACAAGTTTTTTTGTCTATTTATAAAAACAATGTTTTTTGTCCATCACTATAATTAGAAATTAAATAAGGAAATGGATGAAATAAATTGTATGCCCAAATTATTAGTGTAGTATTGTTAAAATAGTAGTAGGTATAGTATGCAGTTTTTTTGTTTATATTTGATTTCTATTTTAATAACAACTGATTTAAATATCAATAAATGAGTACTTTAAAAGTGTATTCACGTATGTAGGTATGCAGGTTTGTGTTGTCAATGCAAACAGGTTAAAATAATAACAGAGAACGCCATCTGCTAACGCATACTGACACTAACATTTTAGTAAGCTTAAACGTCTACGGTTTTATGTTTAATTCATTTAAAGAATTTATTTTTTTGTAGATAATTTCCAGTTTAATTTCTTAAAAAAAAAATTCATACAACAAAACGTTTAGATTTTTATGAAATGTATATGTTTACAAAAATAGATAAAATAAAACTGTTGATATTACAATAATTTAGATCAAAATAATTTGCAAACCGGCGCCATCCTGTAATAAGGATATCTACATCATTTTCTACCATTAAGGGTGATAATGTCCCATTTACCATAATATGCACTCGGAAGAAATTACCTACTCACAATTTAAATTAAGTAGATAAGTATGTAATCAGGTTATTTATAAAATTATCGGAAATTATTTTTCTTATATGGTATCATATAATTTTTATATACAGGGTGATTATGAATGAGGTGTATGAATTAAATCGTAATAGTTCATACCATGTATCTACGTCAAATTTTGACAGATGGTTGACATTATAAAGTTATAGGTTATATTATGTATCTATCTATAGAATAAGTTGACGTACTTTAAGTAACAAAAAATAAATAAAAATAGTATTTTTGCAGACAATTGTATAACAAAGATATTCCACAATTTTAAATTAACAATTGACTCACAAAAAAGAAACACATAATCTGAATGACGTTAGTGAATAATACGTCAAATGTTGACAGATGGTTGACATTATAAAATTATAGGTTATATTATGTATCTATCTATAGAATAAGTTGACGTAGATACTTTAAATAACAAAAAAATTTAAAAACAGTATTTTTACAAACAATTGTATGCAGAAAAATTGTTTTACTCACAATATATTATATACCACATTTTTAAATGAACAATTAACTCAACAAAGAAAGTTAATTATTAGACAAGATGT
The DNA here is from genome assembly GCA_029378335.1 of Agrilus mali. Classification (NCBI taxonomy): domain Eukaryota; kingdom Metazoa; phylum Arthropoda; class Insecta; order Coleoptera; family Buprestidae; genus Agrilus; species Agrilus mali. Next base: position 7,888,338 of record CM055661.1, read on the forward strand.
GTACCGTCACAATGACAGAAAATGTCAAATGTGACAACCAGTCCTAACCTAACTTAATCCCTTTTTGTTTCTTATATTCGCGTAACATTGTTGGGAACGACATACGCAATACTTTATTGTAAAATATCTTTTTTGTCTTTCTCGTGCATTAAAAAGAGAACGCATCATGGACGTATGTGGGTTATTTATTGTTCCAAGAACATACGTTTTGTTTCAACTACACTTTCTCTGCATGGTTACAACAAAGACACTTAAACCCAAAATAGGTAACTTGATGGTTAAGATAAAATAATTGTACTATATGTGTATTATTTATATTTATGTTAATTTATTTATTTTAATTTCAATATCAATAATAATTTATTAAATTTGAATATAGGGGTAGGGGGACATTTACTATTAATAATAATTAGAAGTTTTTTATTTATTTACGTTCCTGTCCATTAAAATATTTTTTGACTCCTTTGATAAATAATTCATTAATTAATAATCTTATTTTTTAATTCGTATTAGGTACGTGTGTGTCTATTTCCTACTAGACTAAAAATTTATTTTTATTTCTATTATTTTGGGGTTAACAATAATTGCTATTACGTAGGTCATAAGAGAGAGAAAAAAGAATACCCTGCATTTGTATTGGATACTACCTTGAAGTTTTGCAAAAATCGTTATTGAAAATAATAATAGTAAAAACCGATGTTTACGGGTTTTTGCAAATTCGTATTCACTTTATATTATTGCTATGTATGTATGTAAAACGCGCTTGTGAAAAGGCACAAAACTACGCACATACGATACATACATATACGAGTATGTACCCGTAAAATTCAATAAATAAAGCTGAAGTCATAACAGTCAGCTTCACCTTCGAACGAAAACAATAAATTGTCATTATTGCTTGTTACAACTGTATTGTTCTCCGAGCCTTGAGTCTAATAAAAATTAAAGTATAATGTTATTCCTGGTCGCCTATATTTATATTTAGTTACCTATGTATGGTAGTTTCATCACGTAACCGACACTTTGGCATATTTTTGGTCGATTTAGGTATTCTAAAGTTCGAATATGACAACTGCCAATAAATATTGTTGTGGTGTTTATTAATATACCTATTTAATAACTATTTTGTCAACAGGTAAAAAAATATATTACTGCTAATAAAATTATTGAACTCTTGGCAACATTGTTGCTGGTTGCTAGTCCATCAGTGGCGCAGTTTCTGCTTCTAATAAATTATCACAGCCCAATGGTTAAACTATATATCTAATAAATTACTTTTTTTTTTAATTCCAGACAGAACAGTTCTCCTGTGGGACGTAAAAGACTTAACCCAAAAGGAGCACAGGTCCTTAAGGATAAACGTAGAGTTCGATTATGCAACATTCGTGAAATGGAGCCCCGATTCTAAAGCTTTCATAATCAACAAATTTAACGAAAATACCCTCGAAGTGTACAAGGTAGAAAAAAAGAAGGATGGCTGGTTAGGACCTGCCTCGAAAGCTGTGACATTCCCCAAGGTAAATAACTAATAAATAACGAGTGTATAGGTAATTATTTTAAAATGAATTTTAAATTTTAGGCCCATAACGAAGACGTCATCTCGATGGCCATAGCGAGTACCGGTAAATTTATTATGACATGTTCTAACAAGACTGATATGGTCGTCTGGGACCTGAGGGGGCAACAGCTGGCCTTAGTTGACACCTACCTTATGGCCACCTATTGTGCAAAAATAACACCTTGTGGGAGATTCATTGTAGCTTCAGGTAATTAATTATTTAATCAGGGGAAGACCCAGCATATTATGAATTAGTCTTTGAGGGCAAATTCCCCAAAGTTAACTTTTATTCCTGTTTGTTGTTCAAATTCAATAAATGATATTGCCATTGTTCGAATTTTAATTAGGTATTTGTATTTTGCAGGTTTTGCACCGGACGTAAAAGTTTGGGAAGTGGTCTTCAACAAAGCTGGGGAATTTCAGGAAGTAAAACGGGCATTTGAACTTTCCGGTCACACTTCGGGAGTGTACGACGTTGCCTTTGATGCTGACACGTCACATATGGCAACAGTGTCGAAGGATGGAACTTGGAAGATTTTTGATACCAAAGGTTTGTCACAAAATCGTTCTGAATACAGACATTTAACAACAAGTATAAGATGAGGGGGGGGCTAGAGTGATGCAGAAGAATTTGCCAATTTTCAGTGTCTAGAAATGTTCAAGTTTTGATTGATTCAGGGTAAAAAAAATGCTCTCAATGTGCCAGTGCTTCAAGGGTAGGTTAAGTATCTTTGAGGGGCTCATAATAAAAACTACTTTTACCACTTACGTACACTCCCTTTAATAATTCCCTAATAAATTGTCTGACACTATTTTTATTTGTAGTCGATTACAAGAAAGGCGAAGACCCCCATTTAAAAATAACAGGAAAATACGAGCAGGCCAGTAACCCTTCACGGATTGCTCTTTCTCCAGATGCCGAGGTTGTGGCAATCACAACGTATGATTCCCTTTCACTTTACAGCACATCAACGGGACTACTCGATTATATGATTGAAAACATTTACACAGGTAAAAAAATTAATTATTAGAAAGTACGATTAAGTAGATCCCAATGCATCCACCAATAATAAACTCAACAACTTAAATTTATATTAATGATTTTATTAAACGAGGATAAAGGGAAATTAATTAGTTAAGAAGAAGGGTGTCTTAAAGGTTGTGTATTCATCCCTTTATTTTTATTTTTTAGGCCCAATTACATCCCTTCTGTTTGACTCTGCTGGCAAATACATTCTGACAACAGGTGATAGACACATCAGAGTTTTTCACAACGTAACAGGGTATCGTTGCCAAATCGCTTCAGCCAAAGAAAAATTAAAACAGAACCAAACCTCGGCCACAAGAGAAAGGCTTGAAAAAATAATATCGGATAACGAGAACTTTCTTAACGATATAGAACGAAAAACTGCCACTAAATAACAATAATAACTTTTGTACTACTGTTTGTAACTATCAAGGGAAGTTTAATATCAAAATAAATCATTTCCCTTGGTCGTTGGTATAAAAAGTGATGCGTTTTTATGGTTTCCAGTGAAAAAATAATAAATTCTTTTTCATAAACATTTGTGAGTTTGATTTAACTGCAGGTCAATATTTTAAGCCCTATTTTGTAATAACAGTGAAACTCTTTACCTAAATTCTAACCTAACAAACATTTTTCTTCCTAAAATTCTGCAAACGTTTAGAAACTATCATCTACTGAAAATTAATAAAAACTTACATTAGGAAATCGATAAGAAATATGAATTCTTTGCAGCAATGCTCAAGTAGTCCATGTCACAGTCACAAAATCGTTTTTAACCAAACACTATTAATGTGTAAACTATATTGTAATCATTCCTAATAGTACATTTACCATAATAATTAGTCACTACTTATTCATGTTTATAAAACGACAACAAACGTTTTTTACTTATTAAAATAGTAGATACGTTTTTAAAAAACCGAAAACGACGCGAAGTTCACCGGCAAACACCAACTAACAATTAACTCATTTTTCGCGCATGTGTAGAACAGAAGAAACGCAGTGCAATAGTGTTGCCAACTCACAATAAGTAAACTCTTTCAACGAAATAGTAAGTTTTATCTTATAGGTACCTAGTTTTTATTAATATACCTAATAATAATTCGATAAAGTGTATTATTTACATTTTTATTAAGATATAGTTAGTAAGTGTTTTTTTGTGTGTTTATATTACAGTTTTATCTTCGCGTTTATTTTGTGTGGTTGGTAAATATTAGTTATCGCTGCGTTGTTTCCGAGGAGACGGACTTTTATGCACAAAATAGTAACTTTCTCATCTACTGAAAATTAATAAATAAGACAAACCGTTTATTTATTCGTGTCCACAAAATCACCTCATTCTAACAATTTCAATTTCGCTAAATCCCTTAAAAAGAAAAAACAAAGTTCATTTGTTTGTACATGAAATTTGCAATCGACAATCACGATTTCCATAATGTAGATGCATTTTTCGTTACGATATCCTCATTCCACAACGACTACGAATTTACTGTCCCAAATTTCGACTTGCTGGCCCTCTTCGAGAGTGTGAACGTCACCTCACTCGAATGCATTAGTCTCAGTCTTACGGGGCACAATTTGTAGGCCGCATGGTGCGGACCGCCACAATGGCAACAAATGGGGTTGTTTCTTGGACGTGGACAGTAGTCTATGTCATGGTTACCACCACATCTTACACATCTATAAGGACCAGGGTTATATTTTTGGACAAAGTTGGAAAGCAGAAGAATTGAGGTTACAAAAGGAGGAATGTAATAAAAAGTATAATTTGGCAAACCTTGGGATCTGGTTACAGTGGGTGGACGTGTGCCAAAATCCTTGACACCTGTAACACTGCACAATGTCAGGATCTGCATGAGCTGCAGTTTCTGCAGATGCCGGAAATATTGCATGATCAAAAAAATTCAGGCCCTCTTCTACGAGGCGATGTAGGTCTAAAGCATTTTGGACCTCCACTTTCACGTAATTTTTCGTCCTAAAACGAAATTGTTTCTGATACGCTACTGATCGGCCAGCAACCAGCAACAGTGTTGCCAAATGTAAAATAATTTTAGCAGTATTAACCTGACAACAGTTCCGGCCCGAATTCCCTGCAGTCTCAGGGCCTCCCCTATCTCAATGTTCGAAATACACCAGGGGATGTCCCTGATGATGGCGGCGGGTCTAAACTTCGCCTCTCCGGTCTGAAACCGCGCCACTTGGATGGGCCCATTAAAGATTTTCTGCAGGGGAAGTGACATAATATTGGAAGCATCCTCTTCCCTCGTCAGAGCAACTATTAGGCCACAGGGGGTTTTTCTTATCCTCACTTTACCACTTATCACTTCCTTTATGGCTTGTGCAAATGGGTCCATCTCCACGTCCATGAGGATCTGATCCTCGAGGGCGTTAAAGGAGGTAATATAAAGTGAACAAACCTAAATATAATTTACTATATTTACATCATAATTGATTGAGATAATTAGGGGATGTAAAGAGTACCATGGGGTCGCCGGTTTCAAGATTCCCGAGTTCTTTGACCTTGTAGACCTCTTGTCTTGTGGTATCTTTGGTATTTTCTGTGGATGTCGTTTTATATAGAAGGGGGTGCGTTTGGTGGTTTGAAGAATACTGAGTACTTTGGTGGTGAGTCTTGTAATTTCGTTTTCGACTTTGGGGCTTTACTTTGGGGTCAGTTTTTATTGGTTTTTCGTCATTCTGACTACACTCCAACTGAGACTCTGATTTGTTGGCGGCGTGTTCTGTTACCGAAGTGCTTGACTTTATGCATTAAAAATAACCTTATCGAAAATTATACTACCACGAATTAAAATTATTAGGGTGATACATACGGTAGAACTCGAGGTATGAGATAAAGAGTCGTTCGTTTGGGTTTCAACATTTTGGGTCCGTTTTTTTACATAATTGTGATCGTCGAAGAAGATTGAGTCACTGTCCACAATCATCCCCTAAAATTTACACCAATTTATATTCTTTGACCCCCACAACACAATACTTGTCTATAACAACCTCCAGAAAATATTGTAACTTAACCTAAATAACCTAAACTCCAATAAAAAAGAGTTGGCAGCATTGTGGGACAAACAGTAGATATTGTAAACATTCGAACGCTGTCACAACAATGCTGTTGCAGTTGTCTGCCAAGGACAAGATGGTGGTGGTAATTTAATTGTTGTGCGCCACCTAAGCCAATGAACCGTTCGCATTGCAGAAACAGGTGAACGGTGGCGATGTTTTGTTCGTTGCAACAATGAACTAAGAGGCACGTTAACACATACATAATACATACCCAAGCAAACCTGACAGAGTTTAGTGCAGGCAGTAGTACTAACCCAGTATCGTCAAAGACATGTTACGTTTCTGGTCACCGCTCTCGATTATCTTTTCGGCACGTATCAACTGACATTTAAACGACGTTCTTTGGTATCTTCCTCGAGTTTTCACTCACAAAAAAAAAATAGAATGGTTCGTCTTGATAGAGAACGACAAAAAAAAATTGACAAGTAAGCGATTTTCGCTTATTTCGAATCTGTATCGAACTGAAAAAGGGTAACGGGACCTACTAGATTTCGGGACGTTTTTTTACACGGTCGGTGGTCATAATGATCTCGAGTGAAATAATCGGTTTGTTAGTTGTTATCGTCGGAATCGTAGTTTTCGACGTGGACTGTAAGACGTCGTTCCCAGTAAATTTTACCACATTTTTTGACAAATTTAATAGAAAGGAGAGTCCCAGGCCGGAACTGAAGGGCTATTCGGGGAAAAGGACCTACAACGAATCAGCCCGGATGGTTTACTACCACGACCAGACCGTTGCTGTGGTCGAATTGGGGGACAACAAACTTCTTCTCACTTGTGAATTTATCGAAATATAGTAAGAATTCGTTTTAAATTAATTAACCGAGGAGGATTAATTAAATAATAATTATGACATTTAAAATTTTCAAAAATAAAGTCATGCATATACAATATATATTTTAGGTCGAAGACTGCATTAAATAAATTTCTTTAACAAATTTTGATGACTAATTAATCTGTTAAATAATTATGTACTTTCCAGGAAAGTGCTGACTAATATAAAAAAAAATAACTACGATAGTTAATCTATTACTATATACACCCTGTACAGTAGTAGCTACATTAAATTATTGATTTATTTTCATAATAATGCATAGTGCTAGAATATTCTTTTCACATTAATTATTATTGTTTTTTAAGAAAACATTTAATCAACTAGTTATTAATATCACTTAAATATATGTAGTGTTGTTATGCATGTTGCTAATTAATTAATAGTGAGAGGAAATAATTGTGATAATATTTTGCAACTTAGATACTTACAAGTTTATTTAGAGTTAATATTTTCAAGGTTAATTAAATAAAGAATACGAATTATTGCTGAGGGGTTTTTGGGGGTTGATTTGGCGCCATTAGGGGCTTATAATTTATAAAATATACAGTTGATATTAGATAATCAATATTATTCTCATAATTTATCTTTATTTATTTCATTTCTTTTTTTCGTTGAAAACCTTAAAATTTAGGTTATGATTAGGTTGGATTATTAATGAATATGAGAGACATCAGATTAGATTACGAAGAATTTACTTGGCAATTTATGAGCCCCTAATCTTTGGCTTTTGCACGAAATTATTCCCTAGAAGGTTAAGACGTCTCTATTTTCTATTCTATTTCCCATTAAACTCTCATAATAATATGTAGGTAAATATATACGACTGTATTACGGGGGGTTAGGTTAGGTTTAGTTCTGTATAAACATCAAAGACAACATAATACATTACATATTCATTGTAATGTATAGTAGAATTATTTTATTTTGCCAACACATAATCTGAATGACGTTAGTGAATAATACGTCAAATGTTGACAGATGGTTGACATTATAAAATTATAGGTTATATTATGTATCTATCTATAGAATAAGTTGACGTAGGTACTTTAAATAACAAAAAAATTTAAAAACAGTATTTTTACAAACAATTGTATGCAGAAAAATTGTTTTACTCACAATATATTATATACCACATTTTTAAATGAACAATTAACTCAACAAAGAAAGTTAATTATTAGACAAGATGTGTACCGTCACAATGACAGAAAATGTCAAATGTGACAACCAGTCCTAACCTAACTTAATCCCTTTTTGTTTCTAATATTCGCGTAACATTGTTGGGAACGACATATGCAATACGTTATTGTAAAATATCTTTTTTGTCTTTCTCGTGCATTAAAACGAGAACGCATCATGGGCGTATGTGGGTTATTTATTGTTCCAAGAACATACGTTTTGTTTTCACTGCACTTTCTCTGCACGATTACAACAAAGACGATATATTACATTCTCTCTCCACTTAAACTGAGAATAAGTCACATGATGTTAAAGATAAAATAATTGTACTATATGTGTCTTATTTATATTTCTATTATTTTTTTATAATTTCAATACCAGTAATAATTTAGTAAAATCTGCACTAAATTAGTTCCTCAAACCCTAAAACACCCCCTATTTTCGATCGTCTTTTTATATTATTTGTCAGTAAACACTCAGTTTATCTTATAGACAAATATACTCCAATATATGTGTTCATAATACTTGAGTACGTATGCAGGCAGTTTTTTGGGTTAAATTTTGGAATCAGGACACTTTCTATACCATAATATACGACCCTGAAGTCGTAGTATCTTTTTTTTTTTACTAATGTCATGAATATACATACGTACATAATATGGATATGCAAATCTGGGGCAAGTTTTTATTATCTTGACGTGTAACATTTAATTACCTATGTAAATTTTTTAATGTGTTATTAGACTTGTAAAATTGTTACGTTGTATCAATTAAATTGCCACAATTGGGTTCCATAATAATGACACTACTACGATTGAGTAGGTATCTTAATTATACTCATTACCACTTAGGTACATTTGCATTACATATATAGATTTATTTTACATTTAAATTAAGTAATAATAATAATATGTTGTGCGAAGAGGAGGGGGGGCAATTCAGATGTTCTTAGTTTTTCGGAATTGTAAGGGGTTGATTAATGAAAGGAATAGTTAAATTAATTATTATTAAATAATTAAAAAAATTGTTAATGTTATATGTATTTAACAATGATGTACCTATGCACCTAATTGTAAACAGTTTGAATTGCTTGCTTTCTAATATGGAATCAGGCAATAAACAGTCAATTATCGAACATTTTATTAGCAACAATGGCTCATTACTTAATATCGATCGTTAATTTTGTTGCAGACTATATCTTTTTAATATTCAGTCGTCAAATAAAAATAATGAACTCATAGAAATGTGACGCATTTGATATTTGTTTAATTAATTATTTAACTGTTGTTAATTTGTTTTTACTCGGTTGCCAAATATTTTTGCTTATTAATTACTTTCTCTCTCTCTCGGGATAAGATAAAAGTTCAATTGATTAACCAATTAATTTGTTTTCGAATAACAATAAGTAATTATTATTATTAGTTCAGGAATATTTTTTAATAAAATTTGGGATATATTTTATTACAAAAAAAAAATTATTAGAGTAGATAACTTAATTGATTAATTTATAGGTTAACTCACGGATGTTTTTTTTATTAAAATTAGAAATTTAATATTATTACAAATAATGCCCCAACTAATCTCGAGTAGTCTCCCTTTAAAAAAATAAAACAAATAATACAAAAAAAAACAAGAACTAATTGGATTCATAATGATTCAGATAAAATCAAATCAACTTAATTATAAATATAAAAATATTTTTTATTTTTAAATAATTGAGCAACATCCGGTCTGACTCAATTATAAGTGCTCATTATCATCTTACTTTTTAGTTTACTGATCATTGTCACCAAGTGTACTATGTATACAGGGGTTTTCAGTTGATGGGCTATTAGATTAGAAGTATATGAATTAGTAGAAGGAATTCAATTCTGAAACTTGGGCTCATTTGGTTATTGTTTATGCCGCTTCTTTTAAAAATATTTTCAAGTTCGATTTACATCCGGTTATACCGGAAGTCGATACCAATTTTGTTATTTTAAATGAAATGGTATATTTTTTACGCTGAATTCGAATAAAACGTGTAATTCTAAGGTAAGTTTGATGACCAACTTGTACACCTATGACGATCGGTTTCTGAGTTAATTTAATTTATAGAAAAAAAATCGCTAGGTACTGCAACTCAAATTATAAAAAATCATAACTTCCACAAAATACGATTAAGAGTGTTGAAATTTTAACTAGTAATAGCTGAATATTAGTGCTAACGCCTTGACAAAATTGAATTAAATAATTTATACAGGGCGTTCAAAATAAAATTCTAAAATTGAAAAACCTTAAACACGAATAACCTCGTTTTTTCAAATGGCACCTACTATTTTTTATTTTTTCAATCGATTCCTTTTTTTATCCTCTTTCGATCTATATGGATACTTCCTATTTTATGTAATAATTCAAAATTATTCGAAAATTTTCAAATAAAATAGGAAGTATCCATATAGATCGAAAGAGGATAAAAAAAGGAATCGATTGAAAAAATAAAAAATGGTAGGTGCCATTTGAAAAAGCGAGGTTATTCGTGTTTGAAGTTTTTAAACTTTAGAATTTTATTTTGAACGCCCTGTATAAATTATTTAATTCAATTTTGTCAAGGCGTTAGCACTAATATTCAGCTATTACTAGTAAAAATTTCAACACTCTGAGTCGTATTTTGTGGAAGTAATGATTTTTTATAATTTGAGTTGCGATAACGATTTTTTTTCTATAAATTAAATTAACTCAGAAACCGATCGTCACAGAGGTGTACAAGTTGGTTATCAAACTTACCTTAGAATTACATGTTTTATTCGAATTCAGCGCAAAAAATATACCATTTTATTTAAAATAACAAAGTTGGTGTTAGTTCCGGTATAACCGGATGTAAATCGAACTTGAAAATATTTTTACAAAGTCTTCCTATTAACTATTTTGAAAATCATCTTAACATTTAATTTTAATTGGTCATTAAACGATTTTTTTGTCATCCTTACTGATGCCAACTTTTGTGACAGTGTGTACATACGTATATCTATCTGTATGTACCTCAACCCATCCTATTTTACTTGTTATACGTAGATTTGTTTAGTTTGTTTGTGTAAATACTGCTTTGGGTTGGACATATTCACCTAAGCCACTAATCTAGGTCACAACATTGCCCATTTTTCGCGTAATACAGCAGATAAACAGCCCAGGAAGAATTTCCTGCTTATGCAAACATTTGTTTAAGTACTTCCACTACGTTAATTCTTTGTTTGTTCTAAAACGCCGACTGTGCATGTTTATTCGGTTACCTGCGAGCTAACGATGTCACGAATATCATTTGCCTACTAATTCGTTTGACATTTTGCTAAATAATAATTACTCAAGCATATCAGTCGCGGATGAGCAATCAAAATATATTAGGTAACATGATGGTGTATTATCAAAAAATCACCTCTCATAAAAAACAACATTCATACAAAATAAATTAAGTAAAAGTAAATAGGTACTCAATGGGCAATTGAATTAGTTTCGAAATAATTAGTTAGCAAATGAAATGGATCAATAATGGATGTGTATGTATATCAATGGGACTCAGAAAAAAATAAATGCATGAAAAACAGATTGTGTTTGGGTACAGTGGGTCATAATTGAAATTGACCCTAATGTCCTGTTATGACACAGAGAATGAATTGAAAATTAAAAAATACAGATACAAGGTGTCCCACATATAATAAATAATAATTCAAATTTATGTGCACGTCACCCTGTGAAGTAGATACAAATGTTGCTATTTATAATTTACTTTTTAATGGCATAGTTCGCTTCATTGCGTAATATCTTTGATCAATAAACAACTTAAATTTAAAATAGCCAATCAATTAGAACGCTCTTTCTTGCTGGAAGAAGAAGTAGGTGAGTGAGGTGAAACTTATTTAACAACTTCTAAAGGTGATGGAGAAAGCAACTTAATTGAGTAATTATTTTAATATCAGTTATTATACCAAACGTTTTCTCGAATGTAAAAATTAAAAAAGTTTCTTCTAATCCATCATTTTCAATTTTTAATTTATAAAAACATTCTTCCTATAACAACTAACTACCTTTATCAAGGTACAAACAACAAAAGTAATCTAAAAAGTTAAAATTTCATTGTTCTTTAAAAAAACATCCTTGAAACTTTTACCATTCACGCGAGGCAATTGAAGGTAATTATTGGAGCGTTTATATGCACTATGCGACATTTGAAATTTTTCAGTACCAGTTCTTCAGAAAGTTTCAGCACATAACAACAGACAATTAAAAAGTGTGTCATGCCAACATCAACGTGATGTCCACACACAGCAGCGCACTCTTTTTGTTGTAATGCTTTGAGTAACAAGACTCTCATCAATACAGTAGTAGAATGTCTATCAAATTAACTACACTCTCACCAATAAATAAATAAAATAATAACCAGGAATTATTAGAAATAACCACTCTAATACGAATGTAGTAGTAGTAGTAGTAATAATAGTTTAAGACTTCTACATAAATACTTATTATGGGATTCACCATTTTCTTAACATTTAAAAAAATAATTTTCAGTGAACCTGATGAAGTAACAAAAGTGCTAGGGGAGTCGTTAAAGAATACGAACGCTGTAATGATATCGTTTGAGGAAATGTTAAAATTGATGTCTCAATGCTGGCAATTAGAGAATCACTACCTGAACACGACAAAAGTTACCCAAAATGTTGAAGATACGCAGCTATTGAACCGGGGGTTACTTCCGAGCAACCCCTTTGCTTTATTCAGCGGAATCATACCAGGTAAGGTTTCTTATTTTTATTTAAAAAATATGCAACAATTATTGCAACAGAACTATTATCTTAAAACAAGAAGGTAGAAGACCTCAAGGATTAATTCAATTATCAAGCATCCCCAAATATACCGAAGGATATTTGGTAGTTTGCTTTGGAAAGCCCTTGGTGTCCTCTATATTCTTGCTTTTATTTGCCACCACTTCTTGGAACACCCTCAATGTACAGCAGATAAAAACAAGAAGCTAGAAGTTATTAAGAACTAATCCAATTGTTGTGGATATCTCTTTGGTCCTTTATCTTGCTACTTAAATTGATCAAAACCCTTCCTCCCATTTACTAGAATGGTCCAACAAATATTGCTTGTGCAATTCTTCTAAAGCGTAAGTCTTCTTAATTCGTCTTTCAGCTATAGTTGTAAATCTTCTGTGCAAGTAGTATTCGCTGGCAATGTATTTTTGAAAATCTTCTTTACTCAGGCGATACACTTCGCAAATTTCTATGGCTATAACAGTTGCGATCCTCCGGTCCCTCAAAACAATAGCTACCTCCCCAAAAAACGACCCTTCCTCCAAGTGGCACACTTCCTTGCCACTGGGGGTGTACACAGCAACTGTTCCGTTCCCCAAGAAGTACATGCATTCCCCCGGAGCTCCTGCATTTATTATTATATCGTTGGGCAAGTAAATCTCAATTTTCATACACGACAGGATCTTTCCTGCTACATCCTGGGAGAACTCTTGGAGTAGAGAAACATTTTCGATCAGTTTTCTGGAGGCATAGTAGTTTATTTCGCGATTTAGTGATTCTGGCACGAAGTCTTGAATGATTTCTTCTTTAAATTGGAATTTTTGAAATTTATACTCGTAGTAACACATTATACGTTCCTGGGTTTCGGCAGGTAGTTGCTTATAGAGGATGTATTTATCAAGTTGACTCATCATTTCTTGGTACTTAATTTCCGAAGACTTACGGGACATGAGATGGTGAAGGGCCATTACAGTAACAAAGGTGATGTAAATGTATCCTATTATGTAGGTGGCAGTTGTGACCAGCATATCTGCTATGGATTCGATGGGGAACAAACCATGGTCAGTGGCGCTCAACTGGCATGTTGCTCTGAACAAACTGTGGATGTATCTGTCCGTGGTAGACTCAAAATTAATCACCTATGGATGAATATAAATAAAAAGTTTAAACCAAAAGGAAGAATTTGAAAATTGTAAATACTTCTTACCTTCCACGTTGTTGTCCAAGATTCTGGAATCCAGTCTCCATTGAAATGTCTCTGCATATTCGGCACTAAGTAATGAAAATTTGCCGTCCAATGGAGCAAAAATAAAACCCCAAAGCAATGTTTGATTAGCATTTGTAAATTCCCAGAGAAAAACCACATATCAAAAAGGGTCTTGATGTATGTCATCAAAGTACCAACTCGCAATAAGGAAAATAGCGCTATCAGATGCATAGTCAGCATAAAATTCTTCCCTTTTTGTGTATCGGGAAATAATGTGTGGGCCATCAGATCCCAGGGAATAGAAGATATCAAATCAATCACAAACTTTCCGCGCAGATACTTTTTAGCTATTAAAGATCTTTCAAGGGTAACCGTACGGGTAAAATCATCCCCGTAACCCTTGTTGAAATTTATTATCAAATCAGTTGCGAAAATTACGCTAATCATCGTTAGGATATAAGGGATGGGAAGTGTTGAGGAGACAACATCGAATTGAAATGCCGAACACAAAGGCTGAAGTAGAACATTTATGGTAATTGCAAATACCATTATGGTTTCCCAAAACATAGAAAAACGGCTGAAAGGATGGATAACTTTGTCGTATAATTTGAAATGACGTTCCATTTCGTATCTCATGGCGCTTTCGCTTCTGAAATATTGCCTGGAATGGGGATGCATGTCCCAAACCATACACTTTTCCAATAACCAGAACCGCAGCCTAGTTGTGTTACGTTCTTTATTTAAAACATTTAGCATTGGCTCTGAAGACAAAGTACACAAATGGATCATCCTGATAAATAAATTATTTAATGCACAATCACTTTATGACACATGGAACAAAGTATATCAGAGCTTGCTAATAGGTTTTAGAAAAAGTTAAATAAAAGCTTATACATTTACCCCTATTTTACCCGCTTTGCTTTCCACAACGTTTAGTCATGTAATTCTCAATACATTATTCCACTATATAAACTTAAGATTTATTTGGAGAAACATAGGTACTCACACACAACATATAAACTGTACCTATTGCTAAATCGTCAACATGTATTATGTTAAATGTGCGTTATATCGATTTTAACTCGTGCAAAATAAATGTTTTCTTCAGCTTTCTACAGCTGGTAGGTATATCAAAACATTAGTAAATACAGTTACAATAAGTCAACAATAACGTAACCTCAAACCTCATTATATATCATAATCGATAAATGCAGATAAATGTAGAAAAATCAAACAAATAAACTTACATTTGATGAAAATATGAAGGAAACCGTGACAACCTCTTGCCCTGTGCAGCACAACTCCATCATGGAAACGATGACCATCATATCGACCATGTTTTGCCATCATTTAAATGAACTAACACTTCATATAATGTGTTTATTATTAAAACATAACATTCTTGTTTTATTAATTTTTATTTTTAAGAGAAAACACCGGAAAATCACCACCGTACGATACACGCAACAAGTTGTGCTTCGCGTACTGCTAGGGGTACCAACCAACGAAACGAAAGACACTAATAACGTCGCGCCGCGCATGCGTACATGCGTACTGGTTACATTGTTATAGGTTATAACTTTTTGTTCAATTTTCGACTTTATTTTACAATATTATTGTAAATATCACTTATTTAATGTTTATTAATTATAACTGTATTCATATAAACCTTAATAGACACCATTAACTTATTCGATTGAAATAAAAACAACTTCCACATTGTTGTGAATTCAAACGAATATATTACGGTTAATGGCATTTATGAAGCTTTCTACGAATACAATTATAACCAATAAATATTAAATAATCAATATTTACACTAATTTTGCAATTAATCAAATCAAAATGAGAACAGAAAATATTAACTGCACGTTGTACGCAACCCCCGTAAACTAATGCTGGACTAATGCTGCGTTAGCGGAAGTTACACTATAACAGCACATGCGCGGTACGCAATAACAAAAGCCTAACCTCGCGGAGTTTACGCGCCATATTCAAATTTAATTAGTTTAGTCTTTTATGCATCCTCGTATTAATTAAAGTTTATTATTACATTATGAATTTAAAAATGGTTTATTTCTGTAACAAAATTACAATTATTAGCATCTCAATATTGTTTTGTCTTGAAAATTTTTTTTTTTTAATTTTAGGTACAAAATGGTGTGGAACTGGCGATATTGCAATGTCATATTACGATTTAGGAAGCGAAATTAGCACAGACAGGTGTTGTAGGGCTCATGACCTCTGCCCTGTGAAAATTAGGGCATATTCTAAAAGATATAATTTAACGAATGATTCATTGTACACCAAGTCACATTGTGCATGCGACGATGTTTTATTTTCGTGTTTAAAACAAGCCGATTCTCCATCAGCAAATTTGTTGGGAAATATTTATTTTAACCTTGTTCAAGTGCCTTGTCTTAACGACACTGGTTTGGGAAGGCAGTTCAACAAAGTCAGAAGAAACTTTTAACACTCATATTTTTTAATGATCCTTTCAGTAAAGTGCAACATACGTAATAAATATTTATTATTTTTATAAGTTGTTTAATTCAAGGTGGACTACCACAATAAACAAGACCGTTACGAAAAGAATTAAATTAAATTTAATATTTTGGTTTTGCCCCTTAAAAGTTTTGAATTGCAAAATATTTTAGTGACTACATTTTCCTGTAGAGGCAGCACCTACTGGATCTATAATATATGCAACCCACATTACTCCCCTTTTCAACAAAAACAGAAATAAAATCAAAATAAACAATGATTTTAACCTATTAATCATAAATGTGTCGTTGCTGAATATTTTTTTTAATAAAAGCTAGTTTATATTATATTATTATGGAAGTGTAAGATACGAAATAATTATTTTTATACGCCAATAATATTTATAACTTACATTCTTTTAGTATCAGCGCAAAAGTGGCCACATTAAGTAATTTTGAGGTTATGAACCACCTTCAAAATGTAAAAGAAGGAAAGAAAAGGAACAAGGGGCAGTTAGCAACAATCACTTATGAGGTAAAATTTACTAAATTACTTCTTTATGTCTTATATTTACAACACATGTGTTATTCAGACACTAAGATACCTTGAAAGTACACCTTGTAAACATCAGACTCCGGAAAGTATTGAAAATTGTCTTAAGGCTTTGAAACCTTATAATATGACAAAGAATGAAAAGCTTATGTTAATTAATACACCACCAGTTACCCCATTGGAAATTCAATTGGTACGTTCTCCATTATGAAATGATTTTTTTTAACTTATTCTTTTAAGATGGTGGAAGAAAGTGAAGAACGGTTAACAGAAGAACAGGTTGAAGAAATATTGCAAATAATTGCTGAACATTTTCCACACATTCGTAAAACAGAGGCAGAAGTAGAGGAAGAGGTAGAAACAACATGACACTGATAGATTTTTATATTCTGTTTGTTAATGAAATAATATAGGTATTCACAGGTATTGTAATTAAATAGATAAAGAAAACTTTACTACCATCTTTTGAATTTTATTAATATATTCTCTAGTAATAATAAAAACAAGATAATTAAGATTTGTTGTAAAACACAATTTAGTTGTTCTTTAGTATCATACATTTCACATTCAAAATTACATATGAACAAAACTGATGAAAGACTTAAATAATTTGAGCAGTGACATTTGTTTCATCGTTTCTGATCTCCCAAGTCTTCAATTAAATCATCATCAATCTTAAATCATTATTAAGGCCATTAGTGAAATACAATAAATAAATAAATAACAACTGGACTTACCTCTGGCCATTTCTCAGGAATAATATCAAATAAATCATCTTTCACATCTCCTTGGATCACAATTTCATCATCGCCTGTTACAGAAGACCCACATGCAAATTTCTGACCAAAAAATTTAGCTGCTACTTTCAAATCAATTCCTATAAATAAAAACGATTATTAGGAGATGTACTTGAAAATATGTTTCCATTTCAAAATTTTTAGATTTTTAATCATAAGTTAGACTTATAAAAGTTCAAAGTAAGAGATTTGAGTTTAGAACTTGGAACTTTTTAATGCAGGATCTATGTTATTCTACTACGATTAACAAATAAGCATAGCATTTAAACATACTCACCAAAACTACTTAGTCCAGTTACTACAGTAACTGATTTCTTCTTTCCTCTTGGAGCTCTGGATATACAAACTTGTTTAGGTCCTTCCTCCTTCTTCTTAGTTTTCATTATGCCTTTTCCACCACGTTTTTGACGTTTCTTCTCTTCATCTCCTGCACCTTCCGAAGTAGCATCATTCACTTTGAGCTTCTCAAATTCGGAAGGCAAATTTTTTTCTAACCATGCTTTACACTTCTCATATTCAGGATAATATTCACAATACTAAAAAAGTACAAAGTACCTATTTAGGAGACAATGTCCATGCACTGGTAAGAGGTCCACTATGCTTACCTCTAAAGGCATACTACAATTACCACAGTAAATCACTTCTATTGGGTAATTTACGCCCGGTTTGGGCCCCATTACCAATTTTTCTTCTTCCGTCATTTAAATATCTTTTATATAGCTATTTAAAAAAAGCACTTTCTAACCTCAATTTGAAATGGAACGATACCTTAGGCACAGCCACAACTCATCAATTTAATTCACGTTAAGATCTATAAAGAGTTAATGTTATTTTTCTTAAATATTTATATATAAGAAGTTTCTGCTTATTATTTTATTAGAAAATTGAACACAGTTTATATAAATTTAGATAATATTTTTTCTATGTTGTTATATAGCCACAATGTTAGTGTTCCAAAACAAATATATAATCATAACCTCCAAAGAGTATAAGGTAAAAGCCGAGTTTATTTAATTGAATTTGTAATTATATTGTTGCAAAGAAAATATAATAATGTCTTCAAAGACGAACAGTATTCGTCAGCAATTAACTAACATTATCAATTCTGGTGGGTCACACAAAGAACAAGCGGAGAAGTAAGGACATACAATTTATTATTAATTACTATTTTGTTGTAATTATTTGTTTATGTAGATATCGTGGGACTTTGGAGTTAATTTTAGCAGATTCTGGTGATGAATTAGTCGAATGTTTACAAGTTTTCATAGAAGCAAGTAAGAAAAATGTTTATATAATTTTTCGGCCCTAACCATACTTTTCTGTTCTAGTCGTGAATGAGAACGTTAGTTTAGTTATTTCTCGTCAAATTCTAACCGATGTTAGCTCTTATTTAGTTAAACTACCCCACGAAGTGTCTAGGGTTGTATCACACTTTATTTTGGATAAAGTACAACCACGAGTAATTTCATTTGAGGAACAAGTTGCCAGTATTCGTCAACATCTTTCAGAAATATATGAAAAAAGCCAGAACTGGAAGGAAGCTGCCAACGTTTTAGTGGGCATTCCATTGGAAACTGGTCAAAAGTAAGTGTTAAGATATATCCATATCTACATGTGTCTCTATATCTATATGTTGATGTGCAGACAGTACACTATTGATTATAAACTGGATACATATCTGAAAATAGCTCGTTTATATCTGGAAGATGATGATCCAGTTCAAGCTGAAGCTTTTATAAATAGAGCTTCATTATTACAAGCAGAATCAAAGAATGAACAGTTGCAAATTTACTACAAAGTTTGCTATGCAAGGGTGTTAGATTACAGAAGGAAATTCATTGAGGCAGCACAGAGATACAATGAATTGTCCTACAGAAACATTATACATGAAGGTGACTGAACAAATAGTATTTTTGTTAAGTTCAACTTGTTACTAAATAAAGATTTTTAGATGAGCGTATGACAGCTCTTCGCAATGCCTTGGTTTGCACAGTTTTAGCATCGGCTGGTCAGCAAAGATCCAGAATGTTAGCAACTTTATTTAAAGACGAGCGTTGTCAACAGCTCCCTGCTTTCCCAATACTTGAAAAAATGTATTTAGATCGAATTATTCGGCGCTCACATTTACAAGAATTTGAAGCACTTCTTCAGCCACATCAGAAAGCCACCACAATTGATGGTACCACAATTCTAGATCGTGCTGTTGTAGAACATAATCTGCTTTCGGCCAGTAAACTGTATAACAATATTACTTTTGAGGAACTTGGTGCTTTGCTTGAAATTCATCCTTCAAAGGCCGAAAAGATTGCAAGTCAAATGATCACAGAAGGAAGAATGAACGGATATATTGATCAGATTGATTCTATAGTTCATTTTGAAAGTAAGTTATTTTTTTTTGGGTTTATGTTAGAAAAGGTGAAAAGCAGTTACTTATTTTAATTTTACAGCTCGCGAGACTTTGCCCCAATGGGATAAGCAGATACAGTCCTTGTGTTATCAAGTTAATTCAATTATTGAACTGATTTCTAAAGCTCAACCAGAGTGGATTATAAAAGTCATGGAGGAGCAAATGATGCAATAAATTTAAGGATTCGGTTGTTAAAAATGTAATGTATTTATTATTCGATCACACGAAGTACCTAATCTAAATTGCATTATATCATTTTTAATTAACAATTACGAATTTTAACTATGAAATGGCGTCAAATTAAAACACCAATTGCTTTTAAACTGTAAATTTATTACAATTAATACAATAAAATACCGGAGAAGCCCTTTTGCTGTTTATAATTTATATGCACGACTAACAACGATCCTGCGACTTAAAAACAAATCGGAATAAAAAAAAAAACAGGCGTGAATGCAACCGCAACAAGGTCAGGGAACAACATGGGACCTGCTGCGCCGCAAAAACAAACGCAAATTTCACAGCACACTAATTTTTTAAATAAAATAAAAAATAAATGAATAATTACAATAACAAAAAGAAACAAGGGACAAAAAACGGTACAGTGTATTTTATTTATTATTCATCTGTTAAAATTTTCCGACAACGCAACGGCTAATTAGCTTTATAACGTAAATTTGTTTTAGGAATCACGCAAGTGTTTTTACGTTGTATGTGTTGTGTGTGTGTATGTTTATGAAAGAGTGTATAGTACAGACTTCGATAATAATATTTATTACTAAGAGGGGACAATTGGAGGGCTCATATGCCGCACCCGCCGTTTAAGACGACAGCTCGAGAGCCAGACCCACCTGGTGACCTCCACTGTTGAAATTTTGACCATCAATCAATGCAGACAATGTCAAGGTTACTCCTAAAAGAAAACATTAATATTTTATTAACAAATTAAATAGCAATAATAATTACCATCACGAAGACGTTGTTGATAACCTAAACCGATCTGGCTCTGGTTGTTGACTTTGGCGCGAATGGACGCGTCTTGGTCAAGTTCATATTTCGCACCAACACCAAATTTGGTGTTGTTACTTCCCGCCGACCATGCCAACATGATACCCGTTTCCAATTTGGGCGAAATCTTCTGGTATATCGAACCTCCGAACTCCTGGCCGTCGTCACTGTGATCACTTAACATGTAAATACAAAATTCGATTCATTTTGGGATCTAAATTACTCATAGTATGGCCCATCGGAATTCTAGACTAATTTTTTAAATAAAAAAGACCATAATACTACAGCTAACTGCCTATGACCAAATACTATTGAATATCACTGATGATTTAAGCTCCCAAATTGTTACGCTAATTATTATGTAGGGTAAAATAAAAAAAGACTCCCAATCAAAGAACAGCGGTGACCACCGAGACTTGATACCATATAATATAATACCAAACATATAGGTAATTACTTACACGTTAGTGTGAAGGATGAAATCAGCAGTCGAATAGCCGAGTGCAAAGTTATTTTTCGTAAGCTTAGAGTTTTCCGTGCTGAAAGCAGTCTGGTATCCGGCTAACCACCCCTGGTGTAGTACCACTAAAGAAGCTCCAACAACGGGCTGCCCTGACAGATCGGAATCCAAATTGATTGCAACTCTATCGTTCTGGAATGCTGTCTTCAATTTACCAGACTTGTCCCTGCAAAAAAAAAAAAAAAATAAATTGTTTATTTATCCGCATAAATTAAAAATTTAAACGTCTGTGATGTCAACTTCTGTTACATAAAGAAATTAAATTATTATATTCGCACTTAGTGGCCGTGTTGTAAGTTACAATTGGAATTATACTTATACTCCAACCATCATCAGGACCTCTTGGTGCATCCTTCCAAATAAAATTTGTTAAAAATACCCAAGCCATTACAATTCATAAAAAAAATAATTGAATGCGGCATATTATATAACAACATAACCTATGTATTTTTGGAAACGTCAGCTGTCATTTTTTGGCTGTAATGACGTCACTCAAGAAAACAAAATAAATAATAATGTCTAAAGTCATGTTACCATAAATTTTAAGCTGTTACTGGTACTTACCCTGTGTTGGGACTGAAGTTAAGATCTGTTGATACAGTTAATCCCTGAACACCTTGGTCGGCAACGGAAATACCAGTAACTAAGGTGTTATCCGTATTCCATTTTTCAGAGAATGTTAGACCATATTCTTTCACTTTGTATTTTGTTTCTAAAGATCCAGAAACCTTTCCCGTCAGTTGATTTGAAGTACCATTGGTACTGAAGTTGACCCCAGATCCTGATGAAGTGTTCACATCCAATTTAATTAAACCAAAGTGGTAACCGTTATTGAAAATCCCTCTTGCCTGTTTTCCCAAATCGCCATATGGAGGAGGTGCCATTATCTAATCAGAAGTTTTCTTAATAATAAAATTTTATTGTTTTCATTAGACTAATTTACATTTAATGAACGTTGTTTGTATGTGCTTATGTAGCAAAACAGCTCATAATTTGATTGAAAAATTGCTGAGTAAATTACCATTTACAAACTGTTATCTTTTTATGAAACTTTTACTAAATAAAATTAAATTTTTGTTTTATTCAAACAAACAATAGACGGAAAATTTTTAACACCCTGTATAGTGTACATATTTAGTTATCTTATCTTTATGCAATCTATGTGTAACTGTAAACACAGGTGTAATGTTGTTGCCTAACTCAAAAACTGTTATACAGAGTACTCATTTGAAAGGTAATTTTCAAATAATAATTTAATCCCTTTTAAACTATAAATTAATTATTTTTCTGAGGAATTTTATTTAAATATTTCTATTGTATTGTTTTCCATCCTTTATTAGCAAAAGTTTCACAATATAGTTTTTTTTAATACTATCTATGTATATACCTAACAAAGTTTTGAAATATTTCAACGCTTTACATAAATTGGCATTAACAACCGAATCATAATTTGGGACGTTTTGAAGCCAAGTATTTTCATGTCTCCATTTAAAAAAGTTATTTTTAATTTCAAGAGCATAGTTCAATAAACTTTACAGTTACTGTACTGGATAATTATAGTATTTGATGCTTGCACGTTATTTTTAATATAAACATATTTATTTATGCAATTGCGCTCATAACGATAAAAAAAAACGAAAGAATAAACAAACGCTAATGAAAAAAAAAATCATTAATACTTAAAATTCCATGAAAAATAGATTTATGGCAAAAGCTCCAATGAAACTATGCAAAATAATACTATTTTATTAGCTAATTCAGTTACAATAAGAACAAAATCGATTCATTCTTTATTACGTAATGGCCGGCTTTGTGCAATATAACAGGAGATAATACTATTAAAACAAAAGCTGAATTAACATAATTAAACAAAAAAGAGTTCAACAAATATTCTGCAACTGTTACCACAATAATTTTGCTAAGCTAAAGGGGTTAGTAACTTCGTAAAGATAAAAAAAAATAGCAGGGCCAGCCCAATTTTTATTGCACGTGTTGAAAAAATATCTTTTAATTGTTATGAAAAAACATTAGCAAAACTTACGTTTCAAAAATTTAACACTAAAAATTTACAACTAACACTCAAACAGGTATTGCTTTTGTACAAATAGCGTACAAAATTACGATCACACTTTACACTGCAACGTAATGGAAGCGCAACCTACCACGCAAGGGTTGGCAAGAGCATGTGATCAAGTCTAATACACGGTTGCCAGGCCTACATTTTTTTACTAGTTTCAGAAAGGTACCTATTAACTTTTTGGTACCATAACATACTTCTAATTATAACCTAGATTTATGTTCATTCATTGCAATTAGAAATAAAAAAATATTAACATTATTTGTAATAAAACTATTGTTTTTTTTTTGTTAAGACAAAGAATATAATTTAATTTAATATAAACTGCTTACAAGACGGGTTGATCTGCTCGAAGCGTCACAAGCTCCCGTTGTGATCCTTCCGGGGCATGTCTTCTTATTTGAGTCGCACATTATTCTTATTTATTCGTAAAACTGGTTTTAATTTTAGAAAATATAATATATAAGAAATATTTAAGCGTCAAATTGTGAATGGCATAATAAAGTTACCATTACAAGTTATTGTATTCAACACAAAAATGTCACTGTCATAAGAAACTCCAAATTTGATGAAAATGATAAACTTAACTCATAATAACAACATACTAGATAAATGATATTTATTGTGGTAGCGTCATATTTAAATCTATAACCTAACTTAAGCAAACATTGTAAATAATCATTTACTTCTGTTTATAAATTTATTGTATTAAAATAAAAATTATTTAATTGTTCTAATATTTGATACGTAGTCATAATGAGAATACCGAAATAATAGCATTTAATCCTGATTTATTATACAAAAAGTCTAGGAATTATTGATAGTGGGAATTGGTGTTCCATGGGTACATTTCGCAACATTGTTACGAAATGTGGTCACGTGACCATGTAGTTAAGTTTTGTTAAGCGTACTTCAAAACGAAATTAAATTACGAATTCGAAAATATTTTCAATATTTATGTTTACATTTGGTTTATTGGTGAATTATTTTAGTTTGTTTGATAAAGAATGCCATTTGCTAAGAAAGGTACGTTGTAATCTTTTATTAGATTAACTTTTATTTAATTCCAGATATTATGTTTACGTTCTAAACAACTTATCTATTTCTATTTATCACAATAATTCGATAATATTTAAAGAAAAACTATTTAACTTTACGTTTTATCGTGAACAAGTTTTATTTCTTAACTACATAAAAGTGCTGCAGTTTTTTTATATTGTTAAAAATACCTTTTTAGGTTAAGTAAAAGTTAGCATTTGAATTTGAAATATCGTCATGACCTTTCAATTTCAAATTGTGGAATTGGTGTAGCAATTTCACAAAAACTGTAGCTTGGCATCAATTTCTTCGTTTCTTTTATCGTTTCTTTTACATTTAATAACATCATAAAAACTTTCTAATTGCATTATTTCAATGGTAAGTACATACCAAGTTTTGCTTTTTTTAATTAGTGGCATTCAGATATTACTTTCCAGTTATTATGTTATTGGTCAGCCCAATTGAAATATTTTAATTTAAGCAAATAATAATACATTAATATGTAAATTTTAACAGATAAAAGTGATGTAAGCGAAGCTACCATTACACTTACTGCAAGTGATTTAGAACACTTAGTGCAGCTTTCAAAGGAAATACAATATACAGATTCTGAAATGGATAGTCAAGGTATTTCTTTATTTTAATTAATTAATTAATTATTTGTCATATGATTAATTAATCATAATCAGTAGTTCCACAAATTAAAGCAAATGTGCATGCCAACAGTTTCAGAGGGCGATTCTGAGAAAAACGATTCTTTTCAAGAAGACGAAGATGAGAAAGAAATGACTGAACCTGAGATTGGTGCCCAGGAGATAGAAATAGAAACTGAAAGAGTCGATTCTCCTGATGAGATTCTTCCTGACTTTAAAAGTAGCAAAGTCACAGTGGTTCCTCCTTTACGTCCTTTGACAATAGCACCAAAGCCTCCAACAGCTAAGGTGCCAATTTCTCTAAAACCAGCTGCCGTTTCAGGGCAGCAACTATTTTTTGTTCAAGGTAATATTGCTAGATTCTCACTAAATTGAGAAATAATTTTTTTGATTTAAAGGCGGATCTCCTGGTCAAGCAATCAAATTCTTATCACCCCAAGGACAAAGTATTAGTCTGGCAAACTTTGCAAAACCCCTTACGTTTAAACCTGCTCTTAAGACGATTGCTGTGAGTGGTACACAAGGTACAGGGGTTTCTGTTGTGCAACCAAAGCAAATTGTAATGCGAAAAATTGCTGGAAATGTTCAGGGACAAAAGATAGCCTCTGTTGGTATGTTTAAAGTTACTTGATACCTCATAAATAAAATAATAATTACTGTGTATTTTTTAGTGGATGGGAAGTCAACAGGGATTCTTGTTGCTCAAAAAGCAGACGGAGGACAAACTGTGAAACTTGCTACCAACCAAGGAGGTAGTACAATAATTTCTAGCCCCTCTAAGACGATAACATTGGCACAAGCTCAGCAAATGGGGCTTTTGACTGGTGCTAAAATAGTTACTCAACCTGTTACAAAACAGGCTGTTTTTGTGAATAAAACACAGAGTAAACCGGTAAAGATTATGCCTCAGGTAAGGAAACAATTATTATTTCTATGAAAATTATATAGTATATTTGTTAGTAAATTGCATTTTTAAGGTGAGTAAATTTCCAACAAAAATTCTGCCCGCCCCACAAATAGTTACATCTGGGAAAGGAACACAGAGGATAATTTTGAAACAGGCAGGTGGAACTGCTACATTACTTCCAAATCAAATAATTCAAGTCGGAGGGACGCAAAGTTTGACCACTGGACAGTTACATTCTATTAATATTCCTGGGAAAGGAGTAAGGGTCTTATTTATTATTCTGCTAATTTAAACGTTTGTATTACAATTGCCTCTTGCTTTAACTTTTATTATTGATTTACGTATGTTATGATTTAATTTAATGTATTATTTTCTGTCAGATCCAATATATAAAGTTTGTGAATGCCTCGACAAGTAACGAGACGTCAACTTCATCTTCTCAAGGTACGATTACAACAGCAAAACTGTCTACACAATCAGGGACTACTGGAAGTAAACTGATTGCAATTGCTACAAGTAACAACACCACTAAAGTTGCAGGGGTTCTAACAGAGGTAAAGGTATGTAGTTCTTTTTTCTATTTTTTTATATGGTTAATGTTTTTTTTTTTTTCTTTAGAATATTGGTGCTACTACAAACATAGCCCCCAAAACAGCCAAAGTGGTAACAGCATCCACCATTCGATCTGCAGAAATCGGTTCGGTTTCGAATACTCCGACACAGCTCCTCATGTTTCCGACAAGTTACATCCGTGCGAGCGCCAACTCCAAAGTTCCCATTCCGGCCAAGCCCACGCTCCCCAAGAACACGTCGAGCGTGATATCTGACAGTGCCACATCGGGGGGCGGCCCAGTCGAAACGAACAGTCTCGAATCAAATGGCATGCGCCCCCGTAAACCGTGCAACTGCACCAAATCTCAATGTCTCAAACTGTATTGCGACTGTTTCGCAAATGGCGAATTCTGTTACATGTGCAATTGCATGAACTGCTTCAATAATCTCGAGAATGAGGAGCATCGACAGTTGGCCATCAAAAGTTGCCTTGAAAGGAACCCGAACGCCTTCCGGCCGAAAATCGGGAAAGCAAAGGATATTGGAACCGATACCCAAGTGCGAAAACATACAAAAGGCTGCAACTGTAAAAGATCAGGGTGTCTGAAGAACTATTGCGAATGTTATGAGGCAATTAAGACTTTTTGGAAACATCTTAGTGCTATTATTGATTATAATTTAATTTTAGGCTAAGATAGCGTGTTCCAGTAACTGCAAATGCTTTGGTTGTCGTAACATAGAGAGTTCAATAGAGAAAAAGGGGTTGCAGGTATCGACAAGTCCAACGAATACTATTCACACCATTCCCCCTAATATTCCTAAAGTCAATCCTCCAAGGCTTCAATTAAGGCCCAGAAGACACTCAAGCAGCAAGTAAGCGCATAATATTAAATGTGAACCTTATAGTATAATCTTAATATTATTTTTTTTGTTACTGTTTTAGACATGCCTTTAGTTTGATAACGGACGACGTGATAGAAATAACTACACAGTGTTTGTTAACAATGTCGGACAATGCTGAAACGAACTGTCAAAACGAGGAGACGTTAAAGCAACAGATTATCGTCGAGTTCGGACGTTGTTTGCAAGAGATAATCAGCCACTCGACAAATCGACAAACAACTACCACAAATAGTTCGGTATAAACGAATATGTTCATGATAATTCGATTGTGTGTCGTGTAGGTACCCCTGGGAACATTTCCTAATCTGAATGTATGCAGGGAATGAGAATGTTAGGGGAACCCCTTAATTCATCTGTACTATCTTTTTTTGAACTGATGGAGGAAATTTTTATTTTATAGGAAATCAGAGTGATAGGGTAAGATATGAAGAATAACGACAATTCTTAGTTTGTTTTGAAAGTACATATATCAAGAAATTTTATTTAAATTAAAGAAAAGATTTTTGCATGGCTATTTTACCGGGAATAAGTAAATAAGTAAGTATAAAATGATTTTTATAGTAGGTATGTATATTATTTTTTTGTAGAATGTAAAACTTTTTTTGTAATCAATTGTTTGTGTAATTATGTATTCAATTCTAATTATTTGACTGAATCTGAAAAAATTTTTTTTTTGTAGTGAATTGTTGACTTTAATTTTATAACATTGTGATTATAAAAATGATGTTTTGCGTCACAATTATTTTTGTTAAACGAACAGAAACAGCTTTGTATGTTAATATACATAATAATAATAATATATAAATGTAATTAAATTAATCTATCACATAACTTAACTGTATCATTTTACTGCAATTTTTAAATATTTTCTTTTCAAAAAAATAAAAACAAGAAAGGACACTTACTACATTTTTTATTTTCTAACTGTATGAGTAATTAGTTCGATCAGTTTTATATGTAATTAAATTATTAATTTAATTCGATTCTGTGGTCAATTAATTATAAGCGTAATTGTTAAAAACTTAATTAAATAACTGTGTTGAAAGTAATTAGATTACACTTTGAGTTGAAGCCATTAAAGTGTTTCGTATGTTTGGGTAAGTTGTTAATATTTATTTAAAAAATAATGCGTACACTATTTTGCTATGTGACGTTAAGCTACTTTGACATTTTGAGGTTATTTTGTAAGAATTGTACGATATGAAGTTAATAAGTGAAATATACAGTAAAAGATTTTTTATCTAGTACTAGTTAGGGTACTAGGTACTAGCTTATAGTTCATATTATCATTTTAATAATGTTGGATAAAGATTGTAGAGAAATTATGACAGCTGACTTTAAATATTTATCAACGAGGCAGGTGACACTATTACAATTCTAACGGGACTTTAGACACTACTCCCTATCTTAATGACTATGTGTTTAATTTATTTTTTCTTAAAGAAATACTATATTACTTACTTGTTACATTCGTATTTTCTGAAATAATTAAATGTCTACTCATAAAATAGTAAATTACTTATAATTTACGTGCTTATTGTTAAAAAAAAATTTTTGTGATAAAGTCTTGCCAACCGTTGTTTAGTGACCCACAAAAGTGTTTATAGTTGTTTTTCACACTAAAGATCGCAAAGATTATCCTTATAATAATAATTTTACGTTGTTCCACTTCAAAAACATCTGTAACATCATATCGAGGATAATTTAAAAATAAATCAAGGTAATTTTCATCGTTCTTTTTTTAATTAGAGTCATATTATTTCATTGCTAACATAAAATTGTGCTCGTCTGTCCTTTTAACGTTTGTGTTACACTTTAATTTGCTTTCATAATTTTTGTTTATTTATGTTATTTGTAGAGCAATTTAAAAAATAACTATTTGTGTTTTACAGTGAGTGTGGGTACACATTTGGTGATGTTTACAATGCGAATAAAAATGGGGCCCTTTAGAAACAGTGAGTGGAGATGTTGTTTCTGTCTCCATGTAAGGACTGCAACCATCCTTTTGGGAATATGGCACCTTGTAAGTGCATCTAATTTATTTTTAAGTTTTTTAATATCCTTATACAATTTGTTAATGTATTTTCAGATTTTACATGTGCTGGCATTAAGTGTTCTCGCTTTGATGATGAGAAATCATCAGCAACAAATGATGGAACAAGAAAGTTCTGACCAAATCGAGCCTAACAACTTACTCCCAACCCCTTTGAGTAAAGTTAAGGACAGTGATAACCCTTATTACTTGCCTACCACCCAAGATGGTCGAACACCACATTCATGTAAGTAATATTTACATAAATTAGTATGTTATTGATATGCAATTGAACTTGTACCTAATACGTTTCGCAAGTTCATAATTATAAAAAAAATTTTGTTGCCATTTTGTGTTATATGATCTCATAGTTTTCATTATTTCAATCCTATTACAGATTTATCTTATCAAATTATTCATTCACTAGATATTTTTTATGTATCATTAATTATCAATCAATTTATGTAAATAAATAATGATTCTTGTTGTCTTTTATGTTTTATATAATGTTAAGTTTTATTCTCAGCTGACATGGATATGGGTGCCCTTATGACAGTGTGCACCCTTGCAATAACCCTGCTACTAATTTACGGTACCATAAAGGGCAAAGCCACCCACCTGTTGCCATTCTTCTGTTTACAACTCTTTGACTTTGCTATTACCACGTAAGATTTGTCCCTTTAATTATAATTAAGTAATTAAAAATAATGTATTTTATAGCTTGACAGCAACAGGATATTTTTGCTACTTAAGATCAGTACACAGTTTAGTGGCTGACCACTGGCACAATATGCCATTCCGCAAGGAACTTCTTCAACTCAGTCCCCAGTATCTTTCTTTTCTTGTGCTCTTGGCTTTTCTGATTTCCATGTTGTGGAAGGTAAGAGTTACTTTTTATAGACTTTATAGATTTGCTATCCATTTTTAAATTATAGGCTTACTGCATTGTAATCGTCTGGCGTTGCTACAAATTCCTGACTCTGCGTAAACAAGCCCTTCGTAACACAGTTCACTACATCTTACCTGGAGAAGGTGGAGACCGTCTACCTGAGCCCGACTATTCCTCCCTCCTTCCGGACTACGAGGCTGCTTGTGCCAGTGCAATGAAACAGCCCCCGCCCCCATCTTATGCGGCTGCGATGGCCAGTCAACTACCTGCCTACCCTGGAGATCCCCACGTGAACGTCATTACCACTGTACAAAACGAGACTTCTGTTGCTTCCAATGACACTGACATCGATAACAATAATGCTGAAGACAATGCAGGGAATGAAGCAGCAGGTGGTGCAGTTAACGACCCGGACGTGCGTACAGTAACCCCCATCCAAACTGATGGACGTAAAGAAGTAGGAGACAAAGAGGAGACTAAAGAAGTTGGGGCACAGGAAGATGCTGCTGGTGTTGCTACTGCTACTGTTGCTGTTGCTTCTAATATGGCCGGTAATAAAAATTAATTAAAAATGTTTTGCTTTTTATCTTTTTCTTCTTCTGGGGCTTTTTGAACGTTAATTTAACAAAGTAATAAACTGTACTTATGTAATATGGGTACTACTCGGTAATTTCCTATTTTGAATGAACTTTGTACAGAAGTTTTCTTTTTTTGACTCGTTTCAAATGTTGTCTTCATATGTGACAATTGTTTTCCTTCATTTAATTAGAATTGCATAATTCAATCTTTTTAATACAGAGTGTTTAGGTCGTAGCATTAGGGATAATGAATTCTTTAAGGAGTTTTAAAGACGAAGATCCATAATATAAGATTTTTGTTTTTCTTAAAATTGGTAACGTAATGATCTAAAATTTTAGTTTTAGTCATTTCATTTTATATCAATTTTTACAGCAGGTCTTCTTACTTAATGGACCTTCTCCTATTTTTGTATTCATTAAAATTTATTTCTTGTCCTCCTGAACAATCTTAGCCATTTTTTTGCTTTCAATTTCGAAATCTAGTCCTATTCAAAAAGCTCGTTTTTATCACCTTTGGACTTCGGCACATTAATGCCACTTTTTCCCTTATCGTTTTTTTTTTTGCTACTGCTCCATATATATATTTTTTAATTTTTGTTTATACTAATTATTTAATTATAAAAACCTATTAAAAGATTAAGGTGGAAATTTTTCCATAAGTAGCTGTGATTATAATTCAATTATGTACAATTATCTAACGAGCCACCTAATTTTGAAAGTAGAGAATAGTTTTTTTTAATGTGTCAGCTACATTTTGGATCCTTACCACATAAAAATTTGTCAGTCAGTCCGTTATTATTAATAAATACATAATAATTAATACAAGTATGTTTCTCAAATATAATTAATAGTTATCTATACCTATAGCGTAATAAGTATACTTATAGTTAAGAGGTATAAAATAAATGTTTATTAAACTCAATAATGGTCTAAGCATAAATAAATAAGAGGTGTAATGTTTAATTATTATTATTTGTATAGCTACAGTGTACGTTTTAAAATATTAGATATTACACATTTATATATATATCATTATTCAAAAACGTAGTGATATAATTACTTATTTGAGATATAATAATAATTAATTACAAAACTTTATTATGTATCCAATACTATTGGTCATTTGATTACTATTGAAGTGTGTGCAAGATCTGGAATAATAAATTTATCTATATATTTTATTATCGTATGTTTTCGTACGTTTCTTTCATGGGTCAGTGTTCAGTGATAACAAGAGAAAAGGTATGTATATATATATTCTTAATTCTTATCCTTCAATATTATAGTTTTCCCAATTTATATAAAATTCTAATTATGGAGTTCGAAAAAGTATTTTATTTAATTTTTGAATCTTTGACATTAGTCTTCTTTATTTACAAAAAAACAATACATACATCGTAATAAAAAAAGGGAAATAAATAAATACACAATTAAGAAAAGTTTCACAGCAACAATTTTTATGGTATCGAAATGACTCCTAAACCAACTCCACCCTCATGCGCCACCATGGGGGCTGCAAACGTCCATGTGTCAGGTACCGGGTCATACACTTCGACTGATACCAAATTAGAGAACCCATCATAACCGCCCACAGCCCACAACTTACCCATGTTGGCAGTCAAAGCCACTCTGCTTCGTTGAGCATTCATGGGGGCAACATATGACCACCTAAAGTTATTTCATTAGTGATAATTATTCTAACTAAATGAACATATATTGTATACTACGTACTTATTTGTATTAGGATCAAATACTTCAACCGTTTGTAAGAAAGAACACCCGTCGTATCCCCCACAAGCGTACAATTTGCCTCCCAACATTGCTACTCCAAGCCGACATCTACAAAATGAAAAAAATGCTTAATAATTCATTTTATAAAGCTGAACAATATTTGAATTACCTCTTGGTTAACATTGGGGTAGCTTCAGTCCATGTATTTGTGTTGGGGTCGTAACGTTCAACAGAATCAAATATTGAGAGGCCATCGTGGCCCCCAAGAGCATATATGTAACCTGCATTAAAAAATATTCATATCAAACATTATTTTATATTTAAAGTGTTTAGAAAACAAATTTTCATATTTAAATGTTACCTTGGCAAGCAATTACTGCCCCTGCACTCCTCGACTTATTCATGGGAGCCAATGTACACCATGTGTTTATCTGGGGGTGGTAACGTTCTACCGA
Organism: Agrilus mali; assembly: GCA_029378335.1. Taxonomy (NCBI): domain Eukaryota; kingdom Metazoa; phylum Arthropoda; class Insecta; order Coleoptera; family Buprestidae; genus Agrilus; species Agrilus mali. Next base: position 7,921,592 of record CM055661.1, read on the forward strand.
ATTCAAAGAAGATACACCGTCGTAACCTCCACAGACATATATCCAGTCTCCCAGTGCTGTTGCCCCAAGGGCACTTGAAATGCACGTAATGTAAACATTTCAAATTATCACTTTAATACATTTAAATTAAATTATCATTTTTATTTCCTAATAAAATAAGCAGTAATAATCTTTGAAGCATTTAAATAAAATGTAAATGAAGGTTTTTTTTATTGAATTACCTTCGTTTGCATTGCATGGGAGCAACAGTAGACCATTCTTTTTTTATGCAATCGTATACCTCTACACTTGCCAGTCGATCTTTGCCATTGTATCCCCCAAAAGCGTACAGCATACCCCTTAAAACAGCTACTCCTAAACGAGAACGCATCGTAGACATTACAGGCGCCGATTGCCACGCATTTAATTTAGGGTCGTAATATTCTACAGTGCTTAAGGAATCCCCTGTAATACACAAAAATTTATATCATTGTCCATTTGTTGAATTCTTTAGTTTTAAATATTTGTTTTTATACTTTAATTTACCTAACAAAAAAGAAAAAATATTTTGGAAATGTGCTTTTCTTATTTCTTACCATGTTTATTTAATCCTCCAACAACGTAAATATGGCCACGTACTTCACAGGCTCTTGGTTTAGTCCTGAAACTTTGTAAAAGTGGCCTGCGTTCTGGTATAAGATGAAAAACTCTTGCTTCATCCAGAAGGTCTCTAGTTTAAAAATAAAGTTAACAATTAATAAATTCACCTTACTGTACCCCATAAGTGGTTTTTAATTTGCATTTAATCTAAATTTCAGAATTAATATAACCGAAATATTCTTATTTTACCTGCACTGATGGGATGTCCTTATCAATTCTTCTGTGGCAACACGATCTGTTAAATAAAGAGGTGATAAGAGGGGCAAACGGACCTGTGCTAAAAGAATTGGTAAGTTTGCAGTTCTATTTTCACTATGTTTTACCCATCTCATGCAGGCTTCAAAAACTTGTTCTTCACTGTTAAAAACCAAGTATGATACATTTAATATAACACAATATTAAATAAATATGTTTTTACCTTTCAACTCTAAGTTCATTTCTGTTCAGTAAGTTTTTTACATCTTCCATTGGCAAATTTAAATATTCATCTGAAAGAGACACCTCATGAAAACATTGTTCAATGTATTTGTCAGCTGATTCTACTAAATTTGAACAGCCTAACGTATCAGCAAACTGTCTTATCCCAAGAGCATTATGAGGGTGAAGTCTTAAAAAAATTAAATGTCAATATATTAACTTAAAATGATAATTTTTTTACCTTTGCAAAAGATAATTGGCACACGCATCTCTGACTTTTGTCAAGTGCAAATATGATGCGCCCAACATTATACATTGTACATTGTTTTTATCCAAAACAATTCTTCCAGAATATGCAAAGTTTATTAATGCTTCAAGAGAACTGGAATCACAGCAACAGAATTAACAGAAGTAAAAGACACCTTAAAAATAACTTACTTTGCATCAATGCTTTGCATTTTTATCTCATGTTGTCGACTTTCTACCATGTCATTGGTAAACATTGCATGAAAATAAGGAATTGTTGCTGCAAGAACGATTTTATGAGCACTAAATGCTTGATCGTCAACCTGCAGGAATGCATATATGAATTATGGTTACTGAATCGATTTTAGTGAAACTTAAGATATTAAGTAGTCCTTAATTATAAATAAATTATAACAGTAAACCTTTAAAACAACATCGCAAAGCTTCCCCTGTCTTCGAATTTCTTCCATAGCAGGAAAGGCAGAAGGAAACAAATCGTTTTGTTGAAAGACCATACTTTCGTTGTTGATTTCGTAAAGATTTCGGGGAAATTCTGAAGCTTTAGTATCAGTTAAAGCTCGCAAAGGATACATGTCTCTTACAAAATTCTTTTTGTATCGTTTCCAAATGTTTATATATTTATAATTAAGTGAGGTTAGGATTTTCAATAATGTCAAAAATGTTGGTAAAAAAGATTCCAATGATTTCAACAAGGTTTGACAACTGTGGCCTTGAAAGTGATGTAGATGTTATTAGAGTGATAATTTAAATAAGCCGTTTATTAAGTATATTTATATTATGAATTATATCAAAAACCTACTACAATAACGTTGACAACTCTTATTATAATTTATAATATGTGGGATAGTTGAAATTGTAAAAAAAGATCAACAGAACCTAACTTTTCGAATCATTTAAATTTATTTTTAAATAAAATAACGAATGTGTAGTTCTGTGCTTGCAAAAATGGTTCACGTAAAATGTAGATCAAAAATGTATCCATTTAGTAATATAAGCAGAGTAGTTTTTCCCGATAGCTTGGTTGACTGGGGTCAGCCTTTCCCTGACTACAGCCCGGAAGAATACAACTCTCCTGGTTTAAAAGGAAAACCGTATGCAGACCCTGATTTAGGTAAATAAATGAATTGAAATTTATTATGTTCATACACTAAACACGAAGTATTTTAAGTGGTTAATTATATCCAACTTAGATTATATTCTTATATCTCTTAGTGACATCCAAATATTTCTTTTCTATCAGACAACCCAAACTTTCATCCTAAATGGAATTCGTTAGATGGTAACATAAACCGTAAAAGCCATATTGGGGACTATACTATATTGAATGGAAGACCTCTCAATCCTAAAGGAAGAACTGGTATAAAAGGACGCGGTGTTTTAGGCCGTTGGGGGCCAAACCATGCAGCTGATCCTATAGTGACACGATGGAAAATGAATAACGGGATTAAAATACTACACACAGTTACCAAACTGTAAGATTTTAAAAAAGACTCACCTTCTGTGTGTTCATAAAAAATTTTAGAGCCATTTTACAATTTTGTGCCATACAGAGACATGATACACTTGAATGGGCTTTACCAGGAGGAATGGTTGATCCTGGGGAACAGGTAAGTGTGACCCTTAAAAGAGAATTTATGGAAGAAGCAATGAACAGCCTCCAGAGTTCAGCAGGTAAAATAAATTGTCTTTAATTATTATAATACATTTTTTACAAAACTCAATTTATTATTTTTAGAGCAACTTGAGAAGAACAAACAGATGGTCGAAAATTTTTTCAACACAGGTAAAATTGTGTATAAAGGGTATGTAGATGATCCAAGAAATACTGATAATGCCTGGATAGAAACAGTAGCTGCAAATTTTCACGATGAAGATGGTACTTCTGTTGGGAAATTTGAACTAAATGCAGGAGATGATGCAAAAAATGTAAAATGGATGGACATTGATAAGAATTTAAATTTGTACGCAAGTCATTCTCAATTAATACAGCAAGTGGCCACTTTGAGAGGGGCACATTGGTAAAAACGAAAGAAATAACTGTTGTATTTGAAAAATAAAACAATATTTTTAAATATGTAATAGTTTTTTATTTTATTACTTAAATCTTAGTTTTGTAAGTTAAAGTTATAATTTGTACTAGTATTATGCACAACAAAAATTATATAATAAATATTTTAAACCTCACTTTTACTTACATCAATTAATTATTTATTAATTTATTTCCTAGCTAGACTTTACATTTTTTTCTAAGTAAGATTGTAAAATTAATATCTCTCGAAACGTATTAATTATGTACTTTACTTATTATTCATTCTTAATAAAAATATATTTGTGGTTGGACTTAATAACAACCAGTAGTTGAAAAATTGACTGAAAATCAATTATTCTTGTGATTATAATAATTTTACGCGTTCACATTTTTACAATTAAATTTAATTATGTATTAATTCAACTTGCATCATTACATAGGTATTTAAAGCTTTTACGTAAGAAAATTTTGATTATTATGACTTAATCGTGTTCAAAAACTATTGATGATTTTGATAAAACAATTATTATTAGCCTTTGTGAGCTTTTAAAAAATAGAATTCACTATTTTTTGTATTTAAAATACAGAAATTAATAACGAAGATTGTCCTTTTTGCATCGTTACTAAAAAATAAACAGACAGGAAATTAATTATGCGTAATAATAAATTATAATAAAAGAAAAATGCTCTGATAGTTATCACAATATGCATTAATTATGCAACAACTTTCTTGATTTTTATGTATAAACGTATATACAAAAAAATGTACCTATTCTTAAATTTGCGCAAATTAGATTAGATCCTCTCTTTATATATGTAGTAAAGTAATCATAACTGAAACACTAGAATATTAAGAGTCTTGATCAACATACACAGGGTGTCCTAAAATTTCGTGGACATTTTTCATTTAATTTTTCATCAATTACACAAAAACGCTTGGTACGATCTTAATAAAATAGTGTGGTTGTTCCATGTACATGGAGTTTTGAGACACCCTGTATATCAAGTGTCATTTTGGACTGAACACGCGATAACATTCCGTTTTTATATATCGATTGGTCTTTTTTCAAACAGAAAGACAATTACATAATTTTATAAGTATCTGTTACAACCTGATTGCTCAACTACACAATCTAAGCAGTTATATAACTTTAACAATTCCACAGAAATGCTTCATTTGGCACTTATTTATACATATAAAACACGTCCATTTTCTCTTAATTTATAAAAGGAATTAAAAAAATTAATTATGTATTACCTATACGAATCAGCTAACAATCTCACTTTCCGAGACCGGCCAAAGCCTCGTCCATAAGTTCGTCGTCGGTGATACAGGGTGATGCGGAAAGGGGGCTCGGTGCAACCAAAGGACTTGCAACCGGTGATTTGACTATATGCACGCTAACAGATGGTGAATGGGGATAAGGCGGGGGAGGTCCCAATGCATTACTTCCGGTACTTCCGCTGCTCACTTTAATAACGTCACATTTCGCACCAGCACTCGAATAGTCCAACAGGACACTATCAGTTGAACTTCCTTTTACGTCCCTTTTCTCGTCTTTGACTAATGGTGTCGCAAATTTCGTGGACAAATCGATACTTTTAGTTGATAAACTGAGAGGTTCACTACTGCCACTGACGCTCCCGCTACCAGACGACATCGTCGGATACTTTGCAGAGGATATGGGATAGTTGAGTTTAAAATTGACGTCTTCTTTATTAGACGACGATGATGTCGAAATGGTACCTTTCTTTTCGGAAGTGTCAGACGATGTTTCAAACGGATGATGGTGTTGCGAGTTAGCCAAGGACGTTTTAGGATTTGATGACATCACTGATCCTATCGTAACATTCATGCTGTTCCGTATTTTCGTTTCCATTGAGGTGTCGAACATTTTGGTTGTGGGCAAGGCAAGAGGATATTTGGGTAACACAACGTCATTTTTTGACATGACATCAAACATTTTTGTCCCGTCCAAAGACCTATTTACATTATTAGCAGTCTCTGAAGAGGTCGTAGTAGTTACTTTGTTTAATGACGATGGAGTTTTCTTAGGGTCGTCGGAATTCCTAGCGGACAATTTTGGTATTTGAAAACTTTTGTCAAATTGCTTCATAAGACCTTCTACAACAATAGGAGCCGAAGCGTACGCGTCCATTTTCGAAAAGGCAAGTTTTAAGGCCTTTTCAGCGTCATTATCGTCTCGGTTCGGCGTAGGACTTGATTTTTTATCACGTGAACTGCTAAATATCGATTTTTCCGAACTGCTCTTGCTCATTTTCGGTCGATCTTTGTTTCTACTGCTCAGATCTGTCGCACTAGATGTCGAAGTCTTTGGGGAGCCGCTCATCCTTGACGAAGTCGATTTCAGCAGACTTACGCCACTAGAAGAAGAAGATATTGACGACGAAGATGTTTTCGCATTCGTTGGTTGTTGGGATTTGTTGATTACGCTTGAGTTTTTTAAAGTTCCATAACTCGACGAAGATGAGCTTAAACTTGTGGTAGACTTCTGAAAAGCTTGGGGTTTTTTAGAGGCTGGTCCACTGTTAACTCCCGGTTTTAGACCGGTGTGGGTTTTTGGAGAGCCAGTACCAGAACTGGAAAGGGTCTTAACGACACTTCCGCCACTACTGCTACTACTACTACTAGTGCCACTAGTACTGCTACCACTACTACTTTTTGAAGAGGCTTCTTTGGTGCGAGTCTTATTAATTGTTATTTTCATTCCATCTAAACTAGGTTTGACCATGTATTCAGAGTTTTTAGTCTCTTTACCGCCACTTTTGTTACTACTCCCCACATCGATAGACTTTCCCGAAGAAGTTTGTCCACCGCCGCTTCGTTCCTTGTTCCCGCTGGACGATGAGGAAGATTTAGTTAAATCTGATAATAATGTCCCGTCGCAATGTTGGGCCGATTTCAGTTTGTCGACTATTTGCGATAAGTTCTTTCGATTGCGCATTTGCTGATTTGAAATGGCTGATTTATTGGGGTCCATTGAAGTGCCAGGGGATGGCAAATTGTCACCTAATTGTTGTTGAGTTAAGGTGATATCAAAGTTGTTTCCTTCAAGTTGTTTAACTTTCACTGACGATTTTGGTTTGGTAGCATTCGCGCTTGAAGATGACGATTTTTTTTCTTTATCCCGGTTAAGATCTTTCGAAATAGATTTGCTTTTGGACGTTTCTCCCGAGCTTTTACCCGAAGACGAGGGCGAATTCGCAGCGCTCTTTAACGTGGACATGCTTGGTTTACCGCTACCACCAGCGGAAGGGTGCTTGGGAGACGCTCCATGATTTTTTGGACTCGAAATGGAAAAAGAATGCTTGGGACTGCTGGGAACGTGCGCGGGAGAATGCTTCGGGCTTTGATGCGATGACGACTTGGACCCTGAAGACTTCATTATGTTCGGACTAAGTTTTCCGCTGACTGTAAAAGTCTTATTTTGCGTAGGGGAAGGACTAAATTTACGTACAATACTTGACGGAGACGTGGGGGTAATGGGACGTAAAGGCGGAGACTCTGCCGGCTTTATACTAACAGATATAGGCTTGTTAATAGAATCTTGTTTGTTAGGAATCTTTTCTGGAGGTCCCATTGGACTTTCTTCTCTTTTTCGCTTCCTTTTCTTTTCGAGTTTGCTTTTATCGTCGCTTTTATTTTTGCTGTTCTTCTTTTGCTTTTTCTCTTCGCCACTTTTCGAATGAGACGTCAAAATAGGTGTGATGGTGATCGAGCTAGGAACCGATGGCTGGGGTGGTGTGTTTATAGGAATGATTTCGATTCCGCTTTTTCTCTCGTTTGTGATTGTATTAGTAGAACTGTACGGAGATGTGATAGGAGTTATGCTAACATTGGGAGGCACAAGGGATTTATCAATCAAATCGGTAGCAGATGGCGATCGATCTATTTCACGGGGTTTTCTTGACTGTCTATGGTCTTTACCCCCGGATACTAAGACGCTAACAACTTCTTCGTCAACATTTTCGTATTCGGAATTGGACTTATCGCCAGAACTTATCAATTCAGCCGGGTCTAAGGCGGATAATTCAAGATCCGATTGAAACCCCACAGGCGTGTTCGTTTCGAGTTCAGAAGCGGTCTCTTGTGAAACGGGAGTACTCCTGGACGTAGAATCGCTACTCGAGGACTCTATAAGCATGTCTGAGTCGTCTGTTTGTTTCCTTTTGTTAGATTTCCAGCTATCTTCGCTTGGTTTACGCTTTCCGTGTTTCTTTGCCGGTTTATCAGAACCACTGAGAATATTTGTTAGTTCAACGTTCGAGAAAACAGATGTGCTTTCGTAACCGGTTAATGAATCGTTAAGGAAAATGTCCGCATTTGCGTTGCCCATCATGGAAATGTTGAGGTTCATTCCATGTCCTAGTCCGGATCCGTTTCCCATAGGCTCTTGCTTGATTTTACGGTCGAGCCCCCCAAAATCGGCCAAGCCACCACTTGGGGGGCCCTTAGGGCCCCCCGGATCGCCCGAACCGAGGGGTAAACTAAAATTTTCATGTCCATTAAAATGATTCTTGCGTACAACTTGTTTATCCCAAAATTTCGTTATCACCCTCATTGTAACCGGTATTGAGAAGCTGCGGTTTAATGCTTTTATAGCCAGTTCGGAAGCTACATCCGGAGTATTGGGAGGTGGAGGAGAACTGGGACTGTGTACCCGACAGTGAAGGTTCGAAATGTCAGACAGATCAATTTCTGCAGTTGCCATGGTTTCTTCTATTGGATGTTCCAGGGATATTGAAATATGGGTCCAAGATAAAGCACTTATTTCGAACATTATCATGTTCTCAAAATCTGTACAAAAACCACAAAATTATTTCTAATAATAATATGAATACAATTTATTACCTTGTCTGCTATTTGGTCTAACGCAACTTGTAATTATGGAATTAAATAACGCCTGTTGTCTCAATATTACAAGGATTTGCGACACGTGTCCTGGATGGGTAAACGGGATACTATTCACCAGAATTCCGTCCATATTCTTGTTTTCGGTCATGAAGTAGCAGTGATGTTGGTCAGGTAACGTCTACAAGAAAAAAGAAACTAGAAAAGCTCAACTTTAATTTTATTGTTTCTTACGACGAAAAGTCCTCTATTATTGGCCGTATCCATTTTTCCATCGCTATGATGGGTAACTATTAGGCTTAGCAATGGATGGGTTACTGATGTATCAGCGCATTCAAGTTCGGTGAGTTGTTGTAGCTGTTTTACCAAAGCTACGCACATGGGCATTGGCTTATTAAGTTTTAGGACAAAACACGCGGGTATTACGGCGCTATTCTGGGGCGACAAGGCCGCAAATGATGGAGTACTGTGCAAAATAAAAATCATTAATTTTCTAAAATATATAACAAAAAACAAATTGTACCTTTTCCCATTTATATTTCTGTTAACTGTAATAAGAGAAGTGGTTTGTAGTTTATGAGTTGCAGACCCCTCCATGCACACAGTGACACTGTATCCTAATTTTTTGCTTATTATCGTCTCAACCGCCATCGGTTCCAATTCTTCCCTTTCAATATTCAATAGATCATACGGGGACACAAAATATGTCAACTTCATGGGATGTCCACCCCTACGTTTCTCTAAAATTCCAACTGGAGACTTATGTACTAAATTAAAAGGTTCTTTCATAAATGTTTGCAGTTGGGCCAAGGTACTTAAATCAGCCTCTAAAGACTGCAAGGCAGTGAAGGCTTTGGACTTTATTTTCTTTTCAGCATTCAACTGATATATTGAAGCAAAACCTTCAAGTTGGGCAGTGAAATCGTCAAAGTCTTGTCTTGAAAGACAATTTAGTAGTTCAGAACAGCTCTGTTCCATTTTACCTTCATGATGTACTTTAACATCTCGAACAGCACCACTTGGATCTAAAATCACTTCCAAATAAAACATATCTGAAGATATGAAGAGTTCCAAAGGAGATGGTCCAACCATGAACTTTAATCTAAACAAATTGCAATATAAACAAATGAATTAATGACATAATATGTGTTTTACAAACCCTAATTGTCTCGTTAAGCTTTCTAGTCTTTCAACCATACTTTGTAACGAAGTTACCTTGATACAATGCTGTAGTGTGTCTAAACATTTCTGATGTTGACTTTTTTCAATACTGTCCAACGCGTATCGCTTATCCTACGAACAATTATGTATTATAATGCTGAAAATCTTTGCCAGTAAAATATAACCTACAAGCATGGCCATTCGAACATTTTTCGAAATCTCGGGAAAACTTTTACATTGCGATGATTTCGAACGTAATTTTTCCATTAGGAGCTCCATTTGCCAGTCTTTCGTTTTATCTGCTGCTGAAGAAGGCATCGTTAATATAGGTAATGCACTTTCGTTTCACCAATGTACGCTACTCTATTATTTCGAGGTTGTAATATCACAAATTATTTTAATTAATTCACTTAATAGTTATCGGGAGTGGGTTTAATTTAAACTTTTACGGGTAATTAAACGAAACAAAACACTTTTCAATTTATTCACATATTTTATATAGTTCAAATAACTCTAAAAGAAAGTAAACACACCATTGCTGTCATGCTGTCATGTTTCACGTCCAAATTAATCTCCGTCTGGTGCTGCCCTGCTGCCCACTTACAGTCATTCTCGTAACTAATAAAATCTTTTTTACCAGTGGCGGCTCGTAAAAACGAAGACATGGGAACAAGTAATATTTTAATAATAACAAATAACTATGTATCATAAAATATTTTCTATAAGATTACACCAGTTTTTGACCATTAAAAATAGTCCAACATTTTACATATAGGTATATTAAATATTATTTGATAAGGTTCAAAATGAATATTTGTTGAACTAATTTATTTAAATTTAAATTATGCATATTATAAAATAATTTCTTTTATTAAAATTTACACAGATAACTGTATAAATAATTAAAATTCTAGGGCTTCTGGGTTTCCCACTATGAATAGCTGTAACATGTGTTGCCTACATTCTCTACTCTATGCCAGCAAATGTGAGATAAGAAAGAGGTGTGGGTGCAAATTAGTATACATACCCCTTTGTATGATCCAGTACAATAATATAAGAAAGAATTCATTATTATTATCGGTAAATCATTCTTTATTAAAATTTACAAACAGATATATAGGTACATAATTATGCCTGTTATCAATAGTAGAAACTTAGGATTAGGATTCAATTGCTTTAAAGATAATAAATTCTCATTAAAAAAATGAAAGAAAACCTTGTATTTATGCTTGCATAAAGGGTAAGGTAATTTTAGTTTTTTATTTTATTTAATTATCTCCTTTAAAGTATTTGTGTAGGAAGAATGTTGATTTTTTGTAGGTCACGTTTATTGGGAAGGTGCTAATAAAGACTCCATTCGATTCCAACAACCCCTATTTATTTTAGCCCTTGCCTAGTGTTTATATCTACACACTAGAGAGTGTACGTTTCTTTAATTAAATTAAAAAAAACACTATTCTGGACTAACACATTTTTTTTTAAATTTAAAATATTAAGTAAATATTGTAAAATATTTTTTTTTGTGGTGGTAGATTACATAAATTGTTTTATTCAGAAGAATATATTTATTGTATATGTAATCGAATAAAATGATCTATTGTAATTAAAAAAATTGATTAAATTCATAAATATAAACATATTAATTATTATTATATGAAGAAACGTTATCACTTTAGGAATGTTTTTCGAATACAGAAATATAATCAGATTGTAACCACCATAAGGGTTAATGATAAAACCATATGGGCCAGTACTGGATTAAAATCGTTATCAGAGATTAAACTAATCGAAATAATATTTTGTAGTCGACTTAGCAATCATTTAATAATATTATGTACAAAAATAGAACGTGATGTCTTTTATTTTTATTATTAATTAAAAATAATAATAATGTACAAGTTCTTTATTACCATATTTTTATTATTTTTTAATACCACCCTGTAAAAAATATTTTTTGCCAAAAATCTCTCGTGGGACATATTGTAAATATTTTTGCATGTTTGCTTTAAAATATTGCGAAAGGGACATCATAAAAACGTCCGTGCAAAACAAAAACCAAGCTGGGGTCAAAGGTAAAATTATACACCCGAAAGTAATATTTTAAGGGTAGCAGGAAACAGGAAACGCCCTGAATATTAAACAATAAATGCTAGTAGGTATCCATTTATAACACGTACATTTTTCTTGTACAAATATATCATGAAATAAAATATAGCCTGTTAGAAAAAAAAATTATTGTAGACGTTAAAAAAATAACGTTAAGAGTAAGTTTCGATCAGGCACCTATTACAAAATAAATTGTTATGATTGATAACTAATTACAATATATACAGGGTGTTATTTATTATCGTCAGAAATTTCAGTTTTACTATTTCCTGCAACACACTGTACATGACTGGAGTAATGTGTGAAGCAAATAACCTAAATGTTAAATATCATTAAGCTTGTAGGTAGTTCTCGAAATAAATGCAAATAAATACCTCTACAGTGTAATGCAAGTGAAGAGTTTAATTGACAAACAATAAAATGAGAACATATGTCACAGCTTTTTATATTATGTACCTTTAATATATAAAATAACTAAAAACACGTAGCAACCTTATCTGTATTTGCATTTATATATTTACTGATTTTGAGTACTCGACTGTATTAAAATATATTCTGATGATGTAAATGCTTTTTTTACGTTTTAGAACCGTTGGGCTTATACAGGGCGATCAGAAAAAAATGGGATTAATTTTTAACAACAGAAGTTTAATTTTCGAATGTAGGTTTCCCATTATGCACAGCTGCAACAAGTGTTGCCTACATTCGCTACTATATGCCAGTAAATGTAAGATAGAAAGGGGGTGTGGGTGCAAATTAGTTTACACCACCCTTTGTATAAAGACGAATTAATTTAATGTAGATAAAAAAAATTGATTTTGTCCTTATTTACTCTTCAGAATTGGGACCAAGACCAAATTAAGACGTCATAATATTTGATAAGGTTTTAAATGAATATTGGTTGTACAAATTTATTTAAATTTAATTTATCCGTATTATAAAATAATTTCTTTTATTAAAGTTTACTAAAAAACTATACACATAATTAAAATTCCGGGGCTTGTAGTTTTCCCTTTATACACAGCTGTACCAAGTGTTGCCTACATTCGCTACTTTATGCCAGTAAATGGGGGATAAGAAAAGGCCTGGGTGCAAATTACTGTACAGAACCCTTTGTATGGCCCACTTCGATTATATAAAGGAGAATTATTTTATTATTTTAATAATTAAATTAAATAATATCACTCCCAAGAAACCCTTAATAATATTTAAAAAAAATAACGTTTAAGAAGTGAAAAACCGGTTTAATTATTTTTGTGGGTGATCCGTGTATTATTTATTTATTCGTAGAAGTGAAATGTGACTGTGGCGGTTCTTTAATCCCACCTATTCCCCGTGAGTCCTGCGGGATAACGCGACGATAAGCTCAACAGGTAGGGTATAAAAAGGGTGAACGTTTGAGATCCGCAACAAGTTTGATTTTGGTTCATGCCCATCATTCCCGAAAATGCTACCCAACAACAGAGCTGCAGTTATCTTCATCTTCGCAGTTTTTTGCGCCCTAGCCCATTGCTTCCCATCGGCAAGTACAACTTTTTTATTTTTGTTATTATATTTATTATGTCGGAATTAAAATAATTGAATATAATTAATTGAACGAAAAAAATATTTAAAAACTAGAAAATCAATATAAACGTTTATTCTTTAATAAAAAAATCATCAGACTAGATTACAAAAATTTTATTTTGTTATTATTTGTTATAATTTTTTTAATTAATATTTTTTAGTTTAAATTTTTTGATTTCTTAGGACTACAATTTATTATTTTTTTGGCGAAAATGTATCTGATTAATTAATAATTTAATTCTACTTACTAGTAAATGGCTTTAATCCAGCCCTAGAGAAATTTAAATATTAAATCATAAATAAAAGAACTCAAATTTAGATATTTTATTTAATTAAAAATTTTTTTTGACCACATTCAATGGACTATTTCTATAGAACATTAACTTTTGATTAGGTATTGATTTATATATATATACTTTTTTATTTAAGTCTAACCCTGTTAAAATTTAAAAACTGAAAAATAAAAAAATAAATCAGGTACATATTTATACAGACATTTTTTTTACAGTACTTAATGGAGTATTCGATTTAAAATATTTTAGAAGATTAAGTTTTATTTAGGTACTGATTTATATTTTTATTTTCTTGCCTTAGTCCAGCCCTGTCGAAATTTAATATTTAAAAAAAAATAAAAAAAGAAGGGGTTTAGATAATCTATTTTTTTTAATTAAAATATTTTTTTTACAATTCTCAATGGGCTAAATGATTTAAAATATAGATACTGATTTATATTTTATTTTTTTATTACGAAATATTTTTAATTTTTTCAAAAAAAAATTGAATGATATTTTAACTATTCATATTTGTAATTTTAATTACTTTTTTGAAAAAAAGGCAATAAAAAAGAATAAAACGTGTTGTTTGATGTTGCAGTAGCTATTTTTTTAAATTTGCTGTACTTTTTACAGTAAAGTAATAGAAGTTGCATACCTATTACATTATATTAGTATAAAATAATTCTTTATTTAGAGAAACTTTTTTAATATTATACTTTAGAAACTAAAAAGAACTGACCCTAATTACCCCTAACAAATTTTATGCGGACACGTGTTTCGCCCACTTTACACGTGGGTATTATCAACGTGGGCGAAACACGTGTCCACATAAAATTGTGTTAGGGGTAATTAGGGTGAGTTCTTTTTAGTTTATTTATTCATTTATCACAGTCTCCGTTTTTTCCATTATACTTTATATTATATATTTATATCGAAAATCAAAAAAATATATATTTATTGCTATTTTTGAAAATAAAAATTATTTTTTACACCAAAGCATTAGAAGTTGCATATCTATTACATCATATACGTATAGATTTAAATATATGTGTGTGTTTGTGTGGGTAGGGGGCTTTTTATGATAGATACTAACTAAAAAACTATTTTAAAATTCCAACATCGCCCATAAGTTGCTAATGATTATAGGAAATACTTAAAACTTCGAAGCAAAGTTCAAAGTGATTGATTGGAAATGCAAAGAAAATTCCTTCGCTGAATATTAACGACATGTGGCAAAAGAAAAAGTTACATACAGAATATTAGAAAATTTTTGTAATATAATAACGAAAATTTCTTCTACTTACCTACATATATTACTTCTTTTATATGATTTAATAGAACAAAAAAATTATATAAATTTATGCAGCCCATCATACTTCTCTTTACTTTCTATTCGTGTTGCATAAATATTAGATTAAATATATTTTTTATTTTTACTACAAATTTTGATTAATATTTTGTAACAATTTTGTGCCCTTAGATATCTCTAATACAGATATGTATTTAAATTATAAAAGTATACAACGAAATTATCAATAATTCATCACAACAACAGGGATCAATTAATTAATTATCTGTGTAACTGATCTGTTAATTATTATTTATTGATAATTGACCAGTTAGCTAATCCAATTGATCTATAATTATGGGTTTTCTATAGCAGTGCAATTTCTATTGAATGCAGTAAAGGTCAAATATAATCAATTGTATACCAAAAATATAGCTACATATATCCACCCCATACTAAGTAGATATGTATATTATTTAAAAGTATACTGTATATCCTAGGTAAAAAGAAAAATAATATTGTGAGTTATTAATTCTTAATTTTCGAGAATTATTTACAAAAGAGGGATTGCAGTAAATGCTTAATTGTGACAGTAAAGTTTTTAATTAAGAATCCACGTAAAAAATTGTTTTGTTTTATTATATATAACTTGAAATTTTAAATCTCTACTTTTCCCTTATATTCTTGTAACAACAACGTGACAAACGTGGTCATGAAATTTTTACTTGATGTTAGGATTACTTACTTTAAACATAAAAGCATCTTGTTTCTTAAATTAAAAATTAAATCCAATTAAATTACACTAAGCCCTTTTATCTTGGCTTATTACTGTTTGTTGTTGAATATTAACTGTGAAATATACAGAATGTTTATAAATGCTGCCAAGAACAAAAAATTGTTTGAAAGCTAGCTAAGAATAAACAATAAAATTTTAGTATGGGCACTGTTGCCAAAAATTGACTAAATTGTTTTGTACATATGGTGAAGCCCAAAAAGTACACAACGTGCCCATTGTGGCCAAATAAAAAAACTTTTCAAATTGAAATTGTTCCCTATTGTAATACAACACCCTCTGGATCAGTCAAATTTAATTTTCTATACAGGTTGAATATCATCGTAATTTTTTTACATAACCCGATATTTTGTGATTTTGAATAACTCTTTCTAATAACTTTTTTCGATTATATTATGCATTACTAAGGTATAATACTATTATTAGTGTTTAAAGAATACTGCATAATTGTAGGTATCTATTATGCACAGATGCATCAAGTGTTGCCTATATCCATTAGTCTATGTTGAAGGATTTATTATTATAGATGGAAATTTTGGGCTTGTCCAATTTTTTCTCTTTAGTAAAACTGTTGTGTTAAGAATATAAATTAAGGAATGTAGGTACATAAATGAATTTCATTTTTGGGAGGTCTGAATTTTACGGAAACATGACAAGCAAAGAGGTGCCAATTCGCCTTTTGAATTTATAATGGACTACACACATTTATTAGGGGCTTAAAATAAATTTACAAAAAACTAAATAACAAAAAATCGATGTGGATTGACAAGGAATAAAATTGAATTTATTTTCTTACTTTAATTTTACTACATTTATTTGAAGGTGTTTAGGAAAAAATTGATATAATAATGAAATATCTTTTTCTATCTACTTTCTTTTTTTTTTCGCTTTTTCTTTTTTTTTATTTATTTGAGGCCTACTCAACCACTTAATTTTATTTTTTCTTTTAATTTAACTACCTACGACAATTTCGTGACCAGGGGGTCAAAGAAATCATCCCCACGTTCGTTTCTAACCTATTTCACCTGGTGAACATTTACCTAAACTTGAGTTCGACATCCTAATTAAAGTGAAACCATTTTTCCTGCCTCCGTTCCTTTTCCCGATAAATAGATAGATAGTATTGACTTTGGCTTAATTGAAACAGGTAATTTTACAAGCAGAGGCGAAATGTGATATTTTAACGAAAAGAAAGACTACTACAACTCTCCCAGACAATTAAATCGATAATTAATTAATTATTAGATTCCTGTCTAATTGTTGACATTTAAGGATTTAAATGGCAACAAGAACGTATAAAGTAAATATAATAGTAGTATATAGTACTAAATGTCCTTGCGGCGTTGTCAAATTTCTCATTAATTTCTTATGATCATAATTTTTTAAGTAGGTAAGCAAAAATTATCAATTTATTGTTAATTTTAATTTTTGATTATTTTAATATATAATTACATTGATTTGTTTTTTTTTTCAGGAATTAAATTATCAATGGCCTGGAAATGAGGGTGAGTTTATATAAAAAAACAAAATAAAAACAAAATTTCAAAAAAATGCAATCGTAAACAAATGTTTTATATCATGTAGAATAGTGTATGCTTTTTTGTGTAAATATTTTGCAAAATATCAGGAAAAAAATATTCAATATAAAGTATATTTAAAAAATTACATAGGTGTAATTTTTTGGAAAATAATAGAAAAAATTTTACTTACGTAAGTGAAATTTTAGCAGAAAAGAAATATGATCTCAATATATGAATATATATTTTTTTGTGGTGTTTTTTTATGTAAATACTCAAAATAACTATTTTTTATTGTTTTTCTCTTACATATTTAGGTGCTTTGTAAATCGCTGGTTCTTCCTTGGTATCTATGTAAAGTTAAAGAGTGAGATTAAAAACATATTTGTGTGTGAAAAAAAGGTATGTAAATATTTTTGTATATAATGTACATAATAATGTAAATACAACGTAAGTATTACTTACATACATACATTTTATAATGTAAGTGTATTTTTTTTTTGCTTTTGCTTTTGCTTTTTTTTTTATTTCTTTGATGTATTTTTTTTTTGTTTACATTTAATAATAAGTTTAAGGCAGGCAATACCCAATTATGTACCTACTTATAAATTTTCAATTAAACACCTTACTTTAATTATAAAAGTTCTAGGGTTTACAAGTTTCCATTATGCACATCTGCATGTTGTGTTGCCTACATTCACTTTTGAAAACTATGTAATTAAAATTCTAGGTTCGTAGGTTTCCATTATGTATAGCTGCAACAAAAGTTGCCTACATTCACTACTTTTATTAAATCTAATATTTTCTCTTTGATAAATCACTTAAGAATATAAAATAGGGCACATACATACATACATAAGCTCATAAAGCTTCAACACGTACCTACATACTTGTTATAATTAGGTAAATTGTCTTTTGATAAAATATTCTTAATTAAACGTTCTACATAATAAGATTTTGATGATGTTGATGTGAGCTCAGCTCATGTATGCTCAAATTAATTTGGTTTTGCTTATATTTATTTGCACCTTCTTATTCTTGGGGGTCCTGATCTCGTTATAGTTGAAGATGATCACTTATTACAATACGAAACGTTGGCTTTTATGTTTATGTTGGTTTTACTTTTTTGTGTTTATTTTTATTGTATATAAAACGAAACTGTTTTCAAAATCAATGACTGACTGATTGATTGCTGATCAATTAATTCAAACGATTTTTTTATAGGGAAAATACAAAAGCAGAAAATCATTGGAAGTGGAAGCATTTCAGGAAGAAGTCTTGATAGCATTGGAGGGGGTAGTTTGTTGGGAAGAAGTCTGGATAGCATTGGAGGAGGCAGCTTATTGGGAAGAAGTCTGGATAGCATTGGAGGAAGTAGTTTGTTGGGAAGAAGCTTAGACAGCATTGGAGGGGCAGTCTTTGGAAGAAGCTTAGATAGCATTGGTGGAGGTAGTTTGCTGGGAAGAAGCTTAGATAACATTGGAGGAGGCAGTCTTCTTTGGAAGAAGCTTTTGATAGCATTGGAGGAAGGGAGTTATTAGGGGAAAAAGTTTAGACAGCATTGGAGGAAGCAGCTTTTGGGAAGAAGCTTTAAAAATTAAACATTGGGGGGGGGAGGTAGTTTGCTGGGAAGAAGCTTAGATAGCATTGGAGGAGGCAGTCTCTTAGGAAGAAGTTTAGATAGCATTGGAGGAAGCAGCCTCTTGGGAAGAAGTTTAGACAGCATTGGAGGGAGCAGTCTTTTGGGAAGAAGCTTAGATAGCATTTGGAGGAGGCAAAATTGATCTTAGGAAGAAGTTTAGATAGCATTGGAGGAAGCAGCTTATTGGGAAGAAGTTTAGACAGCATTGGAGGGAGCAGTCTGTTGGGAAGAAGCTTAGATAGCATAGGTGGAGGTAGTTTGCTGGGAAGAAGCTTAGATAGCATTGGAGGAGGCAGTCTGTTGGGGAGAAGCTTAGATAGCATTGGAGGAGGCAGCTTATTGGGAAGAAGCTTAGATAGCATCGGAGGAAGTAGCTTACTAGGACGAGAATTAGATAGCATTGGAGGGGGTAGTTTGGTAGGAAAAAGTTTAGACAGCATTGGAGGAAGTAGCCTCTTGGGAAGAAGTTTAGACAGCATTGGAGGGAGCAGTCTATTGGGAAGAAGCTTAGATAGCATTGGAGGAGGCAGTCTGTTGGGGAGAAGCTTAGATAGCATTGGAGGAGGCAGTCTGTTGGGAAGGAGCTTAGATAGCATTGAGGGAGCAGTCTGTTGGGAAGAAGCTTAGATAGTATTGGAGGTGGAGCTTACTAGGAAGAGATTTAGACAGTATTGGAGGTGGCAGTTTGGTAGGGAAAAGTCTAGACAGTATTGGTGGTAGCAGCCTGCTTGGAAGAAGTTATTTGAATGGAAAACAAACTTATAATAACATTGGTTTATCAGAATTATTTGGAAAAAAATCAAATGGAAAAAGTAACAAACAAAATTAAACTGTCTTTCTTTTATTTTCTATATATTTTGGAAATCATTATATAATAATAAATTATTGTTTCTGCCACCAGGAGATTCGATGAACTATAAATAAACATTTTTTTCTGCATTCTTATCTTTATTTATTATAAGTTAAGTACCTACCAAGAGAAAATTCGAATGAATGAAACTGAACAATAAATATTCTTTTCTAAATTTTTGATTTTATTTTTGACACCTACCAAGAGATTATTTTTCTTAAGAAAGGCATTTATTTTGAGATTATTGATTTTTTAGATATATTATTCGATGGAAGGCATATCAGGACGATTGATAGTTTAACAGGAGAGTCCTTTGGTATGGCTAAGAGGCTTGAACTTGTGAGGTATTGTATTACTATCGTTATATTATGTAGATGTATACAGGGTGTTTTGGTAAAAATTTTATCAAAAAATATTTTATGTAGAGTTAGATTATAGGAATATTTCTTAAGAAGAATACTCAACCCATTTTCTTCCCTTAAGTATATAATAAAAAAAATCTATAACTACAAACTTTTCCCAAACAAAAATAGCCTTTTGAAGACATCGTTACGAAATAATTTTTATAGCAGTATAACACAGTTATTTGATTTAGAAAAAAAAAAAGTTGTAGTAATTACTTGGAATTGAACAGGGGTAGTAAAGTAAAAAAAAAGGAAAATTTACGATCTACTTCAAGTTCTTTAACAATTTGCCACAAAATACCCATAAAGGTAATTTTTGGGGCCCATAACATCCCCAAGTATCAATAAAATAAGAAAATAGAATAATTATTTACCCTTAAAAGTGAAAGAAGATAGGCACATATCCCTACCATAATATGTACGTACGTAATTAAGAAGTTATTTATTCGTATTATGGCTTGTAATTTATTTAGGAACCAACGCAAACCTCAGTCAAAAACCAGACGAATAGTCACTAATTGCTGTGACAGTTTGCTTCCAGGAGGGCCTTTTGGTAAGGGCAAAAGGAGCTCTGACACTTCGTCCAGGTAATCCTATTATAATAAAATTAATTGAAATATTTGTGCCCTTTCAATTACTTAATTAGATAATTGCTAATATACAGGACAATTGTGTGTATTGATAGAGCCAACCTAATCCGGTTATAACGAACATAAACATCTAGAATGTTATTCGTAAATTAGTAATAAAAATAAAAACGTTTATGCCCTTTCAATGATTTAATTAAATGAAGTATAGAATAATTTTGTTTAGTATTAGGTAGAGCATTGTTCGGTTGTAACGTACAGGAACACTAAGGGAAGAATTTTGTTCGTTATTTCAATTATGCCTGTAAATATGGCTGTACAAAT
Source organism: Agrilus mali (assembly GCA_029378335.1). Taxonomy (NCBI): domain Eukaryota; kingdom Metazoa; phylum Arthropoda; class Insecta; order Coleoptera; family Buprestidae; genus Agrilus; species Agrilus mali. The sequence continues at coordinate 7,942,330 of CM055661.1, forward strand.
AGTGCATGAAAATATATTTAGGTGTGTTAAAAAATAGACAAAATAATAGTTCGTTATATCCGAGTTTCTTTTCAAAAACGTTTGCTAAAGTCGACCTTTTATTATGAATGTAGTCTGATTAAAATGATGTTGATTATTAAATTAAATTTGGTTCGATATAGACGGTGTTCGTTATAACGGGAGTTCGTTATAACCGAATTTTTTTAATTCTTGCTTTTATTTTTTACTTTTTTTCGTTTATAATCATTTTAAATTAATAACAAAGTAACTTTTTTTATTTCATTTTATTTTTAATAGAACAGCATTAAAATCATCAGTCGAAGAGATCGAGAAACAAATTAAAACTTCGAGGGAGCTTAGCAGACCTTTAAGAACTCCTGGATTGGACTCTTTGGGGTGGGTTTATTAAAAAATCACTATTTTTTTATGTAAAATATATTTTTTACAATTTTACAAATCCTGTTGTATTTTTTTTGTTCAGCAACGAATCTTACGGCCTCAAAAAGAAAAACACCCTCAATTATCTACTGCTTTACCCCCAGCTGAGAAACATTCTGAAATATCTGGAGGAGGAACGGGAACTCCGGGAGAACAAATACAACTCGTACAATGAAGAAAATATTTTTTATTAATTTCTAATTAACTACAATATTATATTACAAATTACAACATAACAGTAGCTAATTAGTTAATTTATTATTTATTGTGTGATGTGGTGTGTTCATCACTTAAATTATGAAAACATAAACGTGAAATAATAATAATTAATAAATTGTTTCTTTTTACTCTATTAATTTATTTTTAATATCACTATTTATTTATTGTTTTATTCATATATATATGTAAGAAAGGTGGGTGCCACTAATTTTCACAATTAATTGTCAGAAATATTTTAAAATCTCATAAGCTTTGACCTTGGGATGCGCAGAGGCATAACTCCGCCCCTTTGGTAACCAAATGTCTGGATGTAAGCTCCGCCCCTCGCTGTTTCTGCGCATCTCAAGGCTCATAACATCTTAACTTGTTTATTATAAATCTTTACTTAGTTTTATGTATTAACTGAAAATTATATATTAAAATCGTTTCCACATATGAAATTTGTCATTTTTTCTTCTAGCCACAGGCTAAGGAAATTTTTGTGTTAATTAGTTTTCGTAATTCTGTAATTATCTTGATAAATGTTGCAACGCAAATCCATTCATAAATATGGAATACTAAAAAAAGTTAATTTTTTACTCGTGGGTTGTAAATAAATCAATACAAAATCATATAAACAGCAAAAAATTTCTAAAATACTTACTTAAAATAAAAAATCCAGAAGTGCTTGTCAAAATCAGCATCCCTATTCCATAATCACCTTTTCTAATTATTGTAGTCACGGTCACGTAATATATTTTTGATAAAGCGATAATGTACAGGGCGAAAGATATTAAAAATGGAATTATTAAAAACACCATGCACTAAAAAATATATAAATTTTTTAATGAAAAATTCATTTTAAAGAAGAAAAAGAAAAATAATTATTTACTCACCTTAAAACAGGCAATAATTTCAATGATTGCACTGAGACAAAAAAATATAAATATATATGGTACATAATCGACATATTGACCTAAAAATTAAAAAAATTTGTTTTACAAGTACATACCTACAAAAATTTGCAAATAAACTTTTACAATAATATTCCTTCAAAAAGGCTTCCCCGGCCAAATACAAAGCATTGTTTTCTTTCAGAAAATTATCTGCAATGGCACAATGACCTTCATCAATCATAAAACGTACAAAAATCATTATCCACTGCATCTACAAACAAATATTTTTTTATCAATTAATAATAAATATAACAGAACATAATATGACAATGTCCTCAATTCAGCTTACAGTTTTGATGTATAATGAGTTGCCTACCTAAAAATCACAAGCTCTGTATAGTTGGTTGCCTATACATTGCCTCATTTTTAGCAACCAACAGTGTATTTGTTGATTTGGGGTTGGCACTATGAGTCTAGTTACTAAAATTACTGGCGTTTGTCAATTAACTGTCAGTGTCGTTCTTACATGTTATTTTTTCGCAGTAGCAAAAATTATTCAGAAATTGTGTTCAATTAAAGATAATAAAATAATAATGCTTCTTTCCCCTCTATCTCTCTTATTTATTTTAATTTATATAGTGTATAGTGTAGTGTTTACTATTGAAAATTATTTTGGCATTTCAAAAATATCAGGTTATTTATGAAGACACTGTATATTACATTGCGCTGTATTATGGTGAGTTTTTAATAATATTTTAATTATTTATTTATAATTTATGGGATACTTACCATTGTAATAAGTCCTATTATTATTGACCCACACCTTAAAGAACAACATAAACAAAATGTTTTTACTAAAACCATAATAATAATTTAAATACTAATTTTTGATAAAAAATTTTTTGGTAAATATATATTCTTGCGGAGGATTAAACAATACTGAAAAGGAAGAATAAGGGATGGTAAAATATGCTTTTATTGTGTTATATCTATGCCTTTGTGTCCACTGGAAATAATTATCCGATTTTATCTAAATAATATTTTCTATTATAGGTACGTAGATATTTGTTTCCATTGTCAGGAAATACCTGAATATAAAATTTCTAAACGTAATTCTTTGTATCACAATAAAAAACCGATTAAGATTGTAATTCCCCATAAAAATTCAATAATCGTATAATTTATTAATTATTCGTATAAATATTTTTGAACCAAAACAAGACAAAATGTTCCTTTCAAGTCAACAATTTAAAATTCTTTAATAACTTAATCGTTAATCGGTATATTATTTGATTGCTTTGAAACGGTTATGGCGTCCTAACGCCATATTGACTGTTTTGTGACGTCATACATTTTGCCACGCCCATTCCAACAAAGAACAAGTTACTTATTGTTTTATCTAAACATTCTAGACGTAGTTAAAGCTAAAGTTTTTATTTTTTTAAAACATATTAAAAAGATAATTTTCTATTATTAAGTTAACAATATTATTTTGTTTATTGCCTGTGCTGCGTACCTGTAATAATTCATCACCCTGTATCTCTTTTGCATAAGTATACAAATATTTTGCAATTTTCCCAAAATTAATCATAATTAATCCACCTTAATGACCTCAAAAAAAAATTATTCATTCCACCTGAAGCCACATGCCGATTAGTCTAAAGTCATTATCCCTAAGTGTTTTTGTTAGGCACTAAACCCAAACCGGAATGCAAAATATTTTTCGATTTAATTTTTTTTCTAAAATAAGACAACAACAAGGTATTCTCCGGTCGTTATAAACGTCATTAAATCACCAATATTTTTATTATATTATATATACCTAAGCCATATACACATACAGACACAAGAAACCCACTTTCCTACTAATTCATTGAAGGAAAACCTGCAATGAATAATTAATAGAAAGGAAAGTGACTTGTTCTGTTAAATAACACAAAATGTTGGATTATGTACACAGTGCAGTTGTAACACATGTTACGTTTTATGTACAGTACTCGTCAAAAAAATTGAAATTAAAAACAAAATAATTTTTTTTATTATTGTCAAAAAAAAAACAAAAGTAAACAAAAAGAAATCAGTTGCCTAATAATTAAATACCGGATACAGTGTTAAGAATATAAAACACTTTTTGCTTTTGTTTTTAGGGGGTAATTATTTTTGAAGATCACTCTACATATTTAAAACCTGGATATGGATACATATATAAAAACTGTGTGTACTTTGAACTTTTATTACGTAAAAAAAGGAAACGCAATTGTAACATGTATAATTATTTAAATTCTGTTGCCATTAAAAAAGAAAATTAAAATAAAAATAAAAAAAGGCTGTTTAAAAAAATTGTTTGTGCAAGTTAAAACTTGTATGTTAAATTATTTTTGGAAAATAACCTGTTTATTTTTAAATGTTATTATACGGTTGGTTATTTTGTTGTCGCCACTGATTAATTACTTTTTTTTAATGTGTAATAAAAATTCAACAATATTTTTAACTGACTGACTCTGTTTCTTTATTATAAAAGATATTACACACATAATGTAATTAATATTAGAACACTCTGTATACGGCAGAGGGACAGTCAAAAAGTTTTAGGTATTATGTATTTTTACTATTTATCCCATAGGGTCTATATTAGAAAAATAAGAGTAAAATTGCTTATAAGAAACATTCGGCTGTAATGAACAAAATTCTTAGCTCTTTAGTTTTTTCGGACAGTTTTACAAAAAATATTAAATACACAAATTAAATCAAAAATCCGTTATAACGTAGGTGCATCCGGATATAACAAACAAAATTTTTAAAGTAATCTCGGCTGTACTTATGTAAATTTTAAGGTACCTACGTGATAATAAGTTGGTACTATTTTTTGATAATAATTTCGTTTATATAGTTGCAGTTGCTTCATACTTTCTGAACAACCCTTGTACATTTTAATATGTGAAGCACCTTTAAATGTATAATTTTTATTAGTACCAGATAGAAATTTAATAACACATAGATAGCACACCCACCACTCTTCTACTATTGCCATAATACAACTCATTTCGTATGAGAGACATATTTTAATTCATGGCCAAATTATACCTTCCTATGCATGTATCGTACGTATATGTGTCATAACACATAGGTAAGACCGGCATAATTTGTTCGTTTGTTTTCTAAAAACGTTTTAGTCTTTCACCTGCACTTGATGATGATGTTTGTTGTTGTCACATAATGCTTTAAATAAATTGTGTATAAAAATTGCATTTTAAATTGTTTACCTAGTTACATGTAAGTTTATTGCAACTTTTAATTATTATGTGTTGTAATTTGAAGTGGGTGCATGCCCGCAACATCTACAGACTGACTGATTGTTTTTATTCTTTTGCTAAATTTTTTTGCTATTTTATTTGTTTATAACATTAACAGTTATTAATGATCTTTTATAAAGTAATCTGAAGGGGGACATTATTTTTTATTACATTTTTATTTTTTAATTAATTATTTTAAATAATTGTTTTTCAATACCTAATTAAAATTTAATAATTAAACATCCAATATTTTATTCCCTACCCCTTCACCCCCCATAAGGAGATAAAAAAAGAATAATAAACCTGAAGATGGCACGTATTGATGGTCGAAACGTCGTAGTTGTTAGCCAAATGAACTTTTATTGATTTTTTTTAGTATCACAGAAAAATAATTGATGTTCTTTTAGATATTCAAAAAATATGATATGGTTATCATTTTTTGTCTTAATCAGTTACATTTTTTTGTGTAAATATTGGAAACGTATGCGTTTTTGGCGTCGAAAATGTGTTACCTATTCAGTACCTGTTCCACTGTTTGGGAACCTCTGGAGTGTTATTTTTCGAAAAATATCTTACCCCCAGAAAATTAGAGATTTATATAACGAATTTCCACAAAACAGGTAGGTACCTTTATTTTTTTTTTTGAGTTTCGTGCCATATTGTTTCAGTTTTTTTTTTATTTTTAATATAAAACATTGGGATAAAAATTCAAGGATAAAATATGATATAAAAACAAGCATCTTTTTAATTTGATTTTTTTACATAATTGATGATGAGGTACGGAACCCTCATTACTCTCATGTTATCACCTTAGCCTATTTAATTAAAAAACCATTATTCTACAGATATATTGGGGTCTTTGAACTTAGTAAACCCAAATTATTGATAAGAGACAAAAAACTGGCAGAAGATATTTTTATAAACAATTTCGAAAACTTTAACAATCGTAAGCCTGATGGACTATTAAAAAAAGACAGTCTCTTAGGTCGTAATTTATATTTCTCTAACTACAACGATTGGAAACGAGTACGGCCCTGTATGGACAACTGTTTCAAAAATTTGCAAAATGATAACGTATTCTCAACGATTTTGGTTACAATGGAATCTTTGACTAATTATTTATTAGAAGACGTTTCGAAAAAGAAGCAGCCAATAAATTTTGAGGCCATAGATTTTTTTAGACGAATTACCAATGACATTATTGCTACAATTGTTTTTGATCAAAAGTGCAATTCATTGAGGGACAAAAATAACGAATTTTTCAAAATGACCCAAGAAATTTTGAAAACTGAAGGAGCCACATCGATCAAAATGTTCTTCGGGGAATCTCTTCCTATTTTCAAAAACGTAAGAATTTTTGCACTTAATTTGTAATTATTTTTAATCACCCTGTAGTTTACTTGTTACAATTAAAAAAAGTGATAATGTAACAGGTTCAATTCCCAGTCGGTGTAATACTTTTTTTTATTGGTTACTTTTTTACATTTTAGATGTTCAACGCCATTCCATCATATCCTACAAAAGCCTCGAAATATTTTAATGATTTAATATTTTCTAAAACCGTCGAACACACAAACAAATTTAAAATAGAAAATTCGCTATTCTCACACTTACTCAGAAACGCAAACGAGATGAGTGGAAATTTATCAGGAGAAGACGCTTTGGCCCAAGTCTTGTCCTTCTTCTTCATTGGTTTTGAACCTTTGGTTAAAACCATGAGTTTTCTGGCATACGAGTTGGCTCTAAACATACAAATGCAGAAAAAACTTGAACTAGAAATCGACCGTATGTTCTACGAAAATCCTGATGATAGAGTGACTTTTGAAAATTTTTCAAAAATAAATTATTTTGACGCAGTAGTTTTAGGTAATTAATTTTGACTTTTTTTTATTTGTATTTATTAATTGGAGATTATAATTAATATTTTTTTAGAAACGTTAAGGAAATGGCCAAGTGCTGTACAAATTGAAAGAACTTGTACTAAAGATTATATTTTATCAGTAAAGAGACAGTCTGAATGTGCCATAAGACTCGAAAAGGACGACATTGTTTTACTTCCTGTTTACGGATTTCATCATGACAAAAGGCAATTTCCTTGTCCGGATAAATTCGATCCTGACAGATTTTTAAATAAGGATTTGGACGAAATCTTAAACACCTTCAATTTCTTCCCATTTGGAATAGGACCACGAAGATGTCTGGGTAAAAAAATATTTTTTACTGTTTCTTTATTTTTTATTTTTCTTTGCTTTGGTTTTATTTACTTTATTATTTTTGTATTTGTTTTAGCAATGGAGTTAAGTATACTTATAGTAAAAACTGTTTTCTTTGATATCATTTCAAAGTTTGAAATATCTGTGATACAACATACAGAAATCCCTCTAAAATTAAGTAAAACTACAACACATTTGCATCCACAAAATGGTATATATCTTGGTTTAAAACCAAGAAAATAAAAAATTCTAAATAAGTATGTACACAGTTATGTAAAGAAAATAATATTTTTTTTAATTATTTTATAAGATTAAAATATATAAAGATATTTATACATTATTATTTGTCTTCTTTTATATATATATATTTATTATTAATAATTTAACAAACAATTAAAAAGAAAAAAATTGTTTTTCATTATTTTTATTCATTTAAAAACAAATTAAGTCCATATAGTGCAAATGATGTTTATTTTATTATCGTCAATGAAAGAAATTGTTGTATTTTAAATTTGTATTTACCGCGCTTAGAGATTCTATTGTTGCATATCCCCTAATTACGTTCACAGTTGTTTTTACGTGTAACATAGCAACGACCAATCATCAGGTAGCGTCAGGTAGCGTGTACATCTTACATTTTTTAAATCAAAAATTCAAAATTATTGCTTTTCTTTATCAATTTTATTCAAAATAAACATTTTTATGATCATTTCTTAAAAGTCAATACTTGATAATGAAATTTGGCAACACAGATTCTCAAAATTACAACATGAAAGTTAGTACCTAAACAAAACTAATTTTTAAACTTGATTTAAACAGTAATAAGTGATTAATTGATCAAAATGTACTCAAAAGGAAACGATCTTTACAGAGATACGCCTGTAAGGTACTTAGGTTGGACAAAAATTCAATAAAACCACCTAATTTATTGAGAATTAACTAACACATTTTTTATAGGTTATACCAATGAAGTTGGAGAAGCTTTTCGTGGTTTTATTGGAAGTAAATTAGTTCGATACAGTTATGTAGTTGCTAGTCTGTACATGTTAGCTGACACTGTGGATAAATCAACAAAAACGTACCAGGTAACACATTTTTTAATTTATACCAACAATATTTTTTTGACGTGCTGTTTATATCAGAGAACACACAAACTGCATAATACTTTCTTTACTGCGGCCGATGTGTTCTTCTGGCAACTTTTGGCCTCGATTGCTATTCCTGGCTTTACTATAAACAGGATATGCAAAGGGACACATTATTTACTGACACGTGCAAGAACCAGCCCTGCAATGAGAAAAACATTGACTACTTCCGTTGGTCTAATGTGTATCCCAATAATAATAAAACCAATAGACAGACTTGTTGATATGATTTTAGATAATTCTCTAAGGAAAATTGAGCCATAGAACTTTGGGAGGGCTTATATATAATATATATATAGTACTTGTTAAAAGATCTCAGGCATTTTAGATCTTATCGTTAACAGCTTTTAATAATTTTAGTAATAATTGTGCAAAATAAATAAATAATTGTTATATAATATAGTGGGTTGTAATGGTGAATTGAATTATATCTCACTATACTAATTATTGTTTCCTTGTTCTTTATGCTCTTATCACTATATTAGAAAGCAAAGCCAACTTAAACTTGAATTAATATATTGATATAAAATACATGTAACAAAAGAAACGATAAATAAATTAGTTGATTACATGTAGGAAAACATTATAAAGGAAATTGTTCTATATCATAAGTGGTTTGCAGCTTAATTAAAAAGTAATTTATAAAAACTTTAATCATACACAGCTTTAGACTGTAATGACTTTTCTATCTCACTAACAGAACACTCTAGCTGCATAAATAAAACCTTAATTGTTGATATAATATCATTGTACTGCTGCATGGATTTTAAAATGTTATGGGTCACTTCCTGAGACTCTTTGTAAATGTCAGCATTTGAAATGGTGGTCAATTCAAGCCTATCTTCTAGCTTATCAATATCAACTAACTCTGCAAAGGGGTTTACTTTTTGAAATTGAACGACGAGTTCAGCAGTTTTCTTTAATTCAGGATATAACTCGAGAATGTACTGTTTCTTCTGCTCAATATCAAGGTGATTTTCACTGTAATGTGGGTCGAGGTAATCATTTATTTCTGGCATCCTCTGTAATATTGAGGTGACCACTTCGCGACAACTTAACGCCGTTGCTATCATCGTATGCGTCTGTATAAGTAGATCAGTGACCAAATGCTTTTTTCTTACATCTTCTTCGATGTCTTTTGGTAAAATACTTAATTCCAACTGAGCGATTCGTTTCTCTAGTAGATCGATTGTATCCATTTTGAATTAATACTGGAAATTAAATAATATTCATTTATTACACTGGAAGATGCGTAATAAGTTTATAGTTTACCTGGTAATAGTGTTTTATTTTTAATTACATAAATACTCTTGGGTCATTTTTTAATAACTGTCAAAAATCTGTGACTGTCAAATGTAATAATGTCAAATTAGATTGTCAAAATAGATGTCAATGTGATATTATTATTTACAATAATATTTTGACAAGTAACAAAATAGGTGATAAAATCATGTAATGAATAAGTTTTATTTTTTTTAAAATGAAAATAAACGAGAAAAACTTATCGGCCTTCGCGACAGCGCCCACCCCAATCGATAAAGAAGGATATTTAAGTAAACGTGGTGAAGTGAACAAAAATTTTCAACGCCGCTACTTTGTGCTCAAAGGCAACCTACTGTTTTATTTTGAAAAAAAGGGGGACAGAGAACCGATCGGTGTTATTATTTTGGAAGGATGCACAATCGGTAAGAGAGCACTTGTATCTTCAATAATATCTAGGTATTTAAACAGTATAATGTATTTGTAGAGCTGGCTGAAGACGATGAGCAGTTTAGCTTTAAAATCGAATTTCATGGAACCAATAATAGGAGCTATATATTGGCTGCTGAATCACAAGAAGCCATGGAACAGTGGATGAAAGCTTTGGCCTGTGCGAGTTACGATTACATGAAACTGATGGTAGCAGAATTGCAAAGACAACTGGATGATATTGAAGGTATACACAAAGAAACAGTATTTTAATTCTTGAAACTCCAATATATTTTAAAACACAAGTACTTTGAGTTACCAATTAGCTACTTTAAAACTTAAGTAGGAAGTACTTGAATTACAGTTTTTAAGCCTTATAAGAACTGGAAGAATAATAAGAATTTTTCAGTTTGTTATGCATATTTTGAAATGAGTCAGTATTGTATGGTTTTATTTTAAAGTTCTAAAATTTCAGTATCTATGTCATATTAGAAGCAATTGCATTATGAGTACTTTATTATTTGTGCACACTTATTAAACAAACAAACAAATCATGTTGTTATCAAAGTAATATAAGCTTGTGTTAAGATAAAAAGTAAGCTTTTTAAACAAACCGTTTGACTAGTAATATCCTACTTACATTAACCTTGCGATTAGCGTGCTTTTATCTATTGTCTTAATAGACTTCAATTAAAATTTTAGTCATATTAACTAATTTAGTATTAAAAAAATAACTACTATGAATATAAATACTGACCATTACATTTCAAGAAGTGGTAATACTCTTTGGTATGTTTGTTTAGAGCCTCCATTGCCGGTGGCTCCGATTCAGGGATCACCAGTTCCACCTCCAAGACAGAGGCACAACCCTTTCAATAGACCTGACAGCAACTCTCATCAGAGATCACATAGTATGAGATCTGCACCAGGTAGGTAAATATGCAATGTCAAGGTGTTAACTACTAATTTTAGGCTTCCTAATGAAGCTAGGGAACATGAAGGACACTATTTATAATTCAAAGTATTAAATTATACCTAAAATTATAATCTCAATCTTAAAATAGGACGAATTGACGAAACAAATCGACAAGCTGAAAATGCTTCTTCAAAAGCCAGCATCTCTTTTTGGGAGCTACATAATTCCTATGGAAGACCCATTTTGAGTGATTATAATGCTTGGAAGCATTCGTTGAGGCTCAAAAGAGAAAGTAGTACCACAGAAACAGGAAATTTGATAAATTTATAGTCTTATCAATTAGTTATACAGTAAACAACTGGAAATTCTCTATTTATTTTATTTTATTTTTATTTTATTACCACCTATTACATAATTAAAATTAATTTGTGTGGTCTGTGTAGATTACATTTCGTTATGTCTTAATAATTATTATACGTATAATAAGTAGGAATCATATTATTAGTATTCTTTTTTATTTTGTGATAATGCTAGTTTATTTAAGATAGATTATTTATAATTGAACTATTTAAGTTTTTTTTGTATATAAGTTACTTAAATAAAATAATTGCCCTCCTGCACTTTTTGTTTTTACTTATAATTTTTTTTTACAGGAATACATTTACGAAATATTTTGTAAGTATACTTTTTAATTTCTGATTTATGATATTATTCTTCTTTTACGTCTTTTAATTTATAATTTAATCCATTTTGTATAAAAATAATTTTATTTCAGTGTAACGTATAGTCTACTTTTTAACGGTGGTGTTTTTTGGGTTGCCTAACTACATTTCAAATATTTATTATTTTATTTGTGGAACATGAAAATTACGCCACGATATTTAACTAACAATAAGTATTTATATCAACCAATGTTTCTACGTTTTCATTAATGTTTTGCAGGGTTAAAACATAATTAGATTATGTTTGAAGCACAATTTATACTTATTTATTACCATATGTAATATTTTATTTATTACTAAATTATGTTGTTTTTGGGTGAATTTTTGTACATCCACAAAATATAATTAAAAAAAAGTGAAAACTTCAAATTAATATATTAAGTGTAACAACATCAATGAATTGTGTGAGATTAGTAATAAGAAAATAATAATTGTCGATTTTCTTATTATTTTTAATATTTATAAGTAAGTGATAGTTTATTTTTAATTAATTGTAAATAATTATAGCAATCTACAATAGTATTCTTATTTTATTCCAGATTATGCGTTCGAACAGAAGTAGATTATACTTGTCAAAAAGAAAATCCAGGATGAAGCACAAAAGGTAAACAATTTTATTTATTAAAATATAATATTAAGATTATGTGATTATTAAGTATGTTGGTCAGAGACGTATAATTAAACAATATTTAGCATACATAAGTAAAAAGATCACTCGCTTTGTACAAGTTTTCTTTAACTTTTCTGAAATACTTAACATTATCATATTTTGGTACACAATGTAAATAAAAAAATTAATATTTGTTATGCTAAACAACTTTCCTTTAGCATTCGTTATTTAAAAGAGAGGTATTTTAAATTTCACACAGCTGTTGTACCTATGCATACTTAGATGATTAATTATTATACATATTATACAGGGTATTTGAGATTGTGATTTAACTTAACTAACTATATTAAAGATTAACCCAAATGATGAGATACTTTTTATGGTATTCTTTATAAGTGGTACGAATGGTACTATCTATTGTAAATAAGGCTTTACAAGGTAATTTTGTATAGAATTATACATAGAATTTCATATACCTACATCCGTACAAAAGATAATGAGCTTTCACCAAAGGTAAACACTGTTAACAAAAATTAATAATCTCTTTCTAATAAAATATAATATAATAGTCTATTAACTATCATATAAAGGTATCCTAGCATTTTTCAGTGTCTCTTTGGTTTATGTGTCCTTATTTTCTAAAAAAAATATTAGACTATGAAATATACAAAAAAAAGTAAAGCCAATAAGTCAGAGAGTTCGTAAGGTTTATTATCCATTTTACTATTATTATTTGCAACATTTGTCAATAGCAACAATTTTATTAAGCTATTTTCCGTAAATTTCAAAATTTACAACAACGATTAGGTACTTTGTGTCAATAAAACAAACACTTGTAAAAGTTCAAATGTTGCAATACAATCCAAGAAGTAGTTTTAACAAACTTAACCCGGTCAGCGAACTCTTAAAGACGTGCGATGGGATCTCACACATTTAGAAAACGTACAATTGAAGAGAAAGGTAATACAAAGTACGATAAATACGTGTGTATCAAAATTTATTATTTTTATGACTACATATACACATATGCAGTACCCTTCTTCTGATTTTGATTTTCCCACCACACGAAAGAACCAATGACTTTCTGGGTAGAGCAATGATGGGGAAATTTTTACAAAGGAAGTTTGTGTAATAGTTAAGGGGGGGAAAATGTGCAATTTTCCTGATGTAATTAAGAAAATTTAATGATTGTTGTGCTTCAAAGTTAAGAATGAGAATATTACTTTGTTAACCTAGTTATCCACAGGCATCTGTAAAATAAATATAAATTTGTTTAAAAATTGAGTTGAAAGTTATTTGTTGTCTACTAAAAGGGATATTGATAGATATTTTAAAAAGTAAGTAAGTTTAAATTTGAATTTAAAATATTTTTTTTACGTTAAACAACCGAACCCGAAAAAGCGCACCTTAAATTACGACCTGTTTAAAAATTATTTCAAACAATTCAAGGGATGAAAAGTATGTAAAAAAGTGTGCAAAATACTGTGGTGATAACGATTTTTGAGTACGAATTGAAATAAAAAAAAATATGACTTAATTTTTAAAAAATTCCCTACGGCACCGAACTAAAAAAGCGCCGTGAAATTTCGACCTGTTTAAAATTATTTTAAACAATTCAAGGGATGAAAAGTATGTAAAAAAGTGTGCAAAACACTGTGGTGATAACGATTTTTGAGTCGGATTGAATTAAAAAAAATATCTTAATTTTTAAAAAATTCCCTCGCACCGAACCTAAAAAAGCGCACGTGAAATTTGACCTCTTTACAAATTATTTTAAACAATTCAAGGGATGAAAAGTATGTAAAAAAGTGTGCAAAACACTGTGGTGATAACGATTTTTGAGTACGGATTGAATTAAAAAAAATATGACTTAATTTTTAAAAAATTCCCTACCGCACCGAACCCAAAAAAGCGCACGTGAAATTTGACCTGTTTAAAAATTATTTTAAACAAGTCAAAGGGTGAAAAGTATGTAAAAAAGTGTGTAGATTATTGTAGTGACAACGAATTGTGAGTAAATTTTAAATAAATTTTCTTTTGAAATTCCAATTCAAAAAAGAAAGAAAATTATTTTGGTTAGTTAATGATAAATATAAAATATTATGCATTATAGCGAAAATATTCAAACAATAAAATATCGGTTTAGAATAAATAAAATAAAAATACATTTAAATTTAAGCTTGTTACAAGCCTACGTAACTAATTTTGCATACAATACAATAGCTTTCCAAATATTGATTAACGAAGGTCGTAATAACACTCCCTATATGAATTGATATACTTTTATTCATTTAAAATGTAATGTTCACCTTGACTTAGGTTTAGATAAATTTATTTAGACCGCAAGAAATTCATTTGGCAGCTCAACTTGAATTTGTCAATGAAACGTTGCTTAATTTAATATCCATTGAAATTTGCAAGGTGTGCGTACCATTCAAATAATTAACATTATTACAATTATTGCAACAACGTGATTTTAAATTAAAATACCTAATATAATTTATTAATAAATGATACTTTCAAGTTACACTCTTTGATTGTGCTACCATAGCCTTTAAACACCCTGTATATTTGTTTTGCCGTGATTTAAGAGAAAATTGTTGGAGAAACCCTTGAATGGTACCTGTTGTGGACAAACAAGTACCATTTATCTCTTAAACAATTGCGTGGAGGAAAGCTGCAGGACACTTTCCATTCTCGCATAAAAAGTTCAGTAACACACATACGCAGTGAAAGCCTTTCTACTTTCAGAAAAGTTGCGAATGCAAACATAAACCGGTTCCGTAATATACATACATACAAATAAATAAATAAATGGCACATCCCAACAAGCAAGATTTCTTCGGTTTCTTAAGAAAGGTGCATCATCAGTTCATGCAAAATGTTCCTCACATACGGTCAATATTTCGAATTGTTCGTGATTTTGGTAGCGTTGGTGCTTACCGCGGTTTTTTTCAAAAGTATTGGGACCATTGTTCAAACCGCGGGAATTGTTACTATCACAATGGTTAATTTGTTCGTTAACGTCCTTTTCGGATTAATTTCGGGGCGAAGACGTCACAGGCGCCACAAAAAACGAGCAAATGACTTAAATAATAATGTCCCCAATGGAAGTACCATTGAAGATATCCAAGAAGAACAAAAAAGTTATGGTAACATAAAAGAAAATGGTAGTTAAAAGTTTTAAAACAAAATTACGATAGGTTTTATTTTATTATGTAAGGGCCACCCTGTATATTTGTTCTGAAATTCATTATTCCATAGCAACTTTTTTTTCAATTTGTAACAAAGTAGTTCAAGCACGATGTTTACAAAGAAAAAGTCCAAAAGTTCGTTCTAAACATAACAGCGAGCTAATTTCAAAATTGCTTTACATAATAATACAATGCCCATGTTTTAGTACCTTTTTTAAACCTTAAAGAATGAATGAATAACTTTCAATGTTATATTTTAATTTTGACTTATTGTTAGATATATTATTGCACCTCCGGGTTAGTTAGTGAAAGGTGTATTATTTAAATATCAATAATATATAATTAACAATACATATGAATAAATTCATAAATTATACATTATCCTTCTTATCAGGCAAGAGATGTGTTTGTAAAACATTACCTATATATATTTACAATACAGAGTGCCCAAGATAAGAATGGGAGATCGTTAAGAGCAGTATTTGTTTCGAAATTATTCACATATCTTCCAAATTAATACTTTGTAGGTTTTTATTTACCTATAATTAGTTAATATTGCCTCATAATTATTCTATGACATTTAATGATCCATCATTTATGTGGTTGTAGTACAGACATATATTTAAGTCTGTACTACATAATGAAATAGATAAAAGACCATGTACATATAATACGTATGTTTTGGTCCCGGTTTCATAACTATTTAACGTAAGTGGCAATAAAAAGTTTCGAAAGAAACTGCAAATGCATCATAAGTAGGTTGAAGCAGTTGTTGTAAAACGAAACAAAAATAGCTTTCACTCCCTTTCATTTTTTAATATAATAAGCTATAATTAGCTTATTAACTATAAAGACAAAAAATTGGAAAAAAGTTTATATCCACATTATAAAAAAAAAATAAATATGTCCCAAAAATACCATAAGCATTACCAATGATTTTTTTTATATAATACCAATAAAAATTATTAACCCAATTAATAATGAGGATTCAATAATTCAATTACTGTTTAATAATTCTGCAAAACTGCACAGATATTATATGTAGTTTACAATTAATTTTTTTTCAGAAATGTCCACTTTAGAATGGCTAACATCGTCCATAATAAATGCAATTACGATGGCTTGGGAGTGTATGGTTTTGCTAGTCCTCAGTGCATACTACATAACAGAAACCTTAATTCTCAGTGTGACCCCAACGAGCTTCAGGTCACAAAAAACTCTAAAAAATAAGGTGGTCGTTATAACAGGTGGAGCAGGGGGGATCGGACAGGAATTAGCCGTAAGACTTGCCACAATTAAAGCCAAAGTCGTTATATGGGACGTTAATGAAAAAGGTAAAATAAAAAAAATGAATAACTTATTAAATAAATTATAATTGCTTTAATTATTATATTAACTTATTATATTTGTAGCAATTGAAAAGGCCCAAGAACGCTTCAAGAAAGAAAATCTTCAAATATATTCGTATGTGGTGGACGTTACTGACAAAAAAATGGTAGAAAAAACGGCAGACGTTGTAAAATACGAAGTGGGCTCGGTTGATGTGTTAATTAACAATGCAGGAATCGTTTCTGGGAACACCTTCATGGACTTACCCGACGATATGATCGAAAAAACTTTTAAAGTCAACGTTATATCCCATTATTGGGTAAGCGAGATAGGCAACACATTTAACACTTACTACACAAAATTATAATTCTGTTTTCTAACTTGTTTAAATTTTATTTAAGACTATAAAGGCTTTCTTAAAAGACATGATACACCGCGGCAAAGGTCATATCGTGACCGTAGGAAGTTTGACAGGACTTTTGGGAACGTACAAGTGTTGTGACTACAGCGCTACAAAATTTGCCACCGTAGGACTTCATGAAAGTCTGTTAACTGAATTAAAGGTAAACTAAAATGTTTAAATGACGAATCAGTGCAATAAATTATTTGGTTCCAATTGTGCTTTGATTCGTAGGTAATTGTTTTAAGTAATTTTGTCAACTATTTTAGACACACGGTCATGACAACATTAACATGACCCTAGTGTGCCCTTATTTCATAAACACGGGGATGTTTGATGGCTGCAAGCCAAAAAATATGGCCATGCTAGAGCCTAAAGACGTCGCCAAAAGAATAGTCACCGCAATAAGATTGGAAGAAGTGTTTGTGACAATTCCATCATTTGCACGATTTGCACTACCACTTAAACAGTAAATTATTAAACGTTAAATCTATTAATTATTTTTATTATATTATTTTATTGTAGTTATATTCCTTCAAAATTGGCCTGGGCCATGATGTTTCGGCTGATACAAGGACCACAAGCCATGATGGGCATGAAGAGTCATCATAAAGAAATTACACATGAGATTGTTCAAAATGAGAACAATGGAGGTACTGATTATTTACATTTTTAGATAATTAGTTCTTTTTAATTAATATTTTTTTAAGTTTGCAGTATTTTAAAAGTAGAGTACATATTTTTATTTTAATATTAAAACTTTTTTTGTAACTCTTTTTTTTGTTGTTGTTATTTTTAATCATTCTGTCATTAACATTATTTGAAAACATTCTGAACTCTCAAAGTCACAAAGAAAATATAATATGACTCACATTCTATTTAAAGCCAATTATACATTTCACTTAATATAAGTGTTACAAAAGGTCGTAAAAGTAATCAAGTCCTTGTCCCAATTCCCATATTGATATCCCAGTCCCATATTTTCTGGCCAAATTTAAACGTTCGTTTATGGAATGCAATGTAGGATAGAAAACTATTGAGCGTCCACTATCAGTCCTAAAAAAATTCATTGAAGATAATGATAACAAATTTCTACACTACATTTAATTATACTACGATTACATTTAAGTTTTTGGAAAAAAAGTAAGAATATTCTATAAAGCCTTAATTAATTTAGTAGTAGTTTCAATTTTCTTACTTTGCCTCGAAAAAATGTTCTGCAGATTCTGGATCATACTTTAGTTCCTTAGTTCGTGAATTCTTTAACAATTCAACATAATCATGGGCCACAATAGAATTCCCTCCATTAGGAGTGTAGGCATTTCCGTAAAAATTAAGACCTGTTAATATTTTTTTTCGTTTTTCTTGAGAATTTGTTAAAAATTTAATGCAGAGTTCAACCCATGACAAAGGAGCATTCGGACCTGAAATAGTAATAATTATCAGACATAAATTCTAATACAAAGAAAAATGTTTATATATTTACCTGGTCTCTGAGGATTCGAAAAGTCATATGTCATTAAAGAAAAGCCAGTAACGTAATCATATAAATCATCAAAATTTTGACTACTAAACATTTCTTCTTGCAAACCCCTCATTGGAGGAACTACCAGAAACAAGTCCAATTGTACAGAAGCAAATTTATTTCCTAATAAAATTCAAACATGTACACTTTTTTCAAACCAAAAAGTGAATTTCAAACTCACCAATATGTTTAATTAAATTCACAAGTAAATTTCTATCAAACCTTAATACAAATTGTGACCACACCTCTAATACAACTCCACCAAAGTTGTACTTCTTGCAAGCTTCAACAATCGCAGAAGTTAAAGCATACATTTCACCATAGTTATTCAAAAGCTGTTGGGAGTCTTTCAAAGACCAATCATCAAAGAGAATTCTAGGGACAACTATAATATGATAAAGGAAAATTTAAAATTAAGAAAAGAAAAAGAACGTTACGAGCTTATTACTCTTAACTCCTCTTTCCTTTCCTGCATTTTTAACGTCCAAAATCCATTGCTTGTCTACATCGTGAGTACCAGTTATCTCATATTGTGTAGGTTTTACATATCTAATTTGCAACCAGACTGGACTAATGTGTGTAAATTTATTGCCAAATATTTTTGCTACATCGTAGCCATGATTATTCCACTATAATGGTATATTAATAAAAGTAAATAATGCATAAAAATCTCCTTACCGGCGTAACATAACCTAAAACGAGTCCATCAAAATTATAAGCATCGACTTCTTTAAAAAATGCCTGATAATTTTTTAAAATATCTGCTGTTTTAATAGTTTCTGTAACAAGATTCTTGTCCCTCACACTTTGATTTTGGGGACCTGTGTGCAATTTGTCCACGGAATGTTTCCCTTTTTTCGATTTAGGCGACTTGGGCGATAACGTCCCATTAACACTTATTATATTAATTACCATTATTAAACAAGACGTATATATTATAAGATTATTTAAAAACATATTGGGTTTATTTTAAGTGCTTTTATAAAAGATAAGAGTTCATTATCAGTTAAAATAAATTTTGGAACATTTCAAACTTTTTTAAGGTTATATTTACTTTTAATAATAATAAGAAGAAGAAGTATAGAAGCAAAAAACAAAAAGAAAAAGTTGACTCAAGTAACATGAACGGAGAACTAGAAAAAATTATTAATTTGTTGTATCCGTAGAATTATTGATATAATATTATTAAATAAATCATTTTAATTTAAATTATTATGAGATGTAAAAAATAAAATCAGTAAAAAAAGTAATTAAAAATATATATAAGACTATCTATGATATATTACTTTTCTATTGTTATTTGTTTATCTTCATTTGACATTTTGTCAGACATACGGACATAACCTCATTTTATCGTTAGCAAAACGCTAAACATACGAAAGCAAAAAATAAAGTTAATTAAATAATGTTTTAGCCTTTGACTAAGACAATAAAAAAACTTGCAATGACTACTCCACCAGCTGCTTTAGTAAACAAAAATAAGAAGCACTTTCTAGGTGTTCCGGCTCCTTTAGGCTATGTTGCAGGTGTAGGAAGAGGGTAACAATATCATATTGATTGACTTTTTAATTTTGTTTAATTATTACTTATTTTAGTGCAACTGGCTTCACAACACGTTCTGATATTGGCCCGGCAAGAGACGCCAACGACGTTTCGTAAGTTATAAATTTGTACTTACTTTTGCAATAAATAATTAAACATAAACCCACTTGTAGAGACGATAGACATGCACCTCCTGCAGCAAAACGGCCTAAAAAGAAAGAAGAAGAGGAAGAGGATAAAGTAATACAAAATTTATGTTTATTTATTATATTTTTAAGTGTTCATGCATTTGTAGGATGATGAAGATTTAAATGATTCTAACTATGATGAATTTAGTGGTTATGGGGGCTCTCTATTTGCCAAGGATCCTTATGATAAAGATGACGCTGAAGCTGATGCTATTTATGAAAGTATTGATAAGAGAATGGATGAGAAAAGAAAAGAGTATAGAGAAAAACGTCTTAAATTAGAACTTGAAAGATACAGACAGGAAAGGTACTTAAATCAATCACATAACTTTAGTAGTAATTATATGAATTTTATTTTTTATCAATTAAAGGCCAAAAATTCAGCAACAATTCTCAGATTTAAAGAGAGATCTGGTGAATGTTTCTGAAGATGAATGGAGAAGTGTACCTGATGTAGGAGATGCTCGAAACAGAAAACAGAGGAATCCTAGGGCAGAGAAGTTTACACCATTACCTGATAGTGTATTGGCAAGGAATTTAGGGGGTGAAACGTCCAATTCAATAGATCCTAACTCTGGTCTAGCTAGCATGCTGCCAGGAGTCACTACACCAGGTATAATTCCATAATTACGCTCGTATGTTTTAACATCATAAAACTTTTCAATTCATTTAAGGGATGTTGACACCAACTGGTGATATGGACTTGAGAAAAATTGGACAAGCTCGGAATACTTTAATGAATGTAAAATTGTCACAGGTAAATGATAATTAATGTTTTCTAATTTGTAATCTAATAGATAACCTGTTTTCTTTTTTATGATTGATAGGTCTCTGATTCTGTAACAGGTCAAACAGTTGTTGATCCAAAAGGTTATTTAACAGACCTTCAATCAATGATTCCTACATATGGTGGTGATATTAATGATATAAAGAAGGCACGACTTCTATTAAAATCTGTCAGAGAAACCAACCCCAACCATCCTCCCGCGTGGATTGCTAGTGCTAGATTAGAAGAAGTTACAGGTACATGAACATTTCATTAGCTCTAGTATATGTTACAACAAAAATGTTTTTTCTTTTTGCTTTAATTTTCTTCATATGCAATTTTTGTTTACTTTTCACTTCCCTAAATTCTCAGGTAAAATACAAGCAGCAAGAAATTTAATAATGAAAGGTTGCGAAACTAATCTTCAAAGTGAAGATTTGTGGTTGGAGGCGGCCCGTTTGCAACCCCCTGACACTGCCAAAGCTGTTATTGCTCAAGCTGCAAGGCATATACCAACATCGGTATGTATATAAAATAAATTAATTTAAAAAACAACAATATTTATTAAATAGGTACGAATCTGGATAAAAGCGGCTGATCTTGAAACAGAAATAAAGGCGAAACGTCGTGTATATCGTAAAGCCTTGGAGCACATTCCGAACTCTGTTCGACTTTGGAAAGCAGCTGTGGAACTAGAAAACCCCGACGACGCCCGAATTTTACTCTCACGAGCTGTAGAATGTTGTTCCACCGCAGTTGAATTGTGGTTGGCTCTTGCAAAACTCGAAACGTATGATAACGCAAGAAAGGTCCTGAACAAAGCCAGAGAAAACGTACCTACAGATAAATCTATTTGGGTAACTGCTGCAAAACTCGAAGAGGCCCATGGTAAAAATTTTAAACTAGATTTCTTTTATTATTGTATTTTTTAATTCGCTCGCAGGAAATCATCAAATGGTGGAAAGGATAATAGACAGGGCTTTGACTTCGTTAAGTGCAAACGGTGTTGAAATAAATCGAGAACATTGGTTTAAAGAAGCAATTGAGAGTGAAAAAAGTGGTCACATACACTGCTGTCGAGCTATAGTAAAAAGTATTATTTCTTATGGTATTGAACCTGAGGACCAGAAACACACCTGGATGGAAGACGCCGAAAATGTATGATCTTTGTGTTTATTAACTATTTGAATTACATTTGAATGTTTTATTTTATTAGTGTATTACGCAAGGTGCATACGAATGTGCTCGTACGGTATACAATCATGCCCTGGCCACGTTTGCGTCCAAGAAGTCGATCTGGTTGAGGGCTGCTTATCTGGAGAAGAATCACGGAACAAGGGACAGCTTGGAGGGATTATTACAAAGAGCTGTGGCACATTGTCCCAAAAGCGAGGTAACAAAAAAAAATAATGGCTTTTTCAGTTACATATTTGTGCTTTGTGTGTTAAGGTTTTATGGTTGATGGGAGCAAAAAGTAAATGGTTGGCAGGTGATGTCCCTGCAGCTAGAGGAATCCTGTCGTTGGCCTTCCAAGCTAATCCCAACAGCGAAGAAATTTGGTTAGCCGCTGTAAAATTAGAGTCAGAAAATAATGAATACGAGAGAGCCCGTAGACTGCTTGCTAAAGCTAGAGGTAACTACTAAATAAATTTATTATTATCAGTCGTACACAAGAAAATACATATTACACTTAAGTAATACCCACAAAGACAAGCCCAGTTATCTGTTGGTGGGACTGACTATTTTGAAAGAAAAATTTAAAAACTAAATAGACTTAAATAACTAGATACACTAAAATATAAAAGTTATTGTAAACAGATCACATTCCAAAATTGCACCTTTTTCCTGGAAAAATGACTGGTTAAAAAATTGACCTATTTTCAAATATTTTCCCTTATCCACACTTTCAATCGTTTTTTTCTGTTTTCTACCTTTAAAGCTTTTAAAGTATTTGTTAAGCTATTAAAAAGAGTTACTGCTTTTATATAACTGATCTTGCCGCTTATTGTTTTGTGACTTACAAGAATAGGTATATTTTTATTTCTTGTTTTACTATTTGACGTTATGTATTTTGATTGTAGATGTGCATAGTGATAGTGTAAGGCCTCCAGGGCATATGTCTGTTCAATATGTAGTGGATTATTAAAAGTTGTGAAATTATTTTTATTGACAATTTTTAATAGCCTTTTTGTGTGTTTTTTAAAAGGATTACTGCAGTTTGGCAGACTCCGCCCTACGCTATTACTCTATAACTTGCTATGCTATTGAATATTACTGAATAAAATTTATTGTTCTTAGGGTCTGCTCCAACACCAAGGGTGATGATGAAGAGCGCTAAACTGGAATGGGCCCTGAATAATCTCGACGCAGCCCTTAATTTACTGGACGAAGCTCTGAAAGTTTTTCCGGACTTCCCTAAACTGTGGATGATGATGGGGCAAATCTACGAGCAAAAAGAAGAAGTTAGTAAAGCATTTGACGCCTACAATTCAGGGGTATATTTTGTTTAATTATTATTTTTATGTAATTACGTAAGTAAATTGTGCTTTAGATCAAGAAATGTCCAAATTCGGTATCCCTGTGGATATTATTGTCCCGGCTTGAAGAAAAACGTGGTCTTTTGACAAAGGCCAGGTCAGTGCTTGAAAGGGCACGATTGAAGAATCCAAAAAATGATATTTTATGGTTGGAAGCAATCAGGGTCGAAATTCGGGCAGGTATGAAAGACATCGCTATGCCCATGATGGCAAAAGCTTTGCAAGAATGCCCAGATTCTGGAAATCTATGGGCTGAATCGATTTTCCTTGAAACCAGGCCCCAGAGGAAAGCAAAATCGGTAAGTTTACTTTTAGTCCTTTTCAAAAATTTCTTTTAGGATTTTATTACATCCATATAATACAAATTTTATGTTAATTTGTAGGTGGATGCTCTGAAGAAGTGTGAGCACGATCCACAAGTGCTGTTGGCCGTAAGCAAACTTTTCTGGTCTGAAAGAAAGATTACAAAGTGTCGAGAATGGTTCCAACGAACACTTAAAATAGAACCGGATTTAGGGGACGCGTGGGCCTACTGGTACCGTTTTGAACAATTACATGGAACCCCAGAACAACAAGCCGAAGTGAAACAGAGGTGTCTTGCAGCTGAACCTCACCATGGAGAACTCTGGTGTTCGATATCGAAAAATATTAAAAATTGGTGTTATAGTACGGAACAAATACTTCTTGCAGTAGCCAAAGAAGTACCCATTCCGGTTTAAACAAGAAATAATACGCCAGGTGAGACGGTTTGTTTAACTTTAATGCGATTTGTAAAGATATTTTTGTTTTGCTATTCCGGACTCAAGAATTATTTACTTGTGTAAGAACGAATAAAAATTAAAATGTCTTTAAACAATATAGGACGAACTAATAAATTTCCTTGCAGACGTTTTAATTAATATCTTTTAAATTATTCATAGGAAGGTAGAAACAACTCATCGAGTAACTATAAAAGTACCTTTTTATTTATTCATTTAATAATTAACATTCATAATTAGAACAATAATTTAACTTAATAACTAAAAAAAGTAAATTGTGTGTAGGCGTGTTTATAATTAATTTATTGTATATATAATAGTAATAGTAAAAACGTCGTTTGTTTAGGAAAGTATCAAATTAAGTTTTTTCATTGTATTTGAGCCAAGTGGAATTTTAAGATTAAATAAAAATACAGTGTTTAATTAAAAAATACATATTATAATTTTGCCAGGAGATTATTCGTAGCTAAAATTGCAATTGCAACCTATATAAAGGGATTTTAATGGTTTTAATAGCTTCTAATTAAACACTGTATTTGAGAAAGAAAAAACTTAATTTCAAAGACGATTGCGATATAAAAAAGACGTGATATTATAAGAAGCATAATACTTTACTAGAAAAACGTAATACAGGAAGAAAAATCGAAAAATACCCTCGTTAACCGCAAAACAAAAAAGGATAATTAAATTAATAACATTTCTACTGATTGGTTGCAACAAACTCTCTCCTTCTCTTTGTATGCTTTCAGAATTTCTTTATTAAACGCGTTTAATAATTACAATATTTTTATATTTAAAAATTGGCACGTCATTGTTCTTAAGCACCTAATCTATTAATACTTTTCAAACTTGTTGGTCGAAAATGTGTTTTATTAAAAAATACAAATTGACCCTACAAAATTAGGTATTATTTTTGTCTTGAATTAAACAAATTTTTAATTATTTGGTATTGAGAAGCAAAACAGTTTTTATTATTTTTTAAATGGAAAAATGCATTTTTAAACTCTTTCAGAGCACATTAGAACGATTTTTTTAGTACATAAATTCGTAATCATTCGTAATTAATTAGAAATTATAAGACCTTTATTAAACTTAAAACATTTAATTTAATCTT
The DNA here is from genome assembly GCA_029378335.1 of Agrilus mali. Taxonomy (NCBI): domain Eukaryota; kingdom Metazoa; phylum Arthropoda; class Insecta; order Coleoptera; family Buprestidae; genus Agrilus; species Agrilus mali. The sequence goes on from CM055661.1 coordinate 7,967,803, forward strand.
CTTCCTGCCTTCATAAATTTACGTATCCTTCAATTATAATACCAGTAAATCCACTTAATAAATATTTATCAAATAAAAACAACCTTTGTAAAATATACAAACAATTTTCCAAAGATCGTATTTATCGCTTACTGATTTTGATTAAGGTTTACAGGAAATCTTGTTCGTCAAGAAAAAAATGTTACCTAACACCTAATAAGTTTAAAAGTGGATAGAAAAGTAAATAAAAAAGAGTCCCATATTGGTTTTCTCACCCATTGTAATTATTAAACGCAGAAAAACAGAGTGTAAAAATAAAAACATCCCGCACACGTTTCTGCAACGAAAACCTCCTCTTCTCTCTGTAAATAGTTACTCGCACTCGTATTCAACCTCAAAATATCAATTGTTGTCTGTCTTATTGTGCCTGCGCTGTAGAGCTGCAGCCAAGTCCTGTTTGAGAGCCTGTTGCTGTCGTGACTCCGTCAACGACTGCACTGAACGTAAACTGTTGACTATATCTTTTGTTTTGCTAAAATAAATCTCGTTCAGGGTACTCCTTATTTTATTTTCCATTTCTTCAACCATTCGACCGATGTTTGCTATGTGGGGACTCGAATCGTTGATGGGAAAGTCTTGCTCTATCTACAAGATAATACTTACATAACTGATATTACTTAAAATTACAATTATTTACCTGGCGTGTCAAACTTCCCCCTAAATTCATGGTGCCAGAACCCTGCTTGTTCGTTTGCAACCAAAGCATGGCAGTTGAAGTCATTTTATAATGTGAATTTCTACCCGAACTTTTTTCCTGAACCTCCACAACGTGAATGGAGTCCCAGCAACCCTTTATCTTTCTACTACCATCTCCTGTCTTCTTTATTAATATTACACCTAAACAAGCAAATATTCAAATTCGTTCTTGTAGAAAATAATTTTTACATTTACCTGCAAATCCATGTTCCAAATCCCAAAAATAGACAGACGAAACGCCCCCTTCATAATACATTTCACGGTATTGGTCAAATGCATAATTGGCATCTAATTCCAATTTTCTTAACCTTTCAGAAGGCATGGAACCATCATCAAGAGGGGGGTCATATGTATTTGACCAAGGTGACCTAATTAGAAATATTTTTTATATATGTGAATATAAATGATGATGTTACCATTTAAAAAGGGGGATTTTAGACTCATTAATACAATACAAATTACATCTCATGTACCTGTATGAATCCCCATCTCTATTGTAATCACATAGTAAGTAATCCTTGCCCGATTCTTTATCTTTAGCTATTTTTAAAGGTTGATCAACAGAAGATAGCAGGTCTTCACATAGACTTGGCACCAAATCAATTAAATCTCCTAAGTTCTTTTCGATTTCTTGGGGCGGTAGCCTCCTCATTAAATCCAAAGCACAATCAAATTGCTGTTCACCCTATTTAATAATACAAACAGAAAAAAAAAGAATTATAATTTAGAGGTTAGGGGCATCGGAATTGAATTTTTTCTAATTACCTATACTGAAGAAGGTATTAATGAAACAAATTAGTGCTATTTTCTTTAAAATAACTATAATACATATGGAAATTTGTATGAAAAGTTTATGTTCCTTATCATTTGGGTGTGACAAATTAATCATTATGGGCAAATGAAAATAACTGTAAAATATTCTAGATAATTAAAATACGTACCATGCTTCTGTTATTAAGTGTTCTTCTACTTTTAAATCTACAAACACTACTAAAATAAAAATAACAGTACCAGTGACTCACACGAAAACACTTTTTATTGAAAATAATAGTTTAATAATAAGTCATACGAATCAAACTCATAGACTATAAAACCCTGTTCAGTTAAGTTGTCAATGTTTTGACAGTGCAATTTTGCTGTTTTGATGTTGGCGAAAGTGTTTTTAGTAGTTGGCAGTAGTGGTCAATTTTTGTGGATCACTTTCAAAAATAAAGTGTTACGTTTGTTTATATTAGGACCTTTTTAAATATTTAAAGGTATTTTATATTTAAATGTTAATTATATTAAGATAAAATTAATAATTTCTTTGTTATAAGAATACTCAAACCGTTATCAACAGTAGAATTCAACTGTTTTTTGACAAAAAAAGTAAACTATGCACAATTCTAATTAATACCATATTTAGTTTTTAGTTAGACATTAAAATAATTAATTTTATATATAATCTTATTGTTAAAGTAATTTCTTAGTTTGATATTTGAAAACTTTATTTATTTATTAAATAATGTAATTATAGGAAGATTTACTAATATAGGTACCTACTCGTTTAAAAAATGGGAAGAGTATTCGGCATTCGTAACAAAGGTTTTAGACATTCCGTGAATATTAATTACTTAATTAAATATTATGTAGTATTGGGTTATTCAATTGTTTAAAAGACCGAAGGTGCTTCTTTATTTGCATTGTAATTATTCGTTTTGATACGTTTAAAATTAGTTGATGGTATGTAAAACGTAAAAACAGATTTATATTATTTATTAATTAGTGTATAAATTATTGGGAGATGCTCAATTTTTTATTAAGCCTGATTTGTTTTGTTTCTTTCTAATTGCTCGGGATTGCTCGTCTGTTGTCTTTATCGCACATTAACCTTGTTGTGTGTGGTCTCTACAGTGTTTTCTTTTTTTTACAGTCTTCACTGGGCTCATTTTCTACGAAGGAGCGAATAACCCACGTGGGTGGTCCTTCCATCTCTCTCTCGCACAGTTTCCTTGGTGTACGATTGTCTTCGTCGCACGGACCATAACAAACATTTGAAAGCATGTTCAGGTAGCGGCAAGTGTATTGTTAACAATATAAAATTTTTGAAATGGCCTAAACTCGTGAATTTTGAATGAAAACTGATCGAAAAGTGCCTTCGGAACCGTGGAAAAAGTGCGAGTTATTTTTCAAAAATAAAACGACAATGAACTTCGTGTTATTTATAGTAATCACTTATAAAATCGTACATGTATACAGTAATAACATATCACATAAAAGTGTGACCGAAAACGAGATTTTAACAGAAAACGAAGAAAATTTATTAGTAACGACAATGGAAACTAGAAATGCAAGAAGAGCAGATTTTAACAGAGACCCTTTTATGTACAGCCACCCATTAGACTTAGAACTGAGATACTGCCCCCGACCTGCCGCATGCCAACCTCTCAAATACAACACCTGCATGGGGATAAAATTACCTTACTCTAGCACCACTTTAGACCTCATAAATCTTAGCTCTCAAGAAATTGTACAGGAAAAGTTACAACTCTACCAATATCTACGATACATTCCCAAATGTTGGGCTGTTATTCAGCCCTTCCTTTGTGCTCTGTATATGCCCAAATGTGAAAATGGAAAGGCATATTTAGCTTCCAAAGAGATGTGCAGAATAATCTCAGGACCCTGTAAAATCTTACACAGGAGTGGTATATTTTCAGACTTTATGATGAAATGTAGTGATAGCAGTCTATTTCCACCAAGATGTAAAAATGATATTCATGAAGTTAAATTTAATTTGACTGGATTTTGTATGGAACCTTTAGTCAAAACTGAACATGCAGACTGGTTTTATAAAGGTATTTTTAATAGTTTTTGCTCAAAAACATATTATCTAATGTTACTGTTAAACTTTGTAGAAATTGAGTATTGTGGTCTTCAATGTAAGGATGTGCTGTATACTGAAAATGAGCAACAACAAATACACAAACTAGTTGGTTATTGTGTCCTTATTTGTATTGCTCTTAATACTTTTACAATTGTTACTTTTATAATTGATTGGAAAACTGCAAAAAAGTATCCTGCACTTGCAATATTTTACATAAATTTCTGTTTCCTGATCTCTTACTGTGGCTGGATGATACAATTTTTGGGCTCAGAAACTCGAGAAGACATTGTGTGCAAAAAAGATGGAACTTTAAGGAAATCAGAACCTAGTGCCAACGAAAATTTATCTTGTGTAGTTGTTTTTGTCATGGTATATTATTTTTTTGTGGCTGGAATGGTTTGGTTTGTTATATTTGCATATTCTTGGTACATGAGCTCTTTACAGGCTTTAGGTAAAATTATTTATTTACAGCTGTATGGTCAGGAAGATATTATTTTTTTTTGTGTTTTGCAGGGAAAATCCAGGATAGGGTGGATAAAAAAAGGGCCTATTTCCACTTAGTTGCTTGGAGTTTACCTCTTATTTTAACCATCACCACTATGGCTTTAGGTGAAATAGATGGAGATTACGTTTTAGGGATTTGTTTCGTAGGGTTTGTTAATCCTGCAGCTCGTGCAGGGCTGTTACTTGCTCCCCTTGCTGTTACTATGGTTGTTGCTGGTTATATTATAACCAGAGGTAAATAGAGTACTAGATAAAAGATATTTTTTAATTATTATTGTATAATTAGCTTTTATTTGGTTTTAAACTTTATTTCTTTTTATTTCAGGTCTTATACTACTTATTAAAGTAAAAATAGACAGCAGAGATATAATTTCTGAACATTCTAGTAGAAAAATTCGTTCAAACATAGTCAGAATGGGAGTTTTTACTTTATTTATAATCGTTTTTTGCATTATTACTTTTATTTATCACGGTTACGTTTTTATGAATTCTCATATTTGGGACAAAAGTCTACACGAATTTATTTTGTAAGTTACTTTTCTTTTTTACCTTATTCTTTTAATTTTTTTTAAAGGTGCCAGGTGCCAGTTACAGAATGTTACATGACATTCAATTTTCTGCTAATTTTTTAAATCGAAACTTTTATATGATAGTTAATTTTGTTATGAATCCTGTTTATAATAGACGATAATCAATAAACAGCCTGTTTCTCTCACTTTATTGTATTTATTTTCAGATGTAAATTGACAAGTCTCAGTGCAGACCATTCCCACTGTCGTAAAGAAGTTAGACCAAGCGTTGCAATGTTACAGTTGCAACTTCTGGCCATATTTGGAGCTGGAGGGGCTGTAGCATCCTGGGTATGGTGTGCACCCACTCTACATGCTTGGACAAGATATGTACGAAGGTATAGAACAGGAAATTATAAAATACCTTAATATTTAAAGAACGAGTTTCATAAGGTATTCAAAGTCAAATAGTCAAATTATTAATATTTTTATATGCAAACATTGCTCTATTTTTTGTTTGTTGCTTGGGCCATTTTACCTTATGGGACTCGTTCTTTAAAATTCTGTTTCAAAATCGTCCTGTCTTTCAGAAAATTTCATTGCGAAGTAGAAGAGCCGATAAAATTTCAAAAGCACAAAATAATAGCACAAGCGTTTGAGAAACGGAAAAAGTTCAACGAGGGCCGCAAGATTTCGATCGAGTGCCAGCCCCATTCCGATCCGGTAGGTCTGCATTTCGATCTTAACAGTGCTGCGAGCAACGAACTGAGTACCACTTGGGCGGCCAACCTTCCCAGGCTCGTGAATCGCAGAGGGGCTGTTCCAAACGAGGTGGCCACTTATTCCGTGTCCAGTAATTCGGAAATGAGCTACAGCCTCCAGCATATTAGCATCGAGAGTCGCAGGAACTCCGGGGAAAGCCAGCTATCGGTGCAGATTGCTGAACTTAAAGCCACTAGAAAAATTAATGCTCGAAGAAGGCACAACAGAGTAAGAAAAAAAAACTTTTTTGGGGTTCTGTCCAGAGACCAAAGTGAATTAATCATTTTTAGGTTCGTCGGAAACACGAAATTATTTCTGGTTCTCGCACCTCACGCCGTTACTCGAAGACAAGCACAAAACGTAACAGTAGCGGCAGCTTGGACTCGCATTTGGGCACCCAATTGCTAAATATGTTCAGCAACAACGCAAGTGTAAAAAATATGCCAAATCTGAGTAAACGTCGCAGTGCCAATGCGGGACTTGACGATCATAACTTGAACAATTTCCTTTCCAACACCAAAAAACTTATCCTTCCAGGTGATAAGAACTTGAGGAGGAGTCGAAGTGAAGAAGAAAACGTTTCAGTTACTTATTCAGAAAGTAAATTCAATGTCGTTGTTAATAATCATAGCAATAATCATCTCGATTTAAGTGACCAGCTTATTATGAAATCTTTAAGACAAGGTACAAAAAATATATTCTACCACACTCGTCATGTTAATAATGTTATGTTCCATTTTAGGGCTTCATATTAAAGAATTGCAGTCCAATTCTGACACTAATGATGAAAACGAGAGTAAAAATCATAAAAGCGAAAAATCGTCGTATTACAGCTCTGACAGTGATGTAGAAAGTTCAGACAATGATGCTTCATGCCCTGAACTCAAACAACTGTTACAAAATTCTATTAATTCATCGATAGTTGTGAAAGGAACCGAACAGATCAAGTAAATCTGCCCCTATTAAATAATTTTCAAGTGCCTTTCATACCTATGTACTTCCCCTGTAAGTATATCCTTGACTGACCTTTCCCCTAAGTTATTATATTTGTATGTAATTCTCTTATCAAAGACTTAATACTACCAAATACTCTTTGGAAGCATAAAATAATAATTTTTACTCATTAGAATAGTAAATCAACTATTTTATTCTAATGTAAGGGTAGAAAATTAAAATATCAATCTTACAATAAATACGTGCTTGTCTTAATATCAAAAATGACCCTAAATTGTACTACTTTCAATTCCTTTTCCTCAATATAAAACTTATCTAGTACGTAAATTATAAATGAAACGCCTTTTCAACTTAAAAAAGGTATTTATTGTTAATTAATCTACAGTTTACTGTTCTTTAACATCTCTCAATCGTCTAACAGCTGACCTGACTGAAGCAGCAGCCGTTGTTGAATATACCCAGGCTCCTCCAGCAACTACCCGTTTGCATCGCTTGCAGGACCAAATGCCAACAACTGTCCTCTTCATGGCATCCTTTAAAAAGGGATTACAAGGTAAGGGATCAGTAATAACAGGTAATTAAGCATTTCAGCTTACCTTTCCGCAAAAACTGCAAGAGTACTTGCTGTGCTGCGTGATTTCCATTTTCTTAACCATCTTACGTAGAGAAGCCCCATAACGGGTTCCATATTTTCCTACAATTCCTACCTTTTTCGTGCGCTTGGCCTGAAAAATATAACCTATAATTAACCTTAAAAATTACGGGACTTTCAAGAAAAATATAATTTTCATATGAAATAGCATAAAAATGACATATAAAATAAGGAATCTAATATGAATTAAGGAAGTTGATGTTTTCAGTAAAGATTAATTAATTTTACATACCATTTTTGATCTTTTGTGACCTTGTGTCAATTTTTAAAATATTTACAAAACTGAGAATTTCACAGACGCTGCCAACTGCCAACATAAAAAAGAATGTGTCTATTACATCAAAGCTGACAATTTTATCTCATTAAAAGAAATATATAATGTATTTATTTCAAGTAATGAAATTAATTATTTTAAGTTTGTTACAAAAAGAATGAAATTATCAAAAAGTGTAACTTTAATTTATGAAAAAAAATTAATTAAAATGTACATGTTATTTAGACACAATTTAAATTTGACAATTGTGACCTTGTGACAATAAACAAACTAAATGTCAAAAAAATGAACATGATGTGGTTAGAATTGAAATTATTTGAAAATATGTAAAAAAAAATACGAGTGATTTAGCTTTTTTATAGCAAAAAATGCATTTAATATTCATTTTAATTATTGTTGTAATCTGTATATACACTGTTACTTCATGGTAAGCTTTTCCACGAATATTTGTAGTTAGTAACTAACGATTTTTGCATGATAAGAACTGCTGATTAAGTTAATTTTTTGTAGGATTTTACCTAAAGTCATAGCAGTTATATTCGAGCACAAGTTTAAAGTAATTATAAAAATAGGAAGAATAGGTGTTCCTTACCTTAAAATTTATGATGTCAGCATTACTAAAAGCGGTTTTACAATCGTAAGTTATCAAAAATCAGGTATCTATAATATATTATCTTACGTTTATGCCCAGTTAGTTTAAGTAGCTAAGATGTTCCTTATGATTCTTTCAGCAAGTTGATGAAATAAGTATTAAAAGTAGTTTCTTTAATTCCGAGCTTACAAAGCTAGTCACTCTTGTTGTAAAAGATGTACGTGTTAATAAGGACATTGGAAAATCTGAATCAAAATGGGGAAGAGTATCTAATCAGAAAATTTCTATGGATTTTAGAGAGAAAAAGATTCCCCATTTCATTACAACATTTGCACAAGTTAGTGCTTCAATATTTTAAATTAAAATTTCTAAATTGTAGACAAATTTAAAATTTTCAGTTTATGGCTATACATATTTACAATATTTCTGCAATGATTCTTCATTCAGAAGAACCCGGTTTTCTTGTGCATGCTACAGCGACAGAATTGCATTTGGACGGTAGCGTCGTTCAGAACGCTAAAACATTGCTTGTAAATGCAAATCTTACTGAAGTATTTGCTAAACTTTTACGCCATCCAGAAAATAAAAATACAGACAATAGTTGTTTGGCAGAGCTTAGTTTTGCAATAAATATGGAAGCTACTCTTGTAGCCCAAGGGTCCTTATCAGTAGAGGTACATAGACATGTACTTAATGTATTTGTATTTTAAATTTTTAACACTTAATATTTTTTAGAAATTAAGTTTAACTGTTTCCCAAGCTACAACAACTATAAGTGATGGTTTTTACACTTTGGTACAAGAGCGAGAGCCTTCAGACATGCCGTCATCCGATAATAAAGTTTCTTATGATCTTTATAATAGAATTTATCCAATTATCCCTAAAGTAAGTTGAATATGTTTACGAGTATGTTAAAAAGTAATTAATACTAGTAATATAAATTGTAGAACTTTGTTTATAAAATGGAAGATGTTTCTATTCGAGGAGTAAACGAGAACAGTAGGACCGAATTTGTATCTGCCCTGCAGGCTTTTACTATTAGTAGCAAATTTGTTAATAATTCGGATCTTGATAATTATTTGTTGCCACACTTAAGACTTTCGTTACAACTGCTCGATTTACAAGTGCAGAACAGCAGGGAAAGATTGTTGTTATTAAAGAGCTGGTGTTTGGATGCAAGGGTAATATAAATTTATTGTCCTATTTATTGTTTGTTTTATTTGTATTGTTTTGTTAGCTCGAGGATAACGTTTTGAATCTTTATATCAAGTTAAATACTTTAACAGTAACTTATAATCACGAAACATTTAACAAGTGGATTCGTACCAACTTCTTCCAAGGTTCTAAAAGGACCCCAATCGTGAGGTCTTCCAGCACCGACTCAAGACTTCTTTTAAACGAAACAAGTCGCAAAGTAAAGAAAACTAGTGACAGTTTTTTGGAAAAATTAATGGCCAACGTTATGATAAATGGTTGTGCAGAATTTTGTCACATTTCGTCTCTTGTAAAACTCAATGGAAATCATTCTTCAATTGGGTTCAGTCATACAAAAGTTATTCTAGAACAAGCTCTGGAAATAAGAGGTAACAGACTAAAACTTATTGTCGTAAGAATATAATTTGTTATATGTACATAATTGTATTTTAGATACAAAATATGCATCTTTAATCCCGAGACTGATCTTATCAAATCGTCATTGGCAATTGGAGATTTTGGTCGAGTCTTTTTGGTGGAGTTTTAAAGAGTGGACCCAAGAGCCGATGACTTCCAAGAAAACTCATATTTGGGGAACCCCCGTCTACCTAGGAATGACACTAATTAAATTTGGAACATACGGAAATTCAGAAATTAAAATTGAATCATTGCTTGATACTTTGCAACTTGAATGGAGTTCTTATGCTGCGGAGTATATTCTTTTAACGTTAAAGTAATTAATTAATTTATATGATTTTTAGAGTTCTTATTAAAAAAAATTATGTTTATATTGTAGATGTATGAAGGATTATCAGACTAAAGAAACTGAGCATTTGTATAAGTCGACCAAAACAAAATTCCAAGAGTATCTTACCATAAATCTTGCCTTATCTCATATAAATCTTTTCTTTGCAACTCAGGAAAATGGTAATTATAATAATTTAACGTATTCTTGTATGTGTACATAACTAAATTTGTTATAGAATATGTGGTTACTCGCCTTAACTCTGTATCATTAGATAAATCTATAGACTGCACAACAGCCCAATTTAAAGGATTTAAAATGCTCACAGTCAAAAGTAGGGATTCTGGTTTCAATTGCATCAGAACTGAAGATATATCCGACTACATTAGTTATGTTAAAATGACCCAAGTAGAGTTCAAAACAAACACTGAGTGTTCTGAATTTACTTTGCATTTCCTCGAAGAAATTGTCGTGTATTGGAGTACAAATATTCACCTAAAACTTTTGTATTTGTGGAGGGACTGTGTAGAGTTCTGGGGAAAATTCCTTAAAGATACAAAACTACTTAAACAAAAATCTAATAAAAAACTGAACTACGTTTACAATTTTAGAGTCTTCGGCATGTTTGCGTTTCATATTCAAATATCTCCCAGTCACAAAGCAAAAGTTACAATTGGTAAGCAAGAAAAATTATTTAATTAATTACCTATTGAAAAGAATAATTCAATTATTCAATGTATTTTTTTTTTAAGATGATATGATGGTGTCCCATACTAAAGACAATCTGACAATTACTAACAAGACCGGTACAATTTCAATTGATGACGCTGAAATTTTTACTTTATTGGGATTGAATTTGTCGAGGGTGAAAGAGAACCAAACACTGCTTGAAGAAAGACTGGAAAACGAAAATATACAACTGAGATGGAACAATCCTTGGGGATTTTCTATCGACTCATTCCGGGCAGCTTTTCCGTATCAACACAATTTCGCAGATGCTTACAGAAACGAATTTGTTTCAGTCTTTAAATGGCTTAAAATTGTGCATAATAGGAAGAAAATGCCCTTTACAAAAGATAGCCCTCTTCCAAGTGATCTTGTAATAAATGTAAGTTAATTAGGTACTTTTTTAACAAATTATTTATTTTGTTTTATTTAAGGTAAAAGAATTTATCTTTGAAATGGGCGATGATCCGTTTGAAGTGAAACTGAGAGACAATTACGAACTGTTGCTCGATGAGTACAATGAGAGTTTGAAACGCCAAAAAATGCTTAAAGAAAGGGTACCATAGTAATGACAATAAATTTAAATTTTTATCTAATTTAATAATTTATTGTAGATTGAAGAATTGTGTAAAACCCACCTGCACTTGCCAGCTAAGAAAGTGGAAGAACTTTATGAAAGTTTAAAGAAAAAGAATGCTGAAATTTATGTGCAGAGGTCGAAGCAAATGAACTACGCTGTGCCACCCAGAACCCGACTGTTTGCCTGGAGTATTACTAACTTAGAAATCATGGTAAGAAAAGTTTTTTATTTATTTATTTAAAACTGAAATTTTTTTTTGTATGTATATATTCAGAAGTTTTATAAAAAATAGGTTTTGGCTGACCCTTCAATCCATGGTACAGAAAATGTGCTAAATATAATGAGAGAAATTGATAGAGACAGCCCGTGGCCCGAAGAGGGAATTGACTTTACGACTTTATGGTGCAGATACGTATCTTTAAAGTGCAAAGACTGGAAATTTCAACTAAGGGATTTTCCCCAACCATTGCTTGTGATACGTCAATTTTATATTGGCGGTCAACTTGTAGGAGCAGAGCAGGTGGCACCGAAAAGAGGTAAATTTCGAAAAATAATTTACAACACAACAAAATAATTTTTTTTTATTCAGATTAAGAAACAATTAATTTTGGTGTAGTTGTGCAAAATTATATTTAATTTTTCTTCAGTTAATTTGAGAAATTAAAAATATACAATATGCATAATTATATTAAATAGAATATAAGTTAAATGTTGGGTTTCGGTATTAATTTTTGTCCATCGTCATTTTTGATATCATTTTTATTAACTGCTCGCCTTCTTCGTCCGAAAGTGGGCAGTTGCAGTTGACTGAGTGCCTCCTGTACTGATGTGGCCACTTGTAAAGCATTTAATCCGAAATCTATCAATCCATCGATTATTTGCTCTTGGGACGGGATCCCGGGGATTGTAAAGTGTACATCGAGCTCTCTTTTGGTCTTAAAAGAAAACATTATGATTGCCTATACAGTGTGTCCATGAGACGGATTTGGATCTCGTAAAGGATAAGAGATACGGACTCGATTAATTGGGAAACAAGTTGTGCATTCTGGTGCCCATTAATTTGCCGTATAGAAAATTTTTAAATCATAAAATTTTATAGCTCGAAAGTCACAAAAATACACAACTTTCCTCTAATTTAATCGACTTCGTATCTCTTACCGTTTACAAGATGAGATCCTAATGCTATCCAATCTTTATTTAGGACACACTGTATATTAAAAACAGCAATAGGTATGACATCTTTGCTCATTTTTATTTTGATTTGATTATTCTTGAAATTTAGGAATTGATTTTATTTGGATTAATTATTTAAAATGTTTATACCTAAATTCCTGTTCAAATTGTTTTTATGTTTAAATTTAAATTTAAAAAACCAGCTGACTGAGAAAGTGAATAATTCCCAAAAGAGATAGTACTTAAAAATTCTTACCCTCTCTTCGTCCGAGTCCCTGTTGGGGGCTGCTATAACTTTGTGGAAAATGTAAAGAAATAGCAAAAACATAAACTTCTTTTTTAACATTTTTTATATAGTGATTATTTATTGTTAGGAGACTTGGTGCTCGGTCACGAATTGATTCAATAAAAACTCGAAATTATTTGAAATGGTTAAATTTTTATCACAACGGAAGTAATTTATTTAATATTAATCTCAGGGCTAAAACAATTTTTATTATTGTATTGCAGTTTCGTTTCGTGACTTTTCAACATTATTCTTTTATCTTATTAAAAATCAGTTAAATTATTATTAATGTTAATTACGTTCTTGATTTAATGTACATTGTATAGAGATTAATTTTGATTAGTTTTTGATTTAATACTCATTGTAATTGTATTTTTTTTAACTGATAATTCTACAGGGTTGCAGATTAATAATGAGTTTTATTAACTTTATTATTTATTTTTTTTTTAATTTAATTTAGTACAGTTAATTGGCAGAAGAACAGTTTCGTTTAAACAGTTTTTAATTTACTGAAAGCTTGTATATAATAAAAAATTATTTAACTATGTACTTATTGTCTTCAGCTAAAAGAGATGTAGAAGTGTTTCTGGGTGAGCCATGGGGTTCCACAACTATCGAAAGAAGTATGCTTCCCCAAAAATTCTACCATGATTTTTACTGTTCTGCTGAATCGTTTAGTTATGCATTTGGACCTTGTTGGGAACCTGTAATAGCACAGTGTAATTTAAGTAAGTTCTTTAATTTAGACTTTACAGTTTTTGGAAAATATTTTTTTTGTGCAGCATTCGAAAAAATTCAACCCATATCAAAAGATCCATCACCACCTCTACCATTCTGGGATAAGATGCGTCTTCTGTTACATGGTCGTTTAACTATGGAAGTTCAACAATTGACGATTTTACTTCATGCTTCCCTAGACCCTTATAACACCACCGAAGAAATGGAATTAACATGGAGCAAGGTCGTCATGGACTGGCTTAATGGTAAGCAACTTATTTTTTTTGTGCCAACAAAAATTGATGTTTTTTTTAAATAATGAATTAATTTTTTAGCCAAATTTCTATTCAAAGGCGACTTAAATATTTTTGTGAGAACCGCTTCCAAATACGACGATTGTCAGCTGGTACATTTGCCAAGCCTTAAATTAGTTATCAACATTCAGTGGATGTGTTTAGGGGATCCTAATGATCACCATAATGTTATACAGTGCGCACCAGATAAAATACCTGAATATTCTAGTAACCAAGTAAGTTTTTTACAATTTTCATTTAAATAAATTCTCTTATCCTTTTTATAATGTGTTCTTCGTTTTAGGTTCATGATTCATTTCGTGCATTCCGGTCTCAAAACGCCAACCTGAGCATATCTTTAGAAACAAAACCCTCTTCGACTCAGTCTCCAACCAACAGTTGTCCTGTTGTATCCCTCTACGGAAGCACATTGCGCTGGATAGAAAATTTAAAACTGATTCTCTCAGGTGTGACCAGACCTACTCGAAGGGGACGCATATTTAATAACATCAGACCCAGGAAAGTACAGCTCAGTCGACACTACAAGAAAGTTCACTTGCAAGTCGGTTTGCATAAGTTCCAGGTGTGTTACTGGATGTCATTCGCCATGCAAAGGGGCTTCGAACTGTTAGGGGGAAGATTGTCTTCAAGTTCTGGTAATTTTCTAATTTTGTTGTTTGATTTTTAGAATAATTGTGTTTTTATTTTAAGAGCACACATTATCGCTGGTTCCAATCGACGATGGTCTTAAGCATCGCCCTAAAGCCGAATGGTCCATAGTTTACATGAACTCTGAGCTCAATGATACGGAAATATGGTTAAAAAGTGCACTTCAAGAAGATCCTGAAAAAGAAGCCATCTCTTTGAGGCAACCGGTTGAGAAGTGCTTTTGTCTTTCAGTAGCAAAGGTGTCTTATGGTCGCGAGACAGTTTTACCCAACTGTGAACCTTCTGCAAAGGAGAGAAATAAAGAAGCCCCCACACACAAACTGGTTGTGTATGATCTGAGAGGAGCATGGACCAAGAGTAACAGAAATGTGGCTTTTGCACTTTTTGATACGTTTATGAAGACTAAGGTACCTAATTAAATAATTTATGAACAAAGTTCTCTTACACAAATTAAAAATTTAATACCATTAACTTTTAAATGTCCAGTACATATAAAAATTTAATTGTTTATTTAATTTGGTCCTTTTTTAACAGCGAATGAAAAAGAATTTATCAACAGATGCCATTAAGAGTATTAGAAAAGAAAACAATTCTACCCCCTTGAAACGCCGAAGTACTGACGCAGGGAATGCCCCACCAAACTCACAATTACCAGTACGTAACATTACTAACTTCACCTTTTAGTACAAAATTGCTAGAAGTTTTAAAAATGATAAATTAGTAGTTACTTAAATATCATTAGTAATTTTGGCCTTCTAATTATCTACATTTATTTATTTATTAATACTGTAATATAATTTTTTTTAGTCTCTCCCATCGACTTCGACATTAGAGGATGCGCCGTCTCCTAGTACCAAATTGCAATTAGGAAATGCAGCAAATATGTTAAAACAGCTTATCGCCGAAGCTGATAACAAAAACGTAGTCTTTAGTGATGATTTGTCTTCCGCAACCAGGCAGCAACAGTTGCAAGGACGACAGGCATGTCAAGAGGATGATGTATTGCACATGAACTGGCTCAGTAAGACATTTTTTTAATATTCTAAAGGAAAATTATATAATAACATTGTTTCTTTATACCTCAATTAATTTATGTATTATAATTACTATAGTTTCACTGGTTAATGCACAAGTGCTTCTTCGAGGCTGTGAAACGAAAGGCTATGTGATATTAAGTGCTGCAAATGCGCAGATTTTACAAAAAATCCACCGTCCTGTCTGGAAAGATAGGACCTTAGTGTCTAAGACAACTTGGGTAGGACTGCTAGAGTGCCTGCAGTATTATGCCACTGTTAATGCTGGACAGAACGATTCCATTAATGGCGAGTAAAGTTTTTAACCCGCACGAGATTTCTAAATTTATTTTATTTATTATTACAGAGAATATAATGTGGTTGACTGTTGACAACATCCAAGAGAAAGAGTCTACTGTGATATCAGAAATACTTCAAGTTCCCAACATGGTGGGAAGTGGTGTGTCTGTAGGAGCAGTGGTCAGTGATACCGTGGGTGCTGCTAGCAATAAAGACTCTCCGATACAGGTAAAAATAAATTGAAGATTATTAAGTCTTTTCTTAACTGATAACGTAATCATTTTTAAAACTTTAAAATTATTTTGCTCATAAATGATTGTAGTTTTTTGTCATATATTTTTATCCAGCTTCAACGTATAGTATCAAGATGTAAGTGTGAATTTTTCTACGTGGGTTATGGAGACATAAGCGTCGATCCTGAAGAGTTTGGTGAAGTGCCTCCTCCGCCTCAGGAAGACGTGGGTCTCTGGGACCACAGACAAACCCCTGCAGATGCATTCACACTCATGCACCACGACTTAGACGTCTGTACTAATTCCTTGCAGGTAAATAATTTCAAAATATTTTTTTATCAGTAAATGTATATTTTTAACAACCTGCAATAGTTCTCTCATATATAGTTAGAGATTTGTTGATTTAAATATTTCAGTATGCCATGTTGTTGGACATCGTAAACAACTTATTGCTCTATGTAGAGCCTCATAGGAAAGAAGCCCTGGAACGTCTGGCTCGTATGAGGTTCCAACTTCAATTACACAGTATGGAAGACCAAAGGAGGCCCATTCAGAGCTTACAAAACCAAGTTCGGTCGACAATCAGCAAATTGAGAAGACTTGAGAAAGAAACTTACTTGATCAATAAAGCTTCACAGGAAGAACCGAACAATGTGGAGCTTCTTCAGGAGATTGAGAAATTGGAGAATCTGGTGGGTTATTTTTTATGAACTGTTGCTTCGTTTAGCGCTTTTATTTTAATAGTTGGATTCCCTGAAAATTGCTCGCAGTATTGGATTTCCCGAAACGCAAAGTATTTTATCTGCTGTATTATAAAAATGTATTTTTATCATTTCAAACAATTGTTGCAATTATTTTAAGTATAAATATAACTGCCTTAACGTAATAATAAATTTCCTACAGGTTTATGAATGCAAAGATGTACTGAATGCCCAAAGCGAAGAGCTGGACATGATGATTTCTTGTTACAAAGAGTCGCAATTGTTAGCCAACAGTCGATTGGCCACTACAAGAAATAACAAGCCCCTGACTGTTGTGAGGGCCAACGAAATCTTCTTTAAGCATGCCCAATGGCGACTTACAGAGGCAGATGGGCAGATTGGAATTGCTGATTTAGTGTTAAGTAATTTTTTGTAAGTATAAACTACATATGTAGGCAATAATATATTTGTATATGTTATGTTGTAGGTATACAAAAATATCAAAAAGTGACGACTCAGTAGAACATTTATTAGAATTGGGGTACCTTAGGATGACCAATTTGTTACCAAATCAGCCTTATAAAGAAGTACTTGTTCCAACAGAAATCCAAAGTAACATGCCTGTCGAAAACAAGGCACGTAAACACAAATAAAGAGAAATCGTTTTAGATTGTTGTTAAAAATATTTTACTTTTTTAGAGGGTTGTTAGGGTGTTTTGCAGAGAAAAGCCACCTGTTGGTGGTATATCAGTTAAGGAACATTTTGAAATCAATGTTGTGCCATTTACAATCGGTAATAATAACGTAACTTTATGTTAATTAAAAATTAGAGCCTTCAAAACAATTATTTGAATACATATACTAAAATTTAAGCTGTTTGATAGGTATTACAAAGAAGTTCTACAACACTATGTTGAAGTTCTGTTTTCCGGAAAAAGATCCTGAAAATATTGAAGGGGACAGGGGAGAAGATATTGACATGGAGTCAAGGGGTAAAAAGTACAGGAGTTCAGGAAGAGGCAAAAGAGATTCCAATTTTTACATTCCCATTGATGATGTAGAAAAAATGAAGGTAATAATTAATAATTAATTACCATATCAAAAGTATTTCTTAAAACAGAACAATTTGGTATTTTTAATTAAACAGGAAAGAGCAGAGAAGAATAAATTGTTCATCTATATAAAAATACCTGAAGTCCCTGTTCGGGTGAGCTACAAGGGAAACAAAGAAAAAAATTTAGAAGACATCAGAGACTTCTCCCTCGTAATTCCCACTTTGGAGTACCACAATGTAACCTGGACTTGGTTAGATTTATTATTGGCAATGAAGTCAGATACAAGACGTGTTATTTTATCACAAGTGAGGCTTTTTTTTTCTTAAAAGTCAAATAATAAGACTTTCATTACTTAAAATTTAAGAATTATAAATTATTTTTTTTAATAGTAATTAGAATTACTTTTAGTGGTGAATTCTTGATGAAACTTTATCAATAACAAATTATAACATAAGAGGATGTACATGGAAAGTTTCAATTAGCTTATTGTAAACTCTGACAACTATTTTCGTAAAGTATTTGTTAGTTTACTCTGTTTAGATTGAAACAGTTGTCAAAGTTTACAATAAACGAATTGAAACTTTCCATTTACATCCTCTTTTATTTTAATTTCAATTCTTTTCTTTTTAAGGCAATCAAACAGAAGCTTACAATAAAAAGACACACAGGGTCTTCTGATGAAGCAAACCTGCCACACGAAGAAGATAAAGCCAAAATTCTTTTCGGTGCAAGACACGTATGTCATTTTTGTTTGATTTTTTTGTGTTTTCTTAATTAATGTTATATTAATGTTTCAGGCTACTGAAACCCGAAACTCTAAAAGAAGCGGGGTTTTTAAATTTGGCAAATGAACAAAGAAAATTTATTAGTCGGTAAGAAATCCCAAAATTCATTCATAATTGTTTTGTATTGATAATGAACTAACTAACTAGTCAATTTAGTTACACATACTTAATTACATTTATCAGTTTTTTAATTGAAAAAGTATTATTTTTTTAAATACAAATTTTATTATTAGATGCACAAAGTATATAATCTTAAAACAGTATTTTTCTGAATTGAATTATAATAAATTTACATAATTATTAGACTTCTCAAAAACCTCCCAAAAAGCCAGAATTCAGTTCTATTAATTATATATGTACTATTTATCGGTCTTCTCCCTTGCCTCTTTTAAAACGCATTTTTTACATTACGTATTTATTTAATCAAACTGTTGTTGTTATTATTGTTGTCGTTATCTCTGATTGTTTGTGGAAGAAAAAAATAAAACTACAAATTTATATATATATATATGTGTGTGAAAGTTGGTTAATTTTTATTATTGATAATTCTACAAATATTTTCGTACAATTGTATGTTAATAAAATTTTCACGAATTATATGGCCACGTTGTCCTTTGCTCATGCCCCCTGTACTTGCCCTTATATTTTAGACCGGTAACTATCGTTGAACTTCTATTAAAAGCAGTCAAACCTTTGAACATTGTGTCGGTTTCTGAAAAATACAGAAAATAATTAATCTTCTTAAAACACAGAGCTGCGCTTTCATCAAAAAGGCTCCAAAGCATTTAATGTACTTTGATATTTGAAGGCCAAAAAATTGAATCCTTTGAAATACAAATATTAATTATTTTTATTAAATCAAAATTATATCAATAACTCTTCTAAAACAATTAAATAAATGTAATTTTACAAACCTGGATGGAATCTGTGATATTCGTATTGAACATGGAGGTTCTTTGGTAGCTCCATATTCTTCAAAGTGTCCAAGGGTGTAACTTTGCTTATTGGTGTGCTATAAAATTTGACTACATCTTCTAAGGTCTCGATTTGATGCAACATTGAATTAGGTACGCTATGTTGAAATTCGAGAAAACAGGAATTTAATATAGCGAATCGCTTATTTAAATCGTCTAGTTTGTATTTTGAATCGGATAAGCCTAAAGCACCTTGAAATATCTTTTCCAGTTTGCTTTGAAGATCCTCTGGCGGTTGGTACTCTTTTTGGGGACGTAGAAAACTGAAAGAATGAGAAACTTTTGGGAAATAATTTACAGAAAAGGTAAGGTCAATTTTTACTATCTTTAAATTTTTATTCCTAAAATCTAGCAATTCGTTACAAAATCAATTAGTAATTATTTTATAGAAAAGTTCGTAACTTTGAGAGGTAAAAGAAATAAGTAAAAATTTAGAAAAATAAAAGTATCCTCGCTTCCCTCTTAATGAAAACACTCCGTATAAAATGATAAAAAAGAAAATTATAGTGCAAAATTGGAAAATTTGAAAAAAGCAATAATTTTGTTTGTTCTCTTTTATATTAAAAAATATAAATAAATTGATATTCTCAACAATTTATATGTAAAATAAGTTATTAAGAAATTGAAGGCAACTAATTAATTTATTTCTTTAAACAAATGATAATTAAGTAATACTTTTACCTAAAAACTTAAAAAATGATAAAATATTTTATCTTTTAAAAAAGAAAAGCAATATAACAATTATATTTTTAGTAAAACTAGATATTTGTAATCAAAGTAATACACTATTAATTTGGTTGCCTATTAGTTTTGCTATGTAATGTGTGTTGCATATAAAGAACAAGTTATTAAAAAAAAAATTAATGTTCCTAATGAAGTTTGCAATTAAAAAAATGATGGGGAATAAAATAATTTGAAAAAATATAATGATATTTGCGGAGAAAATGCTGGATCGAAAGGGAATTTTCAATTTTCATACGATACGCGCAGTATCAGATTTATCGACCTCGTCCGGTGGCTCCCCCTGCCGTCTAAAGTCTATCTACTAAAACAAGCGAAAGCTGGTGATTGTTAATTTCCCCGCACAAGTGGCAGTTGATTGCGGTCTTAGATCGAGTACACACCCTTTAGCTGCCAAGGATTTCGCCGACGAGTCTATCTTAGGTCCTACTTTCCTGTCTATGCCCTTCTTTTTCTCGGCCTTCGTCGCATAAAACATCGGGTACACCTGGACATACAAAAACAAAAACGGGAAAGTGATTGTCGGTAGTTGAAAATTTCAAAGCAAGTGACAACTCGTGTGTAAATGTGAAAGTGCGTGTGTATCGTCGATACACAAATGATCACTTGAACTGTATGGTTAGTTGATAGTGCGTGAATGTGAAGAATTATGTTAAAAAAAGGGTTATATTTACGTTTCTAGTTGAAAAAGTTTGGCCTGTTTTCAAAACACCGTGTTTCACAAGCGCCGCCATGGTTGCTACTTTTATGCGGACGCTACAAGTTACGACGTAACTTAATGACGCGACTCGTTTTAGTGTGAAGTTGTTGCGCTAGGGACGTATGCGATTTCTACGTTCAGACCGTGAAACTGTAAAATGCCTCGGTCTTCCACCGATTGGAAGCGCTGAATTAGTGTGGCTTGTTGTTTCCTATCCGCCATTTTGCAGTCGCGATAGAAAGGCAAAAATCTTAATAAATGTACATGTTAGAGTCGCGTTTTTTGTGATTTCGGCGTGAAGTGCGTGTTTCAAGTGTCGTGAAACCAAATTCTTAAAGATGGATCAACGATGACGCATCAAAATTTTCAAACTAACGGAGCTAGCTTGGAGGATTGCCACACAAATTTCTTTGCCTTGGTAAGTAAGCAAACATTAGTAGAAAAGTGTAGCATGTTCCGAATGTGTGTCACGGCACATACAAGTGCCGCATTCTTTCGCTTCCTCTCATTGTAAATAAGAATACTTTCTTCTATCGTTTGTTACGTTTTATAACCTTGAAAGTATGACAAAGTTTTCCGAATAGCTATTCTTACTTATTATTCATTTTCAAATAGTAAACAATGCACGAGTAGCATTGTTTATCATTTTCGTCTGCAATATCCCAGAACTTTTCATTAATTCTCTCGTTTTGATAGTCAAAAATCGAGAAATTAGTAAATTTCAGTTGTAATGTACTATAGCAGTGAGTGCTATCACGTTTCAGATAAACGTGATTAATATTTTCGTATGTAGCTTTGACACAAGATAAACTGGACGTTGTATGTTTATTAAATAAGAGGGAACCTGCCTGCTTGTTTGTTGGACATACAGACATTTTCCTGTCCTGTTAATTTTTAGGTTAACTTTAGTTTTTACCCAAGTCCATTCTCGTGTGAACGAACTGTCTAACTGTGCCATGTTGCCAGATGTCGGCGTAACGGTCTTCGTATCCTAACGTTAGCCTTCCATGGATATCTAGATCTTACGCCCGTTTTGTTTTCGGTTAGAAGTCTCGAATATGAATCCAGTTTCAGCGGGCAGTAGGTATTTTCCGAGATTTTTCGTTGTATTGTTTTCCTCATTTCACATAATAATAGGTACTTACTTACAATTAGTTTAGTTGAACCACTGCTTTATTGTTTATGTTTACCAAGACGTTATCTTTCGTATGAAATTACTACGTGATAATTGAAAGGTCGTTGAGTAGGTGATGTTTTTTCTAATGTACAATAAATTGACGTTTGTTTATTTACTTATTTATTTACCGTTTAAAAAAGCTTTCTTCTTTTGGAAAAAATAATACAATTCATGTTAGATAAACTATTATACACAGATTCATACAATTTATTTACTCTTATTTGCTGGACTTTTTTGTAATGCTCCATTTAAGAAAGTGAGAGGTATGTATTAGCCAGTGGCGTGGAGTGATATAATACATTTTATGGTAAAATTGTTACCTCTAATATAAAAATTTTGCTTTGGACATGATTGCCTTTTTAATAAATAAGTACACGTTTATCTAAACTGCCCAATATATTTTATTTTATATATTTATTGACGTAACGGAATTTACAAATTATAACAACCTAGTAACCCAGTTATTTGTATGAAGTCATTGGGCTGCAAAAACAACTCAAAAGAACTGGTTAATGCTGATGCAGTATAATTTTAAAATCCATAACAATTATTTGTTCATGGAACAATATATAACGTACGTCTATTCTTTCTCACTTTAATTGCATAAGAAAGATAATGAATGATAAATTACAATAATGTATTGCGTAGGTATGTCGTTTCTAATGACGTTCGCGATATTAGAAATGAAAAGGTTAGGTTGGGATTGGTTGTCACATTTGACATTTTCTGTCAACTTAACCTATATTTTATACTGTCAACATTTGACATACACCTCATTCAGGTGACGTGATATTATTTCAGTATTTAAAAAAAAAAATGCCTAGGTACGGGCGATATTTTGTTTTAAGAAGTTGCTGTCAACATTATTGTTATTGTACATTACCCGTTTGTAGCTGTTTTGTTAATTTCGGTTTCTTATCTTATCGTATTGGTTATACTTAATGTGTTACAACATTACATAAATTACACATGAAGTACCTACCTACCTATAGTACACACACACATAGATAAGGTCTCTCTGATTTGCAATAAGATAATTTGGCATTTACTTGTTATTATTTATAATGCAGATACAAATGATGCAATAAGTAATACCAGTCATTAAAACTATCAACTATCTTTCCATATAAAAAAAAAGGAATTAACAAGATTGTGGCTTATTATTCGACATTGTTGTTATTTTGTTTCTTTATAAACATTACAATTGCAATCGACCAAACAAATGCTGCTGAGAGATATTTTAAACAATAGTGTAGAAGTTAATGAAAAGAAATATTTTTCAATAGGTAGGTACGTAAAAGAAAGAAAACAAGTGATTTGGTTTGAAACATCTGTTTAGGTACAAATATGTCTGTGTTTATGTTTGTGTGTATGGATTACTTTAAATACTTACCGTCTGTGGTTGGTTAGTTAGCTTTCTTAGATACATATTTAGAGGTATGCGTGTGTGGTGTTGTGTTATGTACGTGAGATTACGCGTTCGTGTGTGCATAGCATAGCGTGGTGTTATCTTTTCCCGTCGAACAGCTGCACTTGTGTCACCGACTGTACTCCGAATGACCGCAACGTTGCCACGTCGTACGTGAATTATTCGGAAACGTAATTTTTTTTTTTTCTAGTTACTTTAATCATGAATTTATTTTATTGCCATTGGTTGGTGTTTTATTTTAAGCCATTGGTAGAAATTTGGGGCAAGATTTTATTTAGAATCATGTGAATTAATTAATTTTTTTTTTTTAATTAGTGATAATATATTTAACAAGGTGCGACTGTTAGATGTGAACTATTTACAAAAAAGCCAGATGACCTTGAAATTATTTTATACATATAGAGACATCAGACTGCTTTGTCGCGCCGGTATATGGAGGATGCAATGGAATATTTACTATTAAATTTTTTTGTGACAAATTTTTGCAAAATTTATTTTTTTGGCACACAAATGGATGGTTTTATTATTTTTTTAACGTCCTGATTTAAGAGTTTCGTGTGACTTAATACGTCGAAAAAAATTGGGCCAATCGAAATTGCAGTAGATTCAAAACTACCATAATAAAAAAATATGTGTCTCAACTGTTGAACTTTAAATACTTACTTAAAGGTATGTACAGTTGTCATCATACTTCAATTAATCAAATAAATATCTTTCAATACAAGAGACCCTGAATTTATTAAAAAAAAAAAAAAACAACCACATGAATCTTTTTATTAGATAGCGTAATAAAATAATGCAAGATGTCTTACTGGTTGCATAGTATCGCTATTAAAGTGAAACATTAAAATCTTACATTATCAAGGGATTCCCCAGAAAATTCGACTTATCGAAGTTCGCGCCAAATATCTTATTCGAGTAATGGCTGCTATTGCTAATCAATTTGTTTCGAGTTATCGAAGATTGACTGTATGTATTTAAATTGATTAATAGTTTTTGACCTATTTCTCTACATACATATAGGTATGTACAATTTTATTATATATAAGAATAGTGGAATGTTTTCTTTACCACCACAAAGACATTAAATATTTACATTGTGCAGGTGTTACATAAACTCAGAATGTGTGCATAATATAAATAACTTTGTAGGTAGTTCTAATTACGTATAAATGATAAACCTAAAAAAGGGTGGAAATTTTGGAAAATATATTTTTCCACAATTTTCAGCCAATTAAACTCGTTATAACGGATGTTTCACTGCCAGCTTTAATTTAAGTATGTTTATATATCCATCGTGTATAGCAAGAGTGTATGTTGGGTTGCATATTATTGCATTGAGTGCTGCCAGATGACCAAACCAGATTATTATTTAAATTGGATACTGTATATTAAATCGAATTTTATGTGAAGTTCGTTAAAATTCGTAAAGCCATAAAAACCTGAATGAGGTGTTTGTCAAATGTTGACAGTTGACAGTATAAAATTATAGGTTATATTATGTATCTATAGCAACAAAAAAAATTGAATGCAGTATGATGGTAACGATGAAACAATTGTACTATAGGTATTTTGATTAAAAAAGGCAACGTTGCCAAACCATTTGAAATCGAATTTTCTAACAGAATGTCCTCTTTGTTCTGTTCGTATGTTATCACATCTGTATAAGTACTGTGAAGTTCGTTAAAATCCTTGGAGCAATTTTCGTAAAATAAATTAGACAAAAAGTGATACATAATTTCTACAACAGAATATTAATTAACGAGTCACGAGTGATGCTGAATCATTTGACTGTGGAAAATTTAAAAGCATTAAAAATACAATGGTTTCTGTATGCTCCATTTGTTATTTATTTTTGATACATAAAAATACTTTTCTTATTGTGTAAAAATTTGAATTTTATTATCGTTTGCCTCCGTAAAGAAACCTATCCTAAAATAATAATTACTGTTATAATGTTTACAATGTCGTCGTTCCTTCGTAATGCCCTTGATGTAGTAAATGGTGCAATTAACTTATTATTACTTTTTATTAGTCGCAAAAAAACATCAATTTCCATTCATGCGAAAAGCATCACCTACAACAACTGTACGAACGTTGTTACAATTTCGTCGTTTTTACCGTGACTGTACGTAATTATAATAATATCACAAATAACTATGTTATGTACTTAATGTACTGTCTTTATATTACAACTATTTATTTACTATATATGTATATTGATTATTTGTATATATGTGTATGTACGTTCCTCGACCTCTTTAAAATTTCCCCCCCTTTTTTTTTTTATTTGCTAAAAGGGCGCGAGTTTTTTTGGGGTTTCGTTCATGACGGTGATAACGGCAGTGCTCTGGTGGTTTCTCGAACAGATTTCGGTTTATCCGATTGGCGTGCAATAGGAGGGCGATCGTCGCCGTCGCCTGCGGCCCGCCCGCGTCAACGAAGGACGGGATGATGGCGAGAACGTGCGAAACAAATTAATAACGGATTATGATCTATCGGACTTCGTACCAGTGGCGTAGACGTTATCGTTTAACTGGGTTACAGAAAACTGTCGTAAAATAACATTTTGGTCCCTTTCTCTTAAACTTCATCGTTGTAACGTTAAATTATTTTTATTACTTTGTTAAATTTTTAAAACATTTAGCAACGTTGCCTAATTGTTTTATTTTACATTATGGGAATTACAGTGTTGTTTTGATGCAAAATTTCAACTTCTTTCTCTTTAACAAAATTATCTAAGTAATGTACAGAAGAAAATAATTTATAGTAAGAATTTAAATAGAAGAAAACTAGTCATTTGACAGCACCCGGTGCTACGATATGCAACTTATCATACACCTTCGATATCCACAATGCATACAGATGATGGAATTCTTTTGCTAGAATATTTTTAAATAATTTGGCAACGCTGCGTAATATTGGTACTTTATCTTAACGATATTGTAGTATTGTTTTTTTGCGAAATTTCAGTCTCTTTTACTTTTAACTGGGATCATTTAAACAGAATATTGAACAAGAAATAAAATGAATCTTCGAATACCTTTGCTAGAGTATTTATATTACTTTGTTGATCTTTTTAAAACATTTGGCAATGGTGGTTATTTATTTTTTTATTTTATCATCTTACAATGCATCTGGCAACTGTTTTTATCTTTACCTTTGCTAAAACATGTTTATTACTTTGTTGAACGTTGACAGACATTTGACAATGCCGCTCAGTTTTTTGTTTTTTACTTTATTTTATCAATATAATGTTGTTTTTTTTTTTTTTTTTTACATCCAGTGATATAATTAGTTTCTTTTCTTGCGATTAATAGGCAAGAAAAAATTCAAAATTTTTCAAAAATTCTACCGAAAACTTATTTAATATTTCAATCTATTGCATGTAGGTAGGTGTATTGAGATTCTCTTGTTCTTTATCTATTATTGTCATTATGCTTATCTAATCAGACTCGCAAGTTTTAGAAATTTAGAAGTAAAATAACAATAGTCGCAAAATTGGTATCTATTGTGACGTCACTATGAGGTTATTATCCTATTCTTTTTTTTTTTTACTGCAACAATGCCAGAAGCACACAGTTGCCAACAGTAATCAACAGAAACAAAAAAACAAATAGGCACTGTTGTTATAACTTTTGTGTTCCAAAAAAAGAAAAAATGTATATGTACCTATTATGTAATTCCAACAATTATGCTTCTCTCATTATTAGGTTTAGATTTGCTACAATGAATTGAGTGAAAATATGCAGATTTTGTGTTAGTATTATAAACAGTTGAATACATGGGCATTGTTGTGAAATTTTTTAAAGACGGGTTTCTTTTCGTCACTGGATTGTTTCTGCTAGATTCTAGAAACATGCGAGTGCGAGTACGTTGTCCCTTTACGTAGCGTAGCGTTCTACTTACTTGTAGATGGTACAGCATAAAGTAAAATGTTCGTTTCTACTTCCGAAGGCTGGTTTGTAAAAGCAGTGGCGTAGCACAAAGGGGGTGAATAATAATAAATTTTTACTCGTATTGTAAGTGTTATATTATAATTTTAAATTTTATGTAGATAATATACAATTAATTTATTATTTATTTTTGCTTATACATTAATTTATTTTCTATTTAATTAACGTATGTTAGTTCGTTAGTGTTATTTATTTATTTTTTTCGTTCTTGCGCTGACGCTGCTTTTTTCTGAAGAAACCACTTTCACCTCAGACACCTACAAAATCGATAGTAGACAGACCATGAGTGTGTATGTGCATATTTACGTGTACGCTTATTTTGTTGCGAAACTTGTGTGTTGGTTAATTGCCTAGAACTGATTAATTACCTATTATAAGAATCACACTTATAAATTCTGAGTTTCTATCGACTTTAATTTATAAATTAATTTTTATATGGGTCAATCTAGAAAGGCGAGGATCCACATAATTTTTTATTAAATTCCTGTCGGTAGCTACGTATCTTCGTAGGGTAGGATTTTGGGGGGGGGGTTGAGAACGTTCCACTCGAGTGTACATACAGTGAAGTCAAACTGACTTTATTGTTGGGGTCAATTTAGGAAGGCCTAAATTTTTGTTAGCCGCAATGTAGGTCTTAACGGATTATTTTTTTTTTTTTTTTGTTGCAGACTGAGCTCTCCGGTATAAAATGGCGTAAACTGGTGTGGAGTGACGGAGGTGGTGGCGGTTTGTGCCCGACCGGGGTGTCCTCGGCGCCCCTCGACGACCCGGTCCTCCGGAGTTACGCGCGCTGTCTCGCGGCCGACATCCTGTGCGTGTGGCGTCGCGTTCCCTCGCCCCGTGGCTGCGGCACCGACAACCTGCTCGACTTCGTCGGGGCACCGGCCCCCCCGACGCAGCCGCCGCCCGTCGCCGCCACGCATCCACCGCCTCTCAGCCTGGCGGCCGCCAAGGAACTCTGGATCTTCTGGTACGGCGAGGAACCCGATCTCGGCGAGCTCGTCACACCGGAACTACTAGCGCAAGGTGAGTCTCTTCTTATCTCAATTATTGTGTAAAAAAAAGTAACGTTACTACTACTGCGCATGTGCAGTAGGGCAACTAGGCTAATTTACGGTACTTCAAATTGAAAAATGTCAGATTTTTATTTTCTACGTAGGTATATTTATCGCCGTAGCGTCGTACAAAGCTCGACGGTGTTGTAAAGGTATCAAAAATATTAGGAAGTTAGTACCTACCTAGCGAGGGAAATTTTCATCACCGTGAAAGCAATCAGGGTAATGGAATGGTCGATCGATAAGGGGTTTTACGCTAATTATGTATAACAATTAAGGGAAGGAACGAGCGTACGTGTGTCGTAAACAAACGGGCTGGTACAATAAATAAATTAGCAAAAATATGGTAGAATTATTAATATTAGTAATTGTTGTAAAAGTAAACGCAAATAAGTTACGTAGTCATTTCAGTGGCAGCTCGTGATAAAATTAAGGGAACGTTGTGCTGCATCAAATACAGCTCATTTAAATCAATAACTAACTATATGACTTTTAGATGTAGGTTAATGAATACGGGGGACGTTCCAATAATTGAATGCAACCCAATTTTAAGTCTAAAATACCAGAAAATATGGGAACTGAAGACATTTAATTATTGTTTTTATGGCAGCATTTTATTATAAATTTTCCACAAAGAACAAAAAAGTGGGGGGGGGGCATATTGTTCGGGTAGGAATCTAGTTTTATTGTATGTCGTTTTCTTTTTAAGTTTTAGGATAAAATCAATAACCATCTGGCGTTTGGATGTAGTAGTAGTGTAATATATACGGGGGGCGTTCAAATAGAAAATTAAGTTGTGCTGCATATCGACCAGTGGCGGCTCGTCAACTACAGAAAAATAATTTAAAAACTATTTATATTGAGTTTTTTTGGGCTTCTTAAACTACCTCTAGTTCCTCTTTGGATAAATTTTGAATTTTCCCTTGATCTACCCTTATATGAATGACATGACAGCCACAAAATAAAAAAGAAAATTGAAGACGACACAACCAGACGGTTTAAGGTAAAAAGATACGTATTTAGATAAGCAGCCAGCAAAAGGGGCAACGTTGCTGCTTGACGCGTGATATCATCCATCCTACCTACCAACACACCACCACGGTGCGGGTTGTACACGTATTGATCAAGAGTGCGACGAACGCTCTCACAGGCATGCAGCAGCAGGCTGTGAGAGAAAATGCCTCACACCGCTATCGACGATGATACGAACGAAGGCAGGCGGCGGTGGCGGTGACGACGGGGTAGTCCCCGTGGGCGCAGGAGGGTGGGTTGACCGTATCGTACAACAGTTCGCGATGACTGACGTGTTGGGGTTAACCGAGAGGAGAGATTTTCGCGCGAACGAAAAAAAAAAAAAAAAGAACGCAGATTTCAATTCGGAGACGCTATTTTAACAGAGAGGTGGAGGGCGGTAGGAGGAGGCAGGTTTTTACGCGCCTGGGCGGTTTAGGGTTGGTTGTATCTACATAATTACCTGTAAGTGTGTGTGTATTTTTCTCCTTAATACACACATTGGTAATTAAATAAATTTCTGCCACCCAAATTTATTTTGCAAGGGTTGAAATGGGTCTCATTCAGATTTTAGTTAGGTTAATTGGTTAATAAACTTAACAAAAAAAAATTAATTGAATTTAGGCGTTGGAGTATTGGGGGGATATTTTTTCTTAATTATTTTTTTAAATACTTACTAGCATAATTAAAACCGCTCATATTTACATTATATCTACATATTTTTTAATAGAAATTTTTTTTGCTACGCCACTGCGTGTGTTTGTGTTTATGTGTCAACGTGCGTATGCGTTGTTGCAAATTTTACTTTTTTTGCTGTAGATGTTCGTACTTTTTTACTATTGTTGGATATTCGTACTTTTTATTTTGTCTTATTTATTGGGGCCCGTAGTATTTATTTATTGTATTATTGGGAGTAGTGACAAAAAGCGTTGTAATTTTCGATTCATTCATTCATTCATCATTCTGTTGCCTCCCGCATAATATCACGACAACCGCGATCATATTCTCAGCCGCGCAAAAAATTAATCCATCCAAGGTGGCCGTTGTTGGCGTTGCGCGGTGCCTCTTACATCTTACTACAAACATACTACCATCTCACAAAATACACACATCCCAATAATGAATACGTAGGCGCATATTTGTTGCTCGCCTGTACGCAGACGCGTCCGATTCTCGATCCGCGCGATAACAACCGATACACGGACGATAATAAAAACGCAACCGAAATAAACGGCGGCGGAGCGGGAATTGCTTTACGTCATTATGACGTAACGCGTGACGTTTGCCGTGTAGAGCTGTTCAAGCCGCTGCTGCTGTGCGCCGCCACCGGCGCACCACTTATTGTTGTCCGTTGAGGATCTAAGTGGGCTACCGTTGTATTGCTGCTCTCTTGTCGCTGCTCGCCCACAAGCGCGGCGTTGCCACGTGCTCCCCTATCGAAAGTATGTTACCCATTATAAGGTTTTTATGGGTTTTTAAGGACCGTGACAATAAAAGCGGCATCTTTACGTCTTGCTAATCGCTCAAACTAGTAGCTAAAGTTTTTATTTTAACGATAAAATGTGCAGGTTATTTTTATATTCCGGATCTTTTTTCTTTTATCTATGTACTTAAGTATGTATGATAATAGTGTTAGTAATACATGGTGATAAAAGGTGTAATAAAAGGCGGCAGGTGGCAACGCTAATCACTAATAAGCGTTACAATAAACTTATTTTTAGTAAAAGGTAAACAAACAAAAGTTTACACGAAATGAAATCAATTCAAATGCAAGGATATATTTACAAGGTCGTTTGGAAAACTACTTCCACGGTAAATTTCTTTCGAAGCTAATTTAATTACGACGGACGTAAAATATAACAACAGATTTTGTTCATATTTATGGAATATCCCAACGAACAAACGAACGAACGGGCTCGTGATAGATAAAGTAAAAGGGTTTATGAAACGCCCAATTCCCAAAAATAAAACGATCAATTCTTCCTATAGACACCCAAACTAAAAATAACTCGGCAACGTTGCAATCAAGGCACACCACGACGAATATTGGTTAATTAAAAAAGAATAAGTTTCACACTTCGTGTAATTTTTTTTTTTTTTTAAGCCTCCGATGTATTTTCATTTCTGTTATAGGTATTCACCACCAACGAATTTATTTTATCATCTCTACCTGTACATTTTTTTTGTATGTTGTACCTTATTATACATAAGTAACCCGTTTTTCTCGATCATCTCGTGTCTTCTTTCTATGTCGTTATATACCTACGTCTGTCTATGTGTGTAGTGCCGAACCGGCCACTACTTTTAACAATAAGTCAGCTCGTTTGTTCGTGTTTTAACTTTGTCTTGTGTAGTTTTATCTTTTACTTGTTGTTTGTGTCAACGTCCAAAATAACTGACATACTTGTGCAGCCTGTATTTTGTCCGTTTTCACTCGAATCCAAGTTAAATAGTCCCAGTCCAGTCCCACTTGTGTGCAGGTGTAAAATCGTCGTTAGAACATGCAAACTTTATTTACACTGTTGCCTACCCACCCATCCAGATATCCGTTTATATACAAATTTAATAAATACACAATTAGTTAACTACAAAAATACTCTTTGTATTGTCATAAATAATATGTATATAAAACCCAACTCTGTTTATATTTATTTATTGCAATAATAATGTGTTTGGATGTTTTTTTGTTACGATTGGCAACGTGGGATTGCTGCGGTTACCAAGGTCTTCTGTGTTGTGCGATTGCCGCCACGGTTGCGGCCGGTCGGTTGGCGCGGCTATTTCCGTCGCACCAATCGCGACCGCAGATCGTCGCCGACTAATAACGAGAACGGACGTCAACAGCCGATTGGTCGCGATAGACGGCGATGATTATCGGTAAGTCGGCTGTCACCGAACACGTGCGCGGGACATCGTTGCCAAATGTGTAAACGTCGTCGTTGACGGACAAGGAGAAACAAAAAACACGACATAACGATGACAACGAGGGTGGCGGATTATGACGCGTTTAATAAAACTGCATATATACCTAGGTAGTGCACCCCCGAGAGGGTCTCGTGGTCTCGGCTCTTTTCCGTGAAACAAACCCGGACCCTCTTTTTGAGAATTTTAAACATCCGGCAGTTGTTGGGATGATGATGATAGGAAGAAGAAGAAACACAGGAAGGTGGTGTTTCTTATTACCCATTAGGATGGTTATGTAGGGATAATTTTTGTGCTACAGTTCTATTAAAAAATAACGTATTTAATATTAATAAATAATTGTGTATTACATTTTTGTCAATGAATGCTTTACTGGAATTACGTAATAGTAATACATAGTCAGTACGAAATGTACCTATGTACTTTATTTAATGCGATTATCGTGCAGAGCGCTATTTTTTTCGCGCACTACTGTACATGCAAACTATTCTAGAGAGTGTATAAACGGCCGTTAGCTTTGGTAAGATTTCACCAGGTTCATCAACCTGCGTCTCGAGACCGTCGTCGTCGAAGAACACACCACAACACCACATCACCATAATCGACATCGCATAGCCAGGCTAAAGCTTACTAAAACTATGACTTACTTTGTCAGGCGTCGTTGCCGTCATCCTGATACTAATACTTAACCTGCCTGGTATAATAAATACGGTGTGCATTTTGTGAAAATTGTTCTTTCTTATCCATCCGATTTGCTGCGCTTGATTTACTGACCGACCGGGAAAAAAAATCGATAAGAATCAAACGATGCCTGCCCGCAGTGTCGTCTGAGTTTGCAATCGATTCGATTACGTTTAAAATATGTTTCCGCGAAAGCTGAAGATGCAACACCAACACTTTTTTGTACAGTCGTAGGCAACAATTATTACTTATCATCAGTAACCCAAATTTAAAAAAAAAAAATATTAAGCGTCACCATTTTTGCCTATGACTGTACATATAATGAAGTATTTTTATTGTACAGTTAAAGGCAATAATAATAATTACCTACTTTACGCCTTGCATGTATTAAAAATATTTTGCAATTTTGGAGTCGTTATTTTTGCTTATGACTGTACATAGTGTGAATGACAATATTTATTTTCATTCTACAGTTATAGACAGTAATTGTCGCATTAAAAAGAAATTTTATTTACTAAAAATGTCGAGTGTCGTTATTTTTGCTCTTGTCTGTACATAGTATGAATAATAATCGGTATTATAGATAACTGCAGCGTAGTGTAGTTTTTTAAAAGTAATAAGATAATGGAAAGTTATTTAGATATAACATAGCGTCCTTGAAAACATAAAGCAGGTTTTAATAAACAGTAATTATTATAATAAACCTTTTGTAAATAAGGTAAATTGTTTTGTAGTAGGTTCCTCATTTTTTGGTCTCTCACACCGTATAAATTATTTCAGATTATTTTAATATTATGCATTTAATCCCGTAAATGTATAAATTGTGTCAAGTTATGAACGAAAGGCGGCTAATTTCATTTCGAAAGTGGGTCACATGTACCTATACTCGTTCTATTTTGGTTATTCTGCTTAAAAAAAATTATTTAATATTTCTTTATTAATTTAATTGTT
The DNA here is from genome assembly GCA_029378335.1 of Agrilus mali. Taxonomy (NCBI): domain Eukaryota; kingdom Metazoa; phylum Arthropoda; class Insecta; order Coleoptera; family Buprestidae; genus Agrilus; species Agrilus mali. The sequence continues at coordinate 8,001,718 of CM055661.1, forward strand.
CCATTATTACATAATTAAGAAACTTAAATAAGAGAACGTTGCTGTTGCTATTCTTATTGCCCTGATTTGTAAGCAATTTGTACATCATTAATTTTGTCGCGTACTGTACGTTGTGCTATCCTATCGTTTATTAGGAGTGAGTGCATTCCAAATTCCGAGGTATGCAAACTGCATAGTGTGCGCTGCTGCTGCGCCGCTGCCCACAACAAACTATACATACATACATACATACAAACAAGCCTCCCCGTACTTTTAACATACATAATAAATACACATTTACACACACGTCAAATTCGTGCGAATATCGGACGAATCGTTTGCCACGCAGTGAGAGAGATAGGAAGATACGGATGTGTGAGCATTGTTGTAACAAAAAGTGAGATAGCGATACTCGCGACGTCACACGGCCGGTCGTCTCGCTGTCGGCAATTGTCGTTCGATGGCCCACGTGCTATTGGCGCGGTGTTGTCATGGTTACGATTATCCGTGGCGCCTGTACGCACGGCGCATTGGTGATCGCGATGTTGCCAAACGTACCACCATTATCTTATATGTAATAATTTACAATATTTTGCAAATTTTGGCACTTTATTATTATTGTTATAAAGTTGAATTCTAATTCGGTACATATATGTATTTTGAATGTTATTTTAACAATTATATTTATTGGAATGTATGATGAGTAAGTAAGTGTGTTATATTGATGAGTAGGCTATACCGATTATAGTTGAGATAAAAATATCCGATCGACCGCATTCAATTTCAAGAACGTAGAATACGCATATGTAGTAGGTACGTTCTACAAATGAATTTAGTCTGAGTATTTGTATTGATTTTTACAGTTACGTCCAAAAATAGCGAGCGCAAGTGTGATATTAAAAAATTATTAGCGTCGTCATTTATTTTGCTTGACACTGTACATGTACACTGTGGCCTTTTACAATCGGATGTGCACACATGACAGAATTAAATACATACAGACAGATAGGTATATATGTACTTGAATGAATTTTATCAATTCTTTATTTAGAATTTGGTTCATGTCATTATCAGTTTTGCCCATATAAAATATACTCGTAACTATGTAGGTAATTTAATAGGCAACAAGTACAATTTGTATTATCACCAATTATTACGTATATTTGTACAAATTTAGATTTTTTTATCACACCTATTGTATTGCTCTTAAATTAGAAATGTCTGCCTTTAATTTTAAAACTCAATTGTTTTTTATTTTTCGAATTAGCCGTATTGAGTGGAGAATTCTAGTAATTTCGTATTTATTCGAGCTGGCAGTTATTTTTGCTGATGACTGTATAGCCGTGTCGTAAGTGCGAGTAAGATGAAATTATTACCTAATCCTAAAGCCCCACAAGCTAAGCGGCTGGGTATATAGGAGAGACCAGGCCGATTGCCGTCGTCGGTTACGCGCCACTACAAGAGGCATTAAACCCATTATTGGGCCCATCGTTGCCAAGTTTATTTGGAAAATTCCGATTTTATTATTTACAGTAAAAATAGCCACTTAACCTTGTATTATAGAAATCAGAAAAGGGTGGAATTTATTTAAAACCTAAAAAATTTAATTTAATTGTATTTAAACTGTTTCGGGTCGTTAAATAGTGATCAAAATTAATTTTTAATTTCTGTTAGGTTAACATCTTTCTTTTAATATAGGCACTTAACCATGTCCAGTCCGTGTAAAAGAATATCAAATTTAATTTAAGATGGTTGTTAGATTTTTGTTGTTAGAGGGTGGAATTTACCCAAACCTTAAAAATTAAATTTAACGCGTCTAAACTGTTTTTGGTCGCTAAATGTTGGAGAAGGTTCATTTTGCTCTAATGCCAAACAAAAAAATTACAAATAGAATTAATTTTATTGTTAGAGGGTGGAATTAACTTAAATCCGAAAATTTAATTTATCACGTTTAAAACTCTTTCTGGTCGTTAAATGATCGGAAAATTTTCTTACTGCTTTAAAAAAATCAGGTATAGGTTTTTGTTGTTGAGGAGGGTGGAATTTACCCAAACCCTGAAATATTAATTTAACGTGTTTAAACAATTCCCGCTTATTAAATATTAGCCAAAATTCGTTTTTAACATATTTTGTCAGAAGTAGCCATGCCTTTTCCCCGTTAGGAGTCTGTAGTAGAGCAGGTGCAATCGTTGACCGATTTTTTAAGGACCGTCCACTGTATGCACAAGAAAACAATGGTCTATAAACGAACGAAACAAATGCAATTGTATCGTTAAAATCTGACGTTTAACACCTTTAGTAAATATTTACTTTCTCGAAGTGTTTACCAATTGTCACAGAGCGACAAACTCAACTCGTCTTATATTTGTACTAACCTATAACACCCAAACACACACACACACTTAATGCGTTTACAGACGAAGGTGTACTTATACCTATTGTGTGTACACGAACGTTTGTAATGTAGGTAGGTTATAGAAACACCTTGCTTGTTAACCATTCATTCACACTTACGCACAACACAACATAGCAACCATTTAACATTCATTCATTCATAAATACCCGTTCGCCTACTTTGATTAATTTGAAAACGAAGAGGTGAGGGTGTCGTGTAGTAAAATAAAATTTTTATGTGTAATTGCATTTGCATAGGTACCTACAAAAAAATTTATTAACACTCAAATTACCTCCCACAAATAATGTCTCCATGCAGTAGGTATTACAATAAAATAGAAGTACACAATACATTAATATATACATTCGGTTTTGTTTGTTTGTATGTGTTTTGCACGCTGACATTGTATTGTAAATGCATACCTAATTTGCAAGGTCATTGTAAATTATTATTCGTTTTTATTCAGAACAAATGTGTACAGTGGGAGGCAGAATTTATTACTGTCTGTAAGTGTCGTAATATCGCAGTTGGTTGGTTATGAATAATCAAATAATAAATAAAACAATTAAAATTTTATATTGTTGACAATAATAACAGTAGATAAACAGTAAAAACATCAAAGAACTAACTTCTTTGTTTCACGTCTGGCAATTAAATTCAATTTAAAGAAGTAGGTAGGTACATAGGTATTTTTTTATTAAGATTTACTGTCAATGGAAAATTCTACGTTTGGGTTGCTAATTTTTCCTATACACAGATACCTAGTATTTATTTATTTCGGTAGACACACATATAATATTATGTGTTTAGGTTGGTATTACCTACAATAATTATTTCCTTACGACGTATCCGTTGTTTTTGTGATGTTGCCATTTAGGACCTTGCTTACTTATTGACACACCGCTGCTGTTGTCCTTCACGTGTTTCGCCGCCTATAAGCGTGGCGTGGGGTTAGCAATGTTAGCATCGATTTACTTATTTTGCGACGGCATCGTTGCCAATTTGTCTTGAAAATATCTAATGTGCGAAAATATATTATCTGAAACGTAATATATGTAGTAGGCTTGTGTATAGCTGCTGAAGACCTGCAGAACCCCCAAAAAAATATAATATCGTGTATATGTATTACTGAACTAGTCCGTACGAGGGGTTCTGTTCACTGAACCCATCAGTTCAGTTGCATTGAACGCAGAACACTTGCTTCAATTCATAATATCGTACAATAGAATTCTATTAACAATTAGGTGCTTGTAAAAATTAATACGGTTAGATAGATGAAAGTTATTAAAGTTGTTTAACGTTTTTGATAAGGTACGGAACCCTCGGCTTGCGTGATAGACTTTATTATGTTTTTTTCTCAATAATAATAAAGTTTAGATTACATCACAGTCGTAAACCATGTCGTTAAAACTGTATATTTGTTTGTAAGCACGTGGAATGCGATAATTAAAAATTAATAATGCAAACTTGCTGTAATAATACTACATAAAAGGCCAGTGGCGACTCGTATTGGTTGCAAGTTAGGGAGCCATTTTAATATATACCGTAGTTATTCGTTAAATGTAATAAAATAAATAAGAAACATGTTTATTAAAGTAGAATTATCTTTTTTTAATTATTTGTTTTTTAATTGCAGAAGGTGACCAGGGGTCTTGGGAAAGTGGACTCTCGTACGAGTGTAGATCGTTACTTTTTAAAGCCCTTCACAACTTAATAGAACGGTGTTTGTTATCAAGGGACTTTGTTCGGATAGGAAAGTGGTTTGTTCAACCTCACGAAGGGGGAAGTAAAAACACCGAGGCTTCCTCTAGGTCAGTATTTATTACTACTATAGGTACTAAATCATTTTTTTAACCAATTTGTTTTTTTTTTTTTTTTCAATTGATATTTATTTAAATTGATCTTTAATGTATCTTTTCTTTTGGTAACACTGCTTATAATGACATTCTTCTTTTCTTATTAATTGTTGAATTCAGTCTTTTTGATTATTGTTTCTTTTATTTTTTTTATTGCTCAACATTTTTTTTAATTCTTTTTTTTATTTTGTTTTTTAGTAGTTCGACCCATCTCTCTTTCTCGTTTGCCTTCTTTGTTCATGGGGAGAGTACAGTGTGTGCAAGTGTCGACGTACGTCAACATCCTGCGGTACGAAAGCTCACCAGATGGCACTTGCAACAGGCCCAGGCGTCAAGTCAAGGACTTCAGGGTGCGATATTTATTATTTTCCTATTAACGTTTGTTGTTCGACCCCTGCTAGTCGGGATAGAACTCACCTGAAAGGGATAAAACACTAAAATTAGCTACTTACTAACATAAGACATGCTACTAACTTCATGATTGTTAGTTATGCGCGCGCAACTTCCGTTCTCTTTTAAATTTTGATTCTCATTGCTTCAGTATTTTATTTTAAATATTTATCTTTTCAAACTCCTGTGCTTATCAAGTACGTGCATAATTTCTTCATTAGTTGTGTTGTTTCACTTTAAGTGATAAAATTCTGTAAATCTTTCCCCCCTTTTTGTAACTAATTGCTTGAAGAAATTATGCATGGTAATTAATTTTATTGTCAGAGCTATGCAAATTAGTCAGGCTTTCTATTGCATATTTTTTTAATAGAATAGCTTAAATCCGGTAAAATAGACTAGGTACTGTACTGGTGAAAAAATGAAGTGTGAGGTTAATAAACTTTTAGATAAATTATTGTAAAATAGCAATTGGTTCCTGTTTATTCATGTCATTTTTTTTTTTGGTCGTAAATAGTTAATATCTAATATATTATAATTTTGACACGTGCCGTAAACAGATTCATTGCGACATAAAAAATGGTGGGATGGTGAGATCATATGTACTTACAATAAGGCAGCGAAACGTTAACTCGTATTCGTTCGATTATTTTAACATAATTTAAATACGAAAATGATTTTATTTTAGTTATGTTGGCCCCCTTCGGTCTGGCGGGAACCCTCACGGGTCACGTGTTCAAACCAAACGAGTCGACGACCCGTCTCCTGGACGACTGGGGTCAGTTTTATCCTCTGGACCGGACGAGCATGTCTACCGGTGACCTGAACATCGTCGAGGTGGTTGTCGGCTCGTCGAAGATGCGATATCCATCCTGTTACGTGTTGGTCACCGACATGGACGATTCAGCCAATTTGCCCGTTCTGAACAGTGGGATCGTCGGGGGAGCAGGGACGACGACACCAACGGGAGCAGCAGGTGGCGGAGGTGGGCAACCCTCGACGACGCCTGTTCCCCAAACCACCCCCAGTATCATCCAACAGAACGGGATTAAAAATGGAACCAGTAAGTAGTGGGGTCAAAATTAAAAAATAAAAAAAGACAAAATTACAAAAGAATAGTGCTTTTGGTCTTGTTTTTATTTAATCATAAGAGCTCAAGTCCTAAATCCAAAGCCCTTACTTAGTCTTAAAACGTTTTAAAATCCAAGAGATTGTGACAGGAGAGGGCTTCAATCGCTTTGAAAGCAGAGAGCCCTTTTAGCACTTTGAAAGTCCTGTTTTTTTTTTTTTTTTTACAAATAATATAGTGCTTCTAATTGTAAGCCCTGAAATGCTTTGAAGCTCATTTTCAATCACATTTTTTAAAATTTTTGTATTGTTAATGTTAAGCAGCTTTATTTTTTTTTTTGTGGGGCTCATCATCTTATTGTTCTTATTAAAATTTCCAGCTTTGACATAAAAACGTGAATTTCCTTTTTTACTTCTGTGCATTAATTATTTTTATTTATTGGATTTTTTCTTTATATTGTACGTGCACTACTAGCTGATGAAATGTTTATTGTCGTATTTGTAGTTTGAATTATTAATAAGACAAACTTACGCACCGTGTAGGCGAGAGATCCGAACTTTTGGAACCAACATTTAGATCCAAAAGTTTTTTACCTCGCCAAATCAACTAAGGTCGATTTTTCATTTACTGAGTTGTCTTTGTTTGGACAATTCGGTCAGCCTATCGACTACATCACACTTTATGATTATTTGATAATTTTACTTCGCTTTGTACTTACCCTAAAAGGGCAATTAATTATTTATTATGATTGTTTATGTAATATTTTATTATTTTTGGTAGTTTTAGTTTTTTAGTCCAAATAATAAGATCCCAGAACGTGTTTGATAGATTCTTTTCATTTTGTAGGCACTCCTGTGGCAATCCAGTCGCCGCCCCCGTCACCCGTTCCGATCTTTAGTCGTGTGCCGCCTCCCGGTCCGTTTCCCGTCTCCATCGAGCATCCGTCGTCGATGCAAAAGGACCCAACGGCGGCCAACGTGCTTCCAGAGCGGACGTGGCAGGAGTGCATTCTGGGAGGACCACCGGTGCCTCCTCCAGTCTTGCCTTCGAGCGTTAACGGAGGAGGCGGCGGTGGCGGAGGAGCTACAACGGGGCCATCTTCAGCAGCATCGTCATCATCTGCAACGGCACCGTCCCAACAACAACTACAATCACAGCAGCTACAACAGCAACAACAACAACAGCAGCAGCAACAGTGTAATAACGGTCAGATGACTCAAATGAATGGTCCTGTGGGAAGTGGAGGGTTGTTGACCTCCACGGATGGAAATAGTAGCAGTAGTAGTAGTGGTTGTGGAACTGGAGGAGGCAATTGGGATTTTGTCGACCCAACGAGGAGAGCTAATTGTACCTGTTCAAAGTGAGTACCTATTTATTATATTTCTATTTATCGTTTAAGTAATTTAATTTAAATGTACTAAAATAATATATTTTACAATTAGTGTTGTTGCTTTATTAATATGTTATATATATATTTTAATTGGTGTCATGTCCTGATCATGGGTTTTCGGACTGATTTGTAGATTATCCAGCTTCAGCGAATACTTCTTTTAAACTGTTTAAGATAACAATTGCATTTTCCATTCCTTATGGGTCTAATTAATAACAATCTATTGTAATGTTTAAAGAATAGATCTAGACCAGAAATTAATTGACTCATAAAATTCATTCTGAAGTCTTTTCATACCTTAAACAGTTTAACAAGACAGTAAAACATTCAGGACTAAATAATTCCATATTGTGACACTTGTGTTTTTTAATAGGAGAACCATTTATCAAAATATGTTTTTAAAAGATATTATAACACTGAAATTGCTCAGATATTTCGTATTTCTCCTTTTTATACTATAACTACATAGTATGTAAACGAAGGATGCAGCCGAAGAAGATATTTAACTAGATGGTGATGTGGGATGATTCGACCATTATTATTAAGTGTTCGTTTTTCGTTTTTCTTTCTCTCCTTCCTCTTGTACTGACTGGTCTTTTACACACCTGGTCGTTTCCGGGTTGTTAATTTATTATCTTATCCAGTTGTTTTGTGAACGCACGACGACTTTTCAGGTGTAGGAAGTTGTGCGCAGGCGCGACGACGGCCATGAGCGGCGGCGGCAGTAGTAAGTGGGGTAGCAGCGGTAAGGTTAAGGGGCAGCGTCCCAGTCGCATACCCTTCCACAGGCGTTCGCCTGTGTTACTCGACATTACTCTAACACCAGCAACTGCTGCAGCAATAACGACACCAACGTCAAACAATGACACCGTCAACAACGGCAACAGTAATACGGCTGCAACCCCTTCAAACAACAATAGTAATGGTGGTAGTAATAACAGCAATGTCGTTTCTACCGTGCCTACCACCCCCGTCGAAAGGTTGGTCACTCGCTTGCTGGGTGACGGGCTTCTATAATCTATAATAATAATAATAATAATAATACAATAACATTAATTATAATATCGTCGTTATTATTATTAATATAATATAATAATAATAATAATAATTAAATAACATTCTATCACTCGAGCTACTCTACTACTATAAAAATATAATTCAACTACACCGCATCACCTTAATATTTCCTATTTTTTATACCTAATAAATTAATTTTACAGGAACAGGGACAGGTCAAGTATTGGATAATAGGAGGGGTTGATGTTTGGCAGAGGAGGTGGGGGGATCCCCATCTTAGAATATTTTGTTGTGAGTGCCTGTTGACGAATGAATGAAACCGAAAGCTACAAAAAGTAAAGAATATGGGACATCACTATCTCTTTTTAAGAGGTTGTGATGTTTAATACTTTACTGCACTATTCTTAAGCTTCACCCATAGTGCCCTGTAGTTAAATTTCAGATTTTGCCACACCCTGTGTGATAGAAGAATTGGTTGGGAGGGAATTTAAGATTAATGAGCTATTTAATTTTTTTAAAAGTGGAAACTGAATGTTTTCATTGTAAGGAACGTTATTGTGTTTTAATGTAAATTAAATTTAGGGAAGAAACTATAGGAATTAATTTATTGCTTTGTACGATAATTGTAAATAGGAGGGGGTATGTACATGCACACCTGTACGCCTTTTTTCCTGTAGGGGGTGGTGGTGATAACGAATGGTTATTGTACTTGAAAAAGACACACAAGTTAAAAAAAGTCAATAGAATATGATTTTTGCATTTAACAATTTTGATGTAAAACGAAATCTTAAAATTATAAAAATTCTCATAAATGGTACCATTATATCATCTAACATGTCCATTTAATTTTTCCAGTAATAACAGTATGCCAACTGGAGCTTATCGTTGACATTCATTACTTGAATTTATTAATTTGTAGCTTACTTATTATGCATGACATATTTATTTGATATTATAAAGGTTCATATAACATCAATTAAACACACTTACAATGTAACAAGGCATGTAAATATCGTCTATTACAATTACAATCAGTCGAAAGAGTTTCTATTTTTTTTTGTATACCACCTATCTATTTATAGTTTAAAATTGTTATTCTCATCTTTGTTTTGCACAAATATTAGTGTGGTAATTCACGTTGTGTTGTTGTTGTTGTAGGTGTCCCGGTTCGTACACGCCCCAAGGTGGCCCCCCTTCGTATCCGCGCACGCAAGAGTCGCTGGCCATACCGTCAGTGGGTAGTCCTCCGTCTGTCGCGCCGTCGCCGTTGCCAAATCCGAACTCGCAGCCCGCTTCTGTGCCGCCGGGCGAACAACCGATGCCCACACTGTCTCCGCATCCGCCTACCGTCGCTCCATCCCCGGCCGACAAAGCGCAGACGCCTACGGACGAGGCTCCGCCCACCAACGCCGGTTCGGTTGTCGACAGCCCGATGACGACTGCGCACATGGACATCAAAAGGGAAGAGGAGGGAGCGACGGGCGGACTGATGGGCGGTGGAGCGACGATAGGCGGAGGAACGTTAGGCGGTGCGACGACCGCCATGAAAAGGCCCGCCCTTGGTTCGAAGGAATACGAGGAGGCGATCGGAGAAGAGGAGCACACGCTTGACCTTCTGTACGATTATTCGACCCTGGACGCTTGGTAAGGATAATAGATAACATTATGGGCCGGGATTGTGTAAAATCGGTTTCGAAATATGTAGACTAATGAGGCAACCCATGAAGACGATCGATTTTATTCGAACAACTTTCTGCAAAGGGCCCATAGTTTAACAATTGGGTCACAAAATATGTTTTGTTTAAGGTTAAATCATCCCGTGAAGCGATTTAAGCCGGATTCAAAAGACAGCATGCGGGCTATCATCAGATCAGGAAAAATGGATCTCTACTCAATGTACCAACAACAATCGGGCTTGATGGCGAGTACAGCCAGTGATCTCAACCACAATAACCCCAAGGGCCAGCAGCCCCTCGCGATCAAGCAAGAAATCAAACAGGAACCAATCTGCCAGGTACGTTACGTCTATTATGATGAACAACTGATTTTTTTACTGTACAGAAACCTTTTGCACATGTATAGATGGAGACGGATTCGACCACCGTCATTCCAAATTCGTTACCACATGGAACCAAACGTCCTGGAGACCCGTATGAGTTCGAAGAAGAAGGAGGGGGAGCGTCCTGTAACATGGACGGCTTCAAAAGAGGCCAAAACGTTAAAGAAGAACCGCCTACGAAAGACTCGAAAAAGGTCAGCAGTGCTGGTAACTTATTCACGAGCGAGGGCTTGCAGCCCTCGTACAGGGATCTGGATCAGATATTTGACAACTCGGATGACACAAGTGGGGACGAAGGTTTACAAGTAAGACCTCAACTACTCTGTTATCATAACAAACTAACTATAAATTGTTTTGTTTAGGTACAAACACCCCCTGGTTCGAATAAATCGACGGGGGTACACGAAGATACAAATAAACGTCTTTATGGAAGTGGTGGTAGTGGTGGGGGTAGCGGTCACGGTACTTGTTCAAACATCGGTATTTTGAGGCCTGAAGAGCTGAGTAAAATGTTTCCAACCCCGCCCAGTCTCGAGCCCAACCCCATCGCCTCGCCCTGTGGCCAATTCGATCTGCCCCCGCCCGATTTAGCCGATTTGGGTCCCGTTGTGCGCGTCAAACAAGAAATTTATCCTAGTATGGGAAGCCCACAGGAAGAAAGTATAGGTAAGTGTCACTTAACTTGTTAATGATTTAAAATAATAATTAAATTATTTATTTATGCGAGATTATTTAGGTCTTTTATTTCAAGGTATCTTTTTTATTCTCACAATATTAACGTCAAATTCCCTTTACTATTTTGAGGACAATTAAGTCAACATTTTGACTACAATTTTAATATACTTACAGACGATATTTAAAAACTCCCATTTTTAAATACATTTTCAGCTTTGGTTTAACAATACTAAAAAATTAACAAAAATAAAAGAAGATAAAAAAAGTCTTGACGTGCCTGCCCCTTTTCGTTCATTTATGTATTTTTTTTGTTTGATTTATTAGAGGACTGGAGTTATGTGTTCAAACCGCCTGTAATCTGCAAGATGGTCGGTTCGAGTAAGTACGCGCCCCTCGTGAACCTACCGAGTGCCGGTCTGCCAGCGGTCGTTTTACCACCTCAATGCGTTTACAAGCCGTCGTGGCTTCAGCACATGGAGAAACCCATGCCGACCGCAACGCAGCTCGCCCCCAATCCCACTGCCATTCAACCGGCGGCGACAACAGCAGCGACCGTCAACAACCGGCCGCCTCCGAACACCGCCAGTAGCTTACCTAATAACGTGCACCAAAACGTCGCGTCGTATCCACCGAGTCCGTTACATTCTGCACCACCTGGATTCAGGTAAAAAATATTTAATTTTGTTGTATTTAGGTGAGTTTAATTGATTTTGATGTTTTCAGGCCTCCGCCACCTCCTTACGAACTGCCTAGTCCGGCCACCTCGACCGCCAGCTCTTATCTTAATAAAAATCTCAACTCGGTTGATGCGGAGCCTCCACCCATGATGCTTCGCACTCCTGAAGCCAGTTCTCTTGTTGTTAACATTCTTTTAGGTATGTGGCGTGTTTTTAATGAAACCAAGCGGTTGTGCTGTATCAAATGCAACTATTAAATTATAAAACAAATTTTTCGGAACTCTTTTTTTTGTGTTAACTTGTATTAGGGAGGTCACGTATCAATGTTTTTTCTTTGTTATTAGGCGACACTGCGCTGAACATATTCCGCGACCACAACTTCGACAGTTGCACTCTGTGCGTGTGCAACGCGGGACCCAAAGTGGTCGGGAATATTCAAGGCGCGGACGCGAGCGTGTACCTGATGCACAGCAACAATTCTTCGTCATCAACGATGGCCAGCGACAAAATCATAGGCTATAGTACGATGCATCAACCGAACAGTCCGTATCCCGGGACGCAGGGACCCCCGTACGGTAGCATGATGTCCTCGCCGCCGCCCCACCTTCACAATCACCATCAGGGACAGCAGCACCATCTCGCGCCCATCTTCGACGAGGACTCGATCAAGTGCAGCTGCGGTTTCTCGGCGGTCGTCAACAGGCGCCTGTCACACCGGAGTGGACTGTTTTATGAAGACGAAATGGAAATTACTGGTAAATTTTAAAAGTTCTACAATTGAAAGAAGTCAAATAATTTTTTTTTAAGTATTAGGGACTTTCGTCTTAACTGGTTTTATATTTCTAATTTCTTTGTTACTACACCAGAATTGCGAAATAATTTGTAATTTTCTATTAAAAGCGAAGGCTTTCGGGAGTGTTAAAATGGTGGTTTAATTCCACATTTCTTTTTAACATAGACAGTCTTTGCAAAATTATTTGAGTAGAAGGATACACCAATTTGCTGCAGTTTGTAAATTGGGTCGCAACACTACTGACATTTATTTTCCAAAAATATAATTTTTGTAACGATAAGTAAAATAACAAAAATTTTTTTTTTGTGCAGGTATTGCAGAAGATCCTAGCGAAAGGAAGAAACCGTCCCTTTTGTCGTTTCTTCTGCAGACGAGCAGCTTGAAAATGGATCCGAACATGGAACGGGAACAAGTGGACGTTATCCCACACAGCATAATAGAACTCGTACGGGAACAGTGCGTGATGATCCAAAGCACAGCCAATTCTTTGTATCGATCTTCCCGTTATCATCGGAACAATCTTGTCGACCATTCTTATTCTAGCACGGTTAACATTTTAGAATTCACTGATGGTGAGACATATACGAAATATTTTAGTAATGTGTAATTATTGTTTAATATTAATCTTATTTAGGGAACGAGTTGACTACGTTGGCACTAGAACAGAGCAAACAATCGGAAAGTATATTGTTGTGTAAAGCTGAAGACAGTTTGCGACCACGAGGAGGAAAATTAGGAAGTCACCATCGAATCTGTGTGCACAGATGGCCGTTTCTCAGAGCGTTTGGACCGCAGTGTAACCAGGACATTGTGAGAGTGATGAAAGGGTTGCAACCTCTGCTACAGGAAGCGATAAGGAAAAAGTGCCAGACAAGACTGTGGGAACCACCGTCCGCCGTCAAAGGACCTTTGACCTGGAGGCAGTTCCATCGACTAGCCGGAAGAGGTACACCAAATTAAAAATAATTGAATTTGTTTTCATGTAATTTCGGTAGTATTTAATTACATATTAACTTTTAAACGCAAGAATTATTAAAATTAGATATCTAATGCAAAGCTTACCCATCAGTATGTTGCTGAAAAAACTTCTGATGCATTTAACTTTGCTAAATAAAAACAGAAGTGATTTTATATCTGTTTATTTGTTTTATCTTTAAAATGTACATATGTTTTTCAACTTCTGACATTTATTTACGTTAAAATATCATTAAATTTCATAATTTAAATCCAATATCGATCGGAGTTCTGTTCTTATTGTTTCTCTATTAGATTACAGGAGAATATTTTTCTATCACATATTTAATATCAGTTCTGTTAGGAATAAATCCGTTTAAGTCTTCTATTTTTTTCCTTTAAGGTACGGACGACCGTTGCGAGCCGCAACCGGTCCCCTCCCTCATCGTGGGTCACGAGAAAGACTGGCTGTCGCTGTCTCCGTACGCCGTCCACCACTGGGAGCGGCTCCTCCTTGAGCCTTACTCTTACGCTCGCGATGTGGCTTACATCGTCGTGGCGCCCGATAACGACGCCATACTGCCCCGAGTACGCACCTTCTTCAAGGAACTGTCGACGGCTTACGAAACGTGTCGACTTGGCCGGCACAGCCCCATCACCAAGGTGCTCCGGGACGGAATTCTGCGGGTGGGAAAAACCGCAAAGACCAAGCTTGGGAACGAGCCGGTTGAGGAGTGGTTCACGTGTTTGGGAGAGGGTGACGCCACCGATATGCTCAAGTTGTACGCGCAAGTAAGTCTTTAAAATATTTATTAAAATATGCAGGCTGAGTCACTTAATTTTACACAACTTTTATTTGAAGTATTTTTCTCTATTTTAAACTGTACGTGAACTAAAGGCCTATTTTGCCCTAATGACTGTAAATGTGTAAAAGAAATTAATTATTTTTATCGTCTTGAGTTAGTTAAATGTACCTCTTTGACAGTGTAACGATTTGTTGAAGGTGTGCAAACATCACTTGGCGCCGCATCTCCAGCAAGTACCAATGGACAAAACATTGCTAGATCCTCCGGAGACTGCTCCCGACAAACCTGCCCCTAGTCCCATGCCTCCGCCCAATACACCAGATAACAGTTCTGGAAGTGGTAACAACAACCCTACCAGTAGCAGCACTAGTAGTCAAAATTCCAGCATGATGAACAGCACTGACAAAGCACCATCAACACCAAAGAGCGAACAAGGTAAAAAAAATAAAAAAATTTACTGCATAGTTGATAATAATTAATTATTATTCTGGTCTTTTTAATTTAGATTCAGATTCGAGTAATTCAAAGGAAATGACGCCTCTATTATCTGGTTTAATGGAGTCTATGCACGACGACGATGACAGACAAGTGCCCTGCGTGGTCATTTACATGGTGGAACCATTTTCTATGGGATGCGACCAGCCGGACCTGCAGCGACTGGCCTGTCTCGCATTGCTCAGATGTTTTCAGTCAGTGCTCAGCTCAGTTCCAGAAAATATACGTAGCAATATCAGCTTTCAGGTAAATTGTAATTTTTTTTTTCAGATATTTGTATTATTATTATTTTTATTGTTTTCTAGATAATATCTCAGGAAAGCGTGATGGAATTGGGGAAGTCCAGGGAGAGAAACAGACATATTGACCACATGAGGGCTTTGGCCTTAAGTGTCTTTTCTCAGTGTCGAAGGCTGCTTGTTCATACCAGCAACGTAAAGTCCTTGACTGGCTTCGGTACAGCTGCCAGTGCGGATCTCTTCCTAAAAACGAAAGACGTAAGCTTCGCCATTGGGGTTGCAAACGATTACAAATAACCAATCGATAACATTTTTATTTTAATGTGTAAATAATTTACATATGTTACTGCACAGTATCCTCAACCATTTCATGAACTTGATTGTTCCGTTTTGTTGCAAGGAAAATCGGCAGGTTGCTGGAAACTTGATAGTTTTCTGCAGTTGCTTTCTTGCTAGAACAAACGTAACAGGTATTGCTCTGATTTATTTTTCTAACGCGGAATAAGTCAGATCTCGACCCTGGTGACACTTGTTCCTCGTAATCGTATACTAAACTTATCGTTAATTGTTAAATGCTTGTTTGTTGATTCTATAATTCAAATAGTTTCTATTTTTCTGCAAGATATTTTAGCAAGTAAAAGTCATTGTTTTTGCTTTAAATTCTCTTAAAAATTTGTATATATAAAAAAATATTTGCTAAATATCTTTAAGCGTATAATATAACTTTGTTGCTGTAGTTGTTTTTGTATTCAAAAAGTCTTATTTTTAATTATAATTATGTATTTTTCTAGGACAAGAACCGGGCTCCGTACAAAATGTACTCTCCACCCTACATCTTGGCGCCTATAAAGGAAAAAGTGGAACCCGTTGAGGCTTTTGGTCTCTCGAACTCGGATCAAGGCTGCGTCCTCTACCTTAGCTACTGCCTATCGGACGACCAAAGCTGGCTGTTAGCAGTCGCGACCGACGAGCGGGGCGAAATATGCGAAAACGTCACCATAAACATCGAGATACCGAACAGAAGTAAACGGAAAAGGGCCTCGGCACGAAGACTTGGACTGCAGAAACTCATGGATTGGACTTTGGGTTAGCCTTAAAATAATTTTCGATTTCTTAATTATATATTTAATATGTATATCCAGAAATTGCATAAAAATGTAAATAGGGGAGGCCCTTTACTCCTAATATTTAATAGATTTTAATAGTGAAACGTAAATTTGCTGCAGCATCTCTTTACTTAATTGTTTTTAATATTTTTTTCTTGTTTGTAGGCGTTATGTCGTTAAGTGTAAAACAGTGGCGCTTAGTTGTGGGTCGTTTGGGACGAATCGGTCACGGCGAATTGAAAGGGTGGAGCTGGTTGTTGAGTCGTAAAAATTTATTAAAAGCTTCGAAACACCTAAAAGAAATTTGTAATCAGTGTTCGTTAATGTATCCACACAACGTTCCGTGCATATTGAGTGCTTGCCTGGTCAGTTTGGAGCCCGATTCGGTTCTCCGACTGATGCCTGATCAATTCACACCCGACGAACGTTTCAGTCAGGCTAGTGTCAATTCTCAGCTGTCCACCCCTCAGGACGTCACGTGTACTCATATACTGGTAAGCATATTTCTCTTATTCATTAAAAAAAAAAATATCTGTGTCATTATTGTGTAGGTCTTTCCGACGAGTGCCACGACTCAATCGTCGCAATCTGCGTTCCAAGAGCAGCACATTAACGGCCCCGAACTGGGAGACGACGATCTGTTTACTGTGTTAAACGACGATATGGAAACTGCGATGCAGAGTTTGAATGACGACTTCAGTGACATATTCAACTGGCCCGAATCGGGGGCCGCCGGCGGCCAGAGTCCCACCGCTAGCCCGAGAAGGGAGGAATCGTCGCGCCCAGGAAGTCCCACCTTTGGAATGAACGGTATTGGACGACAGGGAAGTCCTTTCCCTTGTAACACCAACTCACGGAACAATGAACCTAAAGAAGAGGTAAGACTTGGAAATTTTAATTAATAATAAAGCCGGTGATTAATTTATTAAATTGTATGTTAAAAATTTTTTTTAATTATGTCAATTGTTTTTAGGTGGGTCAGTTGTTACAGCAGCCGCTGGCTCTCGGTTATTTCGTTTCAACAGCACCGACGGGCAAGATGCCAAAATGGTTTTGGGCGTCGTGTCCGCACCTCGAGGGCGTCTGCCCGGCCTTTCTGAAGAACGCCCTGCACCTACATAGCCCTTCGATCCAACAGAGTTCCGACGAGCTGCTTCAACAGTCCGCCATCACGTCACATCCTCTCGATTCACAGTATACCACCGACGTGTTAAGGTAAGTTAGTTGTTGATAAACTTTAATACATAATATATAATGGGTGTTTCATTAAAAATGTTTCGGAAACTACTGGTATAGCAATTCAGGAAAAAAATATTACACAATCGATAAGGAAACAAATTATTATTAAGCTATAACTTTAATAAGAATTCCGCATAAGTTTTGTTTCGGGCTCATTAGCATACTGACCTTAATAAAAGTGGAGAAAACCCCTGAATGTCTAATTATTTAACTCTCATGGCCACTTTAGTAATACAAATTTTTTCATCCTGAATTTTTATACCCAGAAGTTCCCTTAATATTCAATTATTTTGTGTTTTTAATGCAAGGCTTGAAAGACTGGAGAAAGTAACGAAAATTTCTCTTGTATCTTTTTCTTGCTAGATTATAGTTTATTTTTTGAAAATCTGTTAATTTAGTCAAGTATATAAATTGACGCACACCTACTTCAAACGACATTTTAGTTTTAATTTAATAAATGTGTATTTCTACATACTTAACTAATTTTCATTCATAAATACAACTGTGTATATTAATTTTTAACGGAATAAAAATTAAATTGGACAATTAGCTCATCATATGTACCTAATAATTTTAAATATTGACGTATTATTGGTATATTTTAATTCATTTTAACGTAATACTTTCAAATATTAACGTATTATTAAATAATTATACGATAACTTTGTAAATACAGATTAATTTTTTATTTATGTATGTAAAATAATATTTTATTTTGTAATTGTTTCAGGTATGTATTAGAAGGTTATAATGCTCTTTCGTGGCTCGCCCTCGATTCCAACACTCAGGACAGACTTTCCTGTCTGCCTGTCCACATTCAGGTTCTCATTCAGCTCTATCATCTGACTGCATCGTTTCTATAATGTTAATAATAAGATAAATAATGAACAGAATACAAATAGATGAAAGGAGAGCGTTCGTTGTTGACTAAACAAAACTAAATACATAGGTAATAAATATTTATACAAATTATCAGAAGCATAGTAAAATCACCCTTTTCTCTCAAGTCAACAAACAAATCGTGTTGTATGTAAGATCTTCCCCCTTTTTTTTGCGAATGGTTTTTGTTTGTTTTTCGCCTCCCCTTCGTTTTTTTTTTCTTTTCCTTTTCGCACTCTACCCGTCGTTTTGTTTGTCATAATACTCATAATACATAATTAAATGCAAAAGATAGTAAATACATAATAGGTACGTAGTAGCGGAGGGAAAATGACAGTAAATGATTATATGACGAGCATAATACATAAAAGGTAGCATATATATAATATATATGTGTGTGTATGTATAAATATTAATTTATTTTTGTTACTGTTGCGTAAAGTAATTTTTTAACTTATTTGTACAAACATTGTGATATAACTACATAACATTATATATATATATTATACATTACATTATAATTATATTGTAAAAAGAGAAACAGTAGCTAACTAACGGTTTTATAGAAAAAAATTGGAAGAGATGATTCGATTCGTAAACATTTTAGTCGTTGATGATGACCACGGACGACTATATGATATCTACGATATGTTGTTGTATTATGTAATATTATCGAGGGCAAACTTAAACTTACTCGCAAAAATTCAGTTTTTTTTTTCGCAAATTTTAATGGTACTTAAATATTATTTAACACATTAAAAACAAATTTAAGGCTTTCCCGGGTCTTTGGGACCCTGGACGGTGAGAACGCTGATGGAGTCGTTTGGTGGTTGGCATGTAATGTCCTTGCGACTACTACAACCACAGCAGTTGAATAAACGACTGCATCAGGGGAATTACCGGGGGAAAGGAAATTCTTTGAAAATTACGAGTTTTGTTTTGATACAAATGCAATAAATATGTTGCGCTTTGTCTCTTGATCGAAGAAGTAGAATGAAAAATTAAATACAAAGTTATTCTTATACGGCGTTATTCTTGTTTATAATGTATGGTCAGTCATACTCATTAAAAATATATATTATTATTATAATATAATTTGCCATAAAAGTTTTCTTTTTATTTATTTTTTTCGTGCCGAAAATTTGGAATTTATTATTTAAGAAAAGGCGAGGAAAAGTAAATGACGGATGATTTTATTATAGTTTCATAACAATTATTTAAAAAAAAAAGGAAAACAAAAGCAACGTGTATCTTATGCCATTGTGCCTGCTCTCTCTTTCTCTCTAGACACATACATACAATACATACTCACAAAGACACATAATACTTATTCAACAAAAACATTGAAATTATAATCAAAAACCTGGGCATTGTTATTGTCGACGAACAGACATAAAGACAGACAGAATTTATTATTGTTTATTAAAAGTAAAGAGAGAAATTCCAAAATAGTTTTTTTATTGGTCGTATGATGAGCGTCCAATAAAAAAAAAACCGACCTTTTGCCAAAGATTGTAGTAGTGTGCGTGTCAAAAAAAATAAAATAAATGAAAAAAAGGGACGGGACAGCGATCTAGCGATTATATCAGTTTTGTACATTACATTAAAAATTAAAAACAAAAGCAAGTGAGAAAAGTTGTTCAAAAATGAGGTACTTACACAAAAAACAAGAAAATACACACGCATCTAGGGGTATTATCACTATCACTATCGGTAGAGTGTTGTTTTAATTAACCGTAATTAATTAATATGTATCGTGTATAATAATAATAATATTATCGATTTAATGATTATAATGGTAATATTTAAATGTATAAAAGTGAAAAGATGTTTTTTAGTCGTGTAAAAAAATTAAAAACGGTTACGCATAAACAAGAGGGGAATATCCATTTTTTCAAAAATTATTTAATGAACCACCTGGGGCCAAATGTCGACGTAGTATCTTGTTGCCTCAGACGAAATAGTTGACCGGGCTTGAAATGTTCATAAATTTTACACACAAATACATTCATGGCACAGTAACAAAAATAGTTTCGAGGGAGGATTATTTATTAGACTAAACGAGGACGTAACCCAACGCCGAATTTTTGTGAACATTTTGACGACTGGTCCAGTTTTCATTTGTTACGTAAATAATAATTAGGGGAATTAACGTTAATACACGTTGTTCATCTCTGTACATGTCGTCTTTTCATTAATTCATACATACATACTTACATAACACGGAAATTTGTGTTGTATTTTCGAAACGGTTCAGCTCAGCCAAGGGAAAAATTACAATAACAACAGCTATGTAATTTAATTTCGATGTTTCTTAAATTGGAAAAACTGATCGATATACGTACTTACTACACACACGCATTTGAACAAATACAAAAATTGACTCCCTTATTTAGTTACCTGAACTGTTTCGATACGAATCCATCTATGGTAAATAAATCATGATGTTGGTGTCAAAAGAAAAAAAAAAACGAAAAGTAACGTCCACAGGGGCTTAAGAATCCAGTACCAAATCCGAATTAACCGTTGTAATATAATATAATAATATTAAATAAATAGATTAATCAAAAGGATTGGAAAGTGGTCGATCTTCTGGATACAAAAAAAAGAAATTAATAAAATACACTTTGGGACCAGTTTTAAAGAAAAAAAAATTATCTCAAGCGAGTGTACGTTACTTTTTGTGTTATTATACAAAAATAAAATGAAAAGAAAAACCCATGCTTGCAAATGTAGTAGATTATAGATGAAGGATTTTTAAATTTTAGGGCCTATCCAAGATTGGCCCTTGTTTTATAATGGAAGAAAATTTTAACAGAATTATTCAGTGAAGTTGTCGAGTTGTTTTGTTTTTGTTGTATTTAAATAAATATTAATAATTATTAAAATTTTAGTTTTTTAACTACAATGAAATTTCTGAATTTCATTCTCCAAAAATAATAAAATAAAGTTCCCTAATTAGAGAGAGAGATAAGAGGGTTAAAAGGCTATATTATTTTTTAACAAGCAAATTACGTTTATTGTCTTAAGTTATATTTAAATGCAACAAAAATAGATAATTTGAGCTTCCTATTTGAATTATACAAAAAAAATCTTCGCCTCTGTGTGTAGTTTAAAAGATAACTACTGTTCAAGTTCGTCGTTTTAAGTAAATAATGGCGAACTTGTAATTTATAAAATAACTTGAAATTTCGTTTTTCCTCTTTTAAAACAGAAGAAAAATAATTGCGATAATTTGTGAGAACGCTAATTATTGTTTTAATTTTTATTAATAATAATTGTCGATCGACCAGTATTTTATAATATTGACAAAAAAACCATCGCAACCAACCGTATTCGCTCTGACTGCTTATAATATATATTTATATAAAAAGATGCTGTTGAGTTGATTTAAAACACGATGAAAATGAAAAAATAAACAAACAAACACGATAATAATTTATTATTAAAAATTATGATGTTCACAAATCGTGATGGTTAAGGACTGTTGTTTGTTTTTTGAAATATTGAGCGTTTTTATCATGAACGTACTGTAAATAAGAAGAAAAATAGTTACTGTTGTAAGAATATGTCAATTTTAGGGAATTGGGATTACTTTAATATAGTTAAATAAATTTGTAAATATTTTATTGATATCATTCAGTTGAATTAGTAAATACACATGAAATGTTAATAACTTTATAAATAATTATATACATATAGTTAGGCATTATTAATAAATAACTCAAGGAGTAATTCTTTTTTTTTTTTTTTTTTAATTAAAAGTAGGACTGGGACGTAATATAAGTGTAATATATATGACTATAAAAGCAAAATCTATAACGAAATCATTCCTTGAACTTTTTCCTTCAGATCAGTGTTAATAGGCATAAGTTATTTTGCAAAATAATTTATACCTATTAACACTTTGATTTGTCTTTCCTATACAATGATCATTATTGTAGGTAATTAACAATTGTTATATGAATGTTTTGAAACACTTCAGAAAGTACATGTTATCTCAAATGGTATACAGCACTTCTTTGCCTTACATGAAAGAAATAAACTAGAATATTGCTCTGCAAGATTGTAATTTGTATTTAAAGAATGACAAGTGATAACATACAATAAATATGCCTTTTAATATGTATTTGAAAACTGCTGGTACCTTTTATGTATAAAATCATCATTGTCACTTTTAATATTACTTGCTTTCGGAAAATTTTTAACATAACAGCCACATACTTAGCTTATTACCAGTTTCTTTATCAAAGTGGCAGAGTTGGTGAGGTTTATATTATGAAATCAGTCGACACGTCCTGTAAGGCAAATAAGCACTGTATATATTTAAAAATATACTGTAGAACACTTAGAATTACTTAAATTTACAATTACATTACTAAATTGCATCTTAAATAGCATTTAAATGTAAACTTAAGCAACCAGGTCTACGCATACGCATTTTTATAGGTTAGAATATCGGAACAGGGTATTAAACTTGAAACAAATGTGGACTGTTAATTTTAATGTTATTTTTCGAAAATTAGTATTTTTATGTAACAAAAGCTTATATTTTTGTTTAATTTTTACGTTTATATTCTAACCACTAACCCTACTTTATCGCCAACAACAATCATAGATATGATCATGGATAACCATCATAGATATGATAACAGAATAACTTCATAGATCAACTTGTTAACCATAGATACAAAAAAAACAAACATGGACAAAAATCAGATTAGTTTAAATTTATAGACTAAAAAATGTGTAAATAATATTCCCTTTCTCGTAAGAGCTATTAATAATTGTGTATTAAGTAGCTTTATACTTTTTTCCCAATAATTTTTAAATGTAAACTATTTTTCTGATGAATAACCCAACGACATCGATTATACAACCACTACTTAGATCGCCATCTTAGAAGTTGCAAGATAAATATTGTTTCTTGGTTAGGATTTTAATTTTGTCTCGGTGGCGTTTTTAAATTGATGTTCATGTATTATATTTTACAATATGATTAATTAATTTTTATTCTCAATATTTCACAGATTGGCCTGTAAGTGAGACGGAATAATGAAAATCCTTTTAATCTTAACGAAAATCGTCTACAATGGCCACTGGTCTTGATGGACTTTGTTTGCTACAAACTTCGCACCTTCGACCATTTTCCAAGCAATTAGAGTGAGGATATTTAACATAGTATGCATATTTTATACTAACAGAAAAAGTTATGAAATTAATTGCACATATTTAAAATATTTTACAAAAGCATTTTGAAAACTGGATTCCATGAGGTAAGGATCAAGCGTTTATTGTTTGTGTCATGTTGAATCTAACTTGAACCAATTATATGACAACCTGCTATTAATTAGAACAGTGAGAATAAATTATACAAGTAAAGTTAATTACTCGTAATCTATATATTTTTACCCTATCTGTTTTAGGACCCCGTTGGAGAAGACAAAGAAGATCCATTCTGTAGTTATTTGAGTTATCTGGAATAGAAGCAATAGGCGACTGCCCGGCTCTCCTAGACGAAATCTGTCCGACAGACATCCAAAGGGGTGTTGTACATAAAAGGGAGGTGTGAATGTTGAAATG
The DNA here is from genome assembly GCA_029378335.1 of Agrilus mali. NCBI lineage: Eukaryota > Metazoa > Arthropoda > Insecta > Coleoptera > Buprestidae > Agrilus > Agrilus mali. The sequence continues at coordinate 8,025,316 of CM055661.1, forward strand.
TGGGAATGGATATAAGAGCAGCAGCTGTATCGATGAAGTGTGAGGTGGTGTATTGGAATAATGTTGAACATGTGAAGGTTTTGGACGAAGCACATCGTAATGTCGTGTTACATAGAGGAAACTACATTGATAGACAACAGTATAGTGAAAATAAAGCAATGAGATATGTTAGTGGCGTCAGTCGGATGAATGAGTGGAGCGTAGCCCGTAAACTGTTTAACTGATCTGAATAATGGTGCAAATAGATATAGTTATTGTAAAATGTTAATTACTGGTCCAATTAATAAATCGATTTATATTATATGCGTGTTTTCATTATCTATGTTAATAGTATATTAGACACTTCATGAGTAAAAGATTCCTAAATAATATTTCTCGAAAAAGGCCAAAGCAGTGCTCTCCTAATACAAAAGTAAAAAATTGTTTAAAAATTAAAGTCTTTAATGTCAAATTATTTGTTGATCAGATCTCGCATAAGCCCAGAAATTAAAAATTTGATTAAATTTTGACCATTTGTATCAGGAGAGCATGTCGCAGGAGGTATTTTCAGTTTTGATTTTCAAATTATTTATTGATCAGCCCTCGTATAAGCCCGGAAATTAAAAATTTGCTTAAATTTTGACCAATTGTATCAGGAGAGCATAAGTCGCAGAACGTATTTTTTTAATTTATTGATCAACCCTCGTATAAGCTCAAAAGTTGAAAGTTTTATTGCCTTAAAAATTCTTTTTTTTGACCATTTGTATCAGGAGAGCATAAGTCGCAGAAGGTATTTTATTTATTTGTTGATCAACCCTCGTATAAGCTCAAAAATTAAAATTTTGCTTTAATTTTGACCATTCCTATCAGTATAGCATAAATCGCAGGAGGTATGTTTGGAAAAATTAAATTTTTGCAGAAATTTCAACGTTTGGAACAGGAGAGCATAAAAAGGGAGTCTTTTTTTTAGAAATATATATTGGTCATTTTCAAATAGTTAAAGAAAACAGGCATGTAATTTTAGTTGATTTATTAATTAAACCAATTATTTACATTCTACAAAATATATTACTAAAGGAATACATATATTTATAATCCTCATTATTTATACATATAACACATTAAACTTTAGGTTCATTTAATACATATCCACATAAAATAACGTAAAAGTAATAAAAATAGAAAAGTACAAATTAAGTTACGATTATTATATTAATATAACAGTACAAAACAAAATACCTGAAAGAGAAAATACTCAACAAATTAAAATACAATTACATCATTATAAAAGTTTTATATGTTGTAATAAATGCTTACAAATAAAAGAGTACAAGTTTTTTTTTTGCGGCACATTTGATTTTTTCATATTGTATTTATAGGTATATTAAAATGAGTTAAATTAATACTCCTACATGTACAACAATACCAAAAAGTTTATTCAGTACGATTACCAATATTTTCCGCTTTTTTCTAGTATTTAATACAACACGAAAATTTTATAGACTTTTATATTAACATTTAAACGTTATATTTGGACTAAAAAAGCCCCTCTAATACTCCGTGGCCTCCACAGTCACCCCTTATAGCCAACCCTTATCCGCCAATATATTTCTAATGATTAAAATTTAATTTAGTTTTAATAATTTTACCAAAAAGACAATTTAGAAAAATTTGAGTATCAAAGGGACTTTTTTGTTACAAATATATCGTTTAAATATTAACATAATAGTTTATAAATACAAATAAATACCTGTAAGAGAAAAATACAAGAAAACAATTAAAAAAGAATAAAATATGATGTCTTCAGTCTTCGATCGATGTCCTTTACCTGTAAGCGAATAGTGCAGTGAATTAACCAACTAATCTACAAAGGACTAACGGCAAAAACTAATAGAATTGGTAGAAAAGATTGGACAGATGTCGTCTGAGAGAGCTGGGCAGTCGCCTATTGCTTCTATTCCAGATAACCCACACCAATCAGTCTGAAAGGAAGTGACGTTCGAGTAGACCGCGAGAAGTGTATAAGACACTTCAAAGAACAACTAAAAAGCTAAGTCTATGGCAAGTCGCTCGGGGAGGCCTCCGCTTCGAACCATAGATGAGAAGGAAGAAGCAAGATAACGAAACGTTGAATCCTGCGGATCATGTAGGGTAAATGCGAAGCGTGATAGTAAGAATTGCAGTAAGCAAAGCGAAGAGGTAAGCAAGAGAACAAGCAAAATAATAAAAGCATGCAAAATAAAAAAGTAATTCAAATAAATAAGCAACTAACTACGGAATGGATCTTCTTTGTCTTCTCCAACGGCGATCTGAAACAGATAGGGTGGTAATAGATTAATAACGAGCCTTTTTTGGTTAACTGTGATAATCTATTATGCTAATTACGTCAATATTCTCACCTTAAATTAATTAACTGCAGAATGTAACATTCCAAAGAGAACACGTTTGAGCTGCAAAGTAAATCCAGGATGTGTGCTGTTGCAGATAACGTTTCAATTGGCTTCTAGATACGTCAAGATGTTCTTACTCAACAGATGAAAATTAACTTCGTGATGAAGGAGTCCAGACCAGAGCAAGCCCAGTAGAAAGCAAAGATTAACTTCAATACACTGTCATTCGTTAGTCAATCTGAGGAAAGGACAAGAAACATGAATTAGTTACGCTGTTATATAAAAAATACACTTTCGTTCTGCTGTTCTGCTTTTTTCATTCCTGAAATGATATACAAATTGAGGTTTCTGAACTGATTTAATGAAAAATTCACATATACTATGTTCAATAATTATTGCTTTTACTTACCAATAAATCATTCATTTAATGACAAAACATGCTGCCTCTGTTTCCAATTGATAAGGTAAAAGCTCTATTTTACTTTCATCAGGTATTGCTGCACTCCGAAGTGAAACAGGACTGATAGTAACAATGATTCTTGACGCATCAAATCCAGTCCTACAAAATTAAACTCTATAAAATACTATTCAGATTTATTTAATTTAAATTTAATGATATTAAATGCATTTATTCTCACCTGAATCGACTACAATGTAGTTCAGCTTCGCAATAATAATCAAGTCCAACAAAAAAAATGCCATGCTTCACAAAATTGATGATTGTATACTCTCATTCCTATACTGACCTGTAACAAGGGAATTAATTACACCATTAAATAAATTAAACATGTACTAGAATATAAAATTACCAAAAAGCGAGTAAATTTGCAAAATTTTAAGATGGAGACGTAACCATAACGTAACGCCATTTTCAGAACCACACCTATACGTGCAACATGCGCATAGGTTAAGACATACGTACAACAATTGTCAATTTATGCCAGAAACATATAGATATGTAATAAGTAAAGATCATAGATGCACAATACAATTTGCGGTGGTTATCGGAACTAAACAGGCAAATGAAAAAAAATTTCATTAACTTTAAGGAAACGAATTCGCAAATAATTTGATCGACAAATTATGGGCAGAGTTATTACAATAATATAATTGTGACGTAATTAACGTTTAAAGAAAAAGGCTTACTTAGGGAAATTAACGTTCGGTGTTGGTATTATTTTTTTATTAGGTGTTGGCAACACATTCAACTGCTTGAAAGAATAAAATATGTGGTATGCAACACTGCATACACCGGTATACGTCTCATTGCATACATGCAAATATTTAAAAGAGAATGCATTTAAAATGAATTCTACCCCTTTTAAACATAAATTATACATACAAAAATATATATTTTGAAAAATTATACGAAAGAAATACAAAAAAATTGGATAATCTAAATCATTAAATATTTACAATTTTTAGTCTATCGAATAAAATCAAATTCTTTAAAATAGTAACTATTTTCTGTCCCCAGTAAGTTTTGTTAAGTTGTATGGGACTTTGTTAATAATAATAATAACTGCGACTGACTTTGAACGCCATTTTTTAAAGTACATTTACAATTTATATATTATTATATTCCAAAGATAATTCCACCATTGGCGCCGCTGTTGCTAATCTCTAACTGAAGCATTGAAACTTAATGACATAAATAAAGTTAAGCTTTTCTAAATTAGCTAAACTACTCACCCTGTAAGATCTATTATTACAATAGACTCTTCCTCATGTGGCTGTTCCTGTTGTTGTTGTTGCTGCAGCTACTGTAGTAATTCCTCTTGTTGTGGTTCCTCAGCCCTACACAGAAAACTTCACTTTTTAAACTCTGAAATATATGCAATTTATTTTGAAAACTTACTGAAACAACGGCACGCCTGTTGCATTTGTTGGCGGCACGCGCACCACCGACCTTTCAGGGATGTTTTGCACATCCCTCTGTTTTATAAGGTCTACCACAGCTAAAAATGCAGCGCATTGTATGAACGTAATACACTCGAGGAGAGGTATCTTGAAACTAAGCGTCAGTTGCTCGCATCCAATAAGACTCCAAAATATGTAGCGATTCCTTAAAAATTCTGTTTGCTTAAGCACACCCCCCAACTGAATTATTTCGTAAACACTTAATATTTTAAAATTATTTCCCGGCGGAAGGATTACAACAACCATGTTTACTTACAATGAACACCTTTCTTCAGCTGACAACACAAGCTTTAGTATAAGAAGGTAAAGGTTCTCGCCTCTAAATATTCTACCCCCCCCTCCCCAACTCACATTACTGTCTAGAGCCGACCGGCGATACTTTACCCTCCCCACAACCTTTAAGGTCATTGGTAAAAGCACAACAAGTTTGAACTCGTTTGAGGTGAACGACTTCCCTGTTCCTCCTCAGTGTCATGGAACCGGAGAATCTATAGTAACTATTAACGTCCTCTCATTGTCAGCCAATCTGTAAAAACACAAGAAAGGAGAATTAATTACATATACAAAATAAATATTAACGAAAATTATACGAGAAAAAAATATTTTAATCTTATTATTTAAAATATTTAAGATTTTATTATTCACAAGGGATCGATGAACGTGTTTAATTTGACATTTTTATTGATTAATAAAGATTGACAATATTAATTTATATATCGATTTTTTAAAAATGGTTTGTATCCCAGACATTAATTACCATAAATACAAAACCGATTTAAATTATATTCTTTTAGACAACACTCTTTAAATCGGCATGCTTTCGAAATGAAAAGATATTAAGAAAAATTATTTATAATAAACCGATATTATTACAAGCTCGGTATTCTGCGCCTAAGCCAGAAGATTGCGGTAAGGACACCGTATGTGTGGCACATGAAAAGAAAGTGGAGCCACCATACCGGAAATACTCTCCCCATCAAAATACTAAAGGCAAAATGGAATGGGTCATGGCGCGTTTAGATGATATGGTAAACTGGGGGAGAATGGCTTCCCCGTGGCCCCTGACTTTTGGTCTTGCTTGTTGTGCTGTAGAAATGATGCACATTGCAGCACCAAGATATGACATGGACAGGTTACATTTTCAATTTTCAATTAAAAAAATTCGACACTGATATATAAACTTTCTTTTGTAAAAAGTAATACGACTGTTAAACATGAAGATAAAGACTTTCCCTAATAAGATTATGGTGACCACAACTTTTCGATTAAATGGTTAAATTGTATCAAAATATAAATCGCCAACAGTATGCCTTTAATTCAAAAATTAAGATATTAGAAATAAATTAGTGAATGTACTATCAAGTACCTAGTACAATTACAACTCCAAAAAGTACTCCCATAATAATAAATAATTTTGATTTATAGATTTGGTACAGTCTTTCGATCATCTCCAAGGCAAGCAGAGATAATGATTGTGGCTGGTACTTTAACAAACAAGATGGCCCCAGGATTAAGAAGAGCATATGATCAGATGTCAGAGCCAAAATGGGTCATTTCAATGGGTAGTTGTGCCAACATAGGAGGATATTATCATTACTCGTATTCTGTTGTTAGGTAGGTATTAGAAACTGGTCTTCAACTTAATGTCCCTACTGAAGAAAACATTTCTTTTAACAGGGGCGTAGATAGAATTATACCAGTTGATATTTTCGTACCTGGATGTCCTCCCCCAGCTGAAGCCTTAATGTATGCTATTCTTCAACTTCAAAAGAAGATGAGAAGAAATAACGTATTCCAAATGTGGTACAGAAAATAAATAATACTTCAAAAAGATACATTCTTTACAGTGCTTCTTATTTTTAATAGCTTATTGCTTTTGGGTTGCGTTTTTTCATAAATAAATGTGATAATTCTGTGTATCTGTTATAAAATTTGGTAAAACTTCCATGGTTCATACCAATGCAATCCTAAGTATAAAACTAACTATAACACCACCAGTCATCATACTAATTCTGAGTAAATAATACTTAAATACATAATTTTAATCATATAATAAGTGGTTTCTATCTTTGTATCTTACCTATTTACGTGTATATTAACCTTCTCAAACCCCATGTAACATTTCAAATAAATACAGTCTATTTGATATAATTTTGGCAGTGATGATGTACCGATGGATTTAAAATTGCACACAATTTACACTTATTTCTATTTTTTGTAAAAAGTAATTAATAAAAGCAGAAAATTAATAAATTAAAATGTAACACGCAACAACGGACCAAAAACAACTCAAAAAATGAACCTATGAAATGAACTAACGCCCATAGATAACGCCGCATGCGCATGAGCGCATATAATGCATAATGTTATTTTCAGGATGTGTCTCAATAACAGCTATAATTATTTATGTTTATTGTTAAAGATTTATTTCAGAAACTAATAAATTATTTTATAATGACCTTTTTTATTGCTAATATATCTTATTATTCTTCCTTCTTATATCTAACTTTAGCAAATAAAAATATTTTGTACTTGATTAGTATTTACTTTCTATTGTTTCTTTTGGTTACACGAGACTTATCTATGGTACGATACATAACATAACCCCATTTTTTTGTCAGCTCAGCTACCTGTCAAAATACATTTTCAATCATCAAATATTACGTAAATGTTTCTTTATTTACCAATATCCTAATGAAAACAGCCATGGTAAGTATAAGAAGTACCTTATTGTAATTTATAGCGATATATTTTTTGTAATTTTGTAGATCAGAGCAATTCAGACGCCGTGTTCCACCGGAATTAACCTCTTAAGCAATGCTAAACACGTAAATGGTAATTTTAGTAGCATATTATGCAGACAAGCCTCTGGTTCGGCTCAACCCCAACCCCAGTCAACATCTCAGCCACAAACACAGTCGTCTGAATCGCAACCTGCCCCAAGGAAATATTCTCCATTTCAAAATATCAATAACAAAGCAGAATATGCTTTAGCTCGTTTAGATGATTTATTAAATTGGGGCAGAAAAAGTTCGTTATGGCCAATGACATTCGGTCTTGCCTGTTGTGCCGTAGAAATGATGCACATAGCAGCCCCAAGATATGATATGGATCGGTAGGTTAACAAATTAGAAGTATTTTGCAAGCTTAGTGTTTTTTTTAGATTTGGGGTTGTCTTTCGTGCCTCTCCCAGGCAAGCTGATGTTATGATCGTCGCTGGTACATTAACAAATAAGATGGCACCTGCTTTAAGAAAAGTATATGATCAAATGCCTGAACCAAGATGGGTTATTTCGATGGGTAGTTGTGCAAATGGTGGAGGTTATTACCACTACTCATATTCCGTAGTAAGGTAAATTTTCAATTGGTTGTATTTATATACGTATATATACTTTTAAAATAACGTTTATTCTTGATTTTAAGCCCCATAATTCCTTGTAGTAACCCTTCCTGACCCCGGTACTTCCTTGAGGCCTAAAATCCTATACAGAAGACTAATCCGAGAGGTAATTTTACCCTTATTGAGTTAACAAATAATGATAATATTCTTGTTTTATTTGTCATAGTGGTAATATTTTTTTATTTTAAGGGGATGTGACCGAATAGTACCAGTTGATATATATGTACCTGGGTGCCCCCCAACAGCCGAAGCCCTGTTATATGGCGTTTTACAATTACAAAAGAAAATTAAAAGAACTAATACATTACAAATGTGGTATAGAAAATAAATAAATTGTTTTTAGTAAAGGAGTGTTAACTTTTTTCTGTTTTAATGTAATATTTTTTGTTGCTGTAATATATTCTATTTATTGCTCTTATTTTCAATTATTATGAAAGTAAAAACATATAGAACTTAAAAAGAAAAATAATAATAGAAAGCTTAAGAATTACCTGGTTTTGAAAAGCATCCTGTACTATATTCAAGAGACCTTCACAAAAGTTGCATCAGTTATGTTACCTAAAAGAAGAAATAACAAGTATAATATAATAATTAATAATAAATTACTTATGTTTTTTATGTTATTTTCTACCCTGTTAAAAGCCTTTTGTTTATAAAAAGGTAAAATAAACCACAAAATTGTTAAAAACAATTTGAGTATATTTTCTGGCTTTTAGATTACATACAAAACACAAGTATATGACTATCGTTTCTAAATTATAGAAACATTATTTATTGTTTTATATTACATCACCTGATTCTCTTAGAATCGTACACATAAAAATTGTTTTCTAATAAACATTAAATAGAGCACAATTATCTACAAGTTAGGTATTGTATTCATTCATGTCACAAACGCGAATTTGATTGAGCTTTTTTCTTTTTATTTTCAATCCCATTTTGTATTTTCCTTTTGTTTATTCGTTAGGTAATTCATTAACTTTTCCTATACACAATTTGCGATAGATTTGCACTAATAAAAATTGTATAGGCACCACGATGAATAATCATGATAAGCTACACGATTTTGATTAAAATGTACATTAAGTACAATAAATAAATAACGTAAAATAAATAAGTAAATAAAAAACAGATACAAAAAAAATACACAATTAAAATATTTTCACAATCCATATCTGAATTGATGTAAGCTATTGCTACCATGGTTTTACAATATTGCTAATAACAGGTTGTTTTATCACAATAATTGGTCTTGACCAATTCAAACTTGTTTATTAACATTTTGAAATAAATAAAAAAATTGCCTTTAAATATTGTACTATTAAGGATGTAATTAAATTATTTTTAAAAAGTTTAAATGGCCATACCAATTTTTCACGTCCCTTCACTCAACTAAAATTTTAATAAATTTAAATTATTAAAAGTACTTGAAAAAATATACTAATAAAATTTAAAAATATGGGGTACTGCGTATAGTTTGTCATCTGTGTAACTTTTCGTTAATATTTTAAAAAACGAATTTGAACAGAAATATACAAAGTATTTTTATTATATGGGATTATATTGCCTATTATGGGGTGTCTTTGTCCACCGTGTAATTCTTTTTACTATTGAAATAACTTGGAATTTAGGGCATAATTTATACTCCCCTACATTTGCGTGGTAATTTTAAATAAAATGCACATTTTCAAATCAGTTTTGTGACAGGTTATGAACTCAACGATTTGTGGCGATCGTTTTTAATTAATTAATCGATTAATTAACTATAAATAGAACGTTTCTTTACTCGTTTAATTAATACTTATTTAGAGAGAACCGTTTAAGCAAGAAAATTAAATATGGGGTCATACGAATAGAGAAAAAGAAAAGGAAAAAAGATCTGAACGAAATAAATAAACGAGATGACACGATTACATATTATTAAAAAGTATTTGTAGGATGCGTCGAAAATAAGCAATTTCTTTTTCAATTTATAATTAGTTTGATTATACCAAACAAATAAAGACGGACCCTTAAATGGAATAGTTTTCGAAAGAATTTCATTCTTTACAAAAAATCAAAAAAACTAAATTCAGCAGTTAAAGCTTCTTCAGGAACCCAATTATTCTCATGGTATAATTCGACTAATTATCAAGTCAGTACAAAGAAAAAATACTGTTTTTCAACTCATCCTATGTATAGATAGAATAAATATCATACGAACGGACGAATAAAAAGAAATTATGTATTAAATTAAATTAAATAGAATAGAATAATAAAAAACCGGAATTTTTAGTTATTTACAGTGTTCGATCCTAACGGTCAGTCTTTAAATAATAAATAGCTAACATATACATATACTATAAATAAAGCAATAAATATACATTAAGTATTTACTTTTTTGTTTTAAATCGTTTTCATCGTAGTCCGGCGGGAGAGTCGCTAAAATCACACGGCTAGAGGACCATTTTTTGGGTGTATTTCTTGCCTTTTTTTCCTTTTATGTAAAAGAAGCCACCACAATAGATGTAGCTAGCTATTATTTACAAATTACATATTTTCGTATGTGTGTTTCAAAGCGCAGTCTAATTTTCAAAGTACTTTTTGTTTCTTATCTACGAACGAAGAAAAATATTTTATAAAATTAGGTCCCGTATTACCAAAAGGAAATGAGCACAATTACCAACAGACATGAATTAAATCATACACTTTACTGCTTTAAATATATTTTAGTTAACGTTTACATTAATATTTAGATAAATTTGAAATTAATAAAATCCTAAATTGTTTTGGTTAAATAATTTTTTCAATTATTAAAGATTTAGTGTATAATTTAAATCATTTATGTTGGTTGCCTATTAAAAAATAATTCTGCCCATTCTCCTTTCCTTTTTTAATTAACTTTTCACTCACATCTCACTTTCTTATCTTATTACATGATATTTCACCTAATTCGCTTTCTTTTTATTATTATTATGAAAAATAACACTTTTAAAAGGCTAAAGGAGTGATATGCTCAAAAATTTCGACCAATTTACTTTTTCTTTTCGATATCCAAAAATGCAAGTTGAATATCTATTGTCTATCACATAATTCAACTTCCATTTTTGATAGGCATCGTATCTTGAATTTTTTAATTTAATGCGTTGTGTTAGTTCAAATGGTTTTGAATAACAAAACAAGGATTTCATTCTAAAACGAACAAATTAATTGATGTAATGTGTAAAATTAATTAAATTTTCAGAAAGCTGCGTTCAATTGATACTTAGATAACATTTTGTGACATACCAACCAAATACAAAATTACTGGAAAAAAATCTTCTTCTTCGTTACTTACTGTGACATACGTACATTGAATTAACTCTTGGATACAAACCCGCCTTTTATATCAGGTCCCTTTTTCACTATCTATCTCTCTTGCTTTCACTCTTTGTCCCTCTCGTTTTCTCTCTCACCACTACCTCTTTACGTCACACGAAATGAGATCATGTACAGCGTTCGTGGCTACGTGCGCATGCGCAAGCCGTCGCTATCGCGGCTCCTCCTTCTTGTGTATGTCGTTGGGCGGGGTTGCGGTGGTGCACATTTTGTGAGCGGCAGGTCCAGGACCGGGCATTGGTCTCAGGTGCATGAGTCCGCCCGGGTCTTTCGGTCGGAGATTGCCGGGTGGTGCGGGAGGAGGATACATACCGAACAGTTTCGCCCGCTCCTCCTCCGCCCGTATCGCCGCATCCATTAGCGGATTGTAACGAAGTGGTTCGTAGGCGCGGTAATAGGGATCGGCGGAATGGGGAGGCCAATGAGCTGCGGTGGGCGGACCCGGTGCGTAAGGCGGAGGAATGGTGGGCGGGAGAACCCGCGATCTATCCATTACAGAAGGCAGGTGAGTGGACGTGATGGGGTTGTGCGGGGGCCGAGCATACGGATTGTATCGGTCCTCTTCTTTTATGCGTGGCTCCTCCTTCACGCGAATATCGCCATGGTGATCGAGAGTGCCATTACGTAGAGGAGATCGATCTCGCATCACAGACGACATCAGTTGTTTACTGCTTTCCACCAATCTCTGCTGGTGGAGCATTCTCTCGCGTTCTTGTTGGCGCTCCAACTCTCGGCGCTCCATCTCGCGACGTTCTTTCTCACGACGTTCTCGTTCACGCTGCTCTTGTTGCTGAAATAATAAATTAATACAAACATAACACATCTATTATAGCAAACCAATTTATTACAAGTATTTACCTGTTGTTCTAACTTTCTCTGTTTCTCTTCCCGTTCCCTGCGTTCCCTCTCTTCCCTTTCGCGCCTAAGTCTTTCCCGTTCGGCTCGTTCCCTTTCTTCCCGTTCACGCTGTTGCTCGAGGACGGGGTCAGGTTTTAATGTCCATGGTGCAGGAGGTGCAAGACCAGGGACAGTTGGAGGCAAGGGGTTTACACTTGGATGGTGAAATGTTGGTACTGTACGTTGTAAGCCTCGCCATGGGTCGTGTAAAGGGCCCATGGAGAGCTCCCTTGACGATACCAGGAACGCTGAACTACCAGAATTAAATCCTGCCGCCGAACCATAACGGGCAAACGGCGATATTGCACTCCCTTAATTTAAAGCATGAAAATAAGTAAAAAATCACTAAAAAAAACTAAATAGATGAACAATCTCCTTTATAGGCGTCTTTCAAACCAAACAGTAGAAAAAGTAAAGATACCACTACCTAAATGAGAAGCTGACGATCCAAAGATGGACCCTGGATGATGTTGGTCGTAAGGTGACGGTCTGTGGCCAGCAAGTGTGGGTGGAAACGACAAATCGTGAGGTCTCGACAAGGCAGACGCAGCTCCTGGAGGAAACAGATGGGAAGGTGTGCGAAGTAGGTCAGGTTTGACCGCTCCAGCTCCTTTCGCTTCCTTCTGCTGATGATGATACACTTCCCACGCTATCCTCACGTGCATGGCATTCCATTTTCCCGTTTTCTAATATTTTTTAATTATTAATTGCATTAATTATTATGACAAGCTAATCACCCTGGTTTAACTTATGATTTTATGTAGTCGTTAAGCAAAATAAAAAGCAATTTTTGTTTGTTAACTGATTAATAACACAGAAGCTGCAATGTTTGTATTTAATTATGTGGGAATTTGGAAATAGAAATTAAATTATTTTAATATTCCTCAAATAAGTGTTCTTCTATTGTAAGATCGGGGGGTACCTACCATAGTTTTAGACTTGGTGGGGTCAAGCGGAAGGCGGGGCTGTGGACAGAGAGACAGAAATGTTAAGCGGGCACAAAAGCATGCATGAAATCATTAATAACAAAAAAGCAAAAAAAAAAATCAAAATTTATACATATAATGATGTATTCATGCAACAATCAAATTTATAAAATATTATACGTATTATTGGGTCAGTAATAATAAATTCTTGATGGATGATAAACAGATAACTAAACTATAAATAAATCAATACAGTTGATAAAAACTTATTATTACATTAAAACAAGTAAAATTACCTTCGGTTGAAAGGATTGTACGTGATTGGGAGGCATGAACGGAGTCGGGCCAGTCAGTCCCGGATGTAGAAGACTCGGGGAATAACCGGGATAACTGGGCAATCCCAGGTTTTGACGGTAGAATGGCGAATCTATACCGCCTAACTTTGGTATATCTTTGAACTGTAAAAAAAAACGTATTAAAAGGCTTAAAAAATTACTTGTTAATATTCAACTTACTAGTGGCGAAGGGAACAGGGTGGAAGCCGTTGGAGGGGGTGGAAGGATCGATGTGGTATGCTGATGCACATGAGTGTGATGATGCTGGTGTTGATGCATTTCTGTCCTTAAATAAGGAGGCGGACCCACGTTTAAAGTCCGGTCCTGAGCAGCCAAAAATCGATTATCCAATTCACGTCGAAGCATATCGGTTTGATCTGCAAAATAACGTAAAATAAATAGATACAATCTTTAAAATAATAATAATGTACTCGTTTGGAAGAGACTTTCGGCAGAAAACGGATTCGGGGGTGGCGGATTCGACAGTGACGATGTTAACGGGCTCGCCCTCGTTACAGTGGGCGGCAACGGGGCGGCGAACATGGGCTGGGGGAACGACGAATGCACCGCAGCCGGTGGCGGAGGATGAGCGGGTCGGGGAGGCACCGGACTGAGTCGAGTCGTTACGGTACCCGTCCAAGGCGGCTTACCCCCCATGGTCATCAGACTAGAAGATGACGCAGTCGTTATCGAAGGCGGACATGTCAGAGGAGCCGTAACGACACTACTCCGACTCAGACTAGTCACGTTACTGTAAAAAGGACACAATTACGTAATAAAAATTTATAATTAAAATATATTTTTTTTTTTAATGTACCTGTAACTCTCGCGTTCCCTGGCAGGGCTGTGCACCCTCGGACTGCTCCGACAAACGATCACATCTCTGTGGTTGGCACTACTGGTGACAGACGACGTCAAAGACGTGGCGCTGCTGGGCGTTGAAGACGAAATGGCGACGTTCGAGATGACGGTGGTGACCACAACGCAGGTGGCAACCGCCGCAGCTTGATGATGAAGGGTCGTCGGTATCACCGTCGACGTGACCGAGGTCGTGGGCATTACAATCGCCGACCGATCGGTTATCGTGGGCGGGGGAGGCGGCGACCTCGAAGGATAACTTACCGGAGTCGTCGTCGCATACGGTGCGTACAGGGGCTGATAAGGCGTAGACTGGTTGAAATGACCCCCTAAAATACACGTTCATATAATATTTTTTTTTTTTAATGTATTTTAATGTTGTTACTTACCTGTGGATGCTGCGGTATGCTGGGTGGGTGCAGCCGCGGCCACGTTGGCGGACGTGGCGACCGCGGGACTCTCGGTGCGTCCCAGAGCGGGGGGCGGTGCGGCCGAAAGAGGATGGTGGGCAACGGGCGTGACCGCGGCCGCTTGAGGCATCGTCGTGGTCGTCATGGGAATGGCCGCGGTTTCCGGCGTGGCCGTCATGGGTGTGACTGTTTTGCACGCGGTCGCGGTGGAATGCGGAGGCACGATGGCGGCCGCCGCCGGCACGGGGGGCTGCTGGGCGGGCGCGGGCGACGGCGTGGGCAGGTTGGGTGGGGTGGGCGCGGGAACGGGCGAGTTACTTGCCCCATTGGTCGGCGGCAAACTGGGCGGGAGGGCACCAGGGAACTCATGCTTGCGCGACGCTGGCGCCGAGTCGAATATCACCGAACTATCATCTGAACCCTATAAAAAAAAAAACAAGATAATTTAATTACCTATTATACAGTGTGTGCAATCATTAATTTAAAGACAAATTGTAATTGTAATTATAAAAGTACCTAATACAAAATATGGTTTTATTTCTTACGTTCTAATAATTAAAAAAAAAGGCTGTTGGATATTTTGTTTCAGAGACGTACTCAGGACTCTGTATCTCTCACCCTTCACGAGATCCTAAAGTTATCCCGTCCTTATATTGGACATACTGTATATAAAATAATTTTAACCTAATATTCTGTGTGTATAGAAATATAATCACCCGGTATAATAAATTGTATTAGTGTAAGTATTAAATAAATTATTTTTAAAATAGTATTTGTTTATTTTTTTTTTCGTATGCGATTTGTAGAGGAAGATAAGTATTGTTTCTTTTTTTTTTTTGGTGAGGCGTCATCTTCACGACCCTCCTGGCAAAACCTGCTTAGCTGGCAATTCGCAGACGATTTTGGGGGATTAAAATTGCTGAAGAGAGAACGATCTTTTCTTTGTAAACGGTGCAATGTAGTGAGTGTTTCAATATCGATCAGGGTAGTTTTTTAATTGCGCCGACTCGACACACAAGTTGTCATCGTTTTTTTTTTACTTTTTGCGTGCATTTTTTTTTTTTTTTCTTGCTTTAACAAAAATCTCCCCGTTCGCTCATCCAAATACAAATTTATTATTTATTTATTAAGAAAATATGTTTAAGGAAAATAAACGACAAAAAAAAAATTATATACATGATAATTAAAAAGTTTGCCATTAGTATAATAAAGTTCAGGATTAATTAGAATGTAAAAAAATAGTTTTCCAAAATTTAGTAGGTACCTCTTTCTTTTCGGAATTTGATAGAGAAAAAGGGGTCAGTAGGGTCACTTCATTGTCACCAATTTCGACTTCCTTCTGCGCTTTCTCCACACTTTTCGCGCTCTCCACATTTTCCGCATCATTCACAACACGCAACTTCACGATAATTTTAGTTTGGCAATTTTTGCGACAGTCACGAAGAACAACTCACATCATACAAGAAGACCCACAGGTATGAAAAAAAATAAAATTTTCGAAACACACAATTTTTTCAAAATAACCGATTACATCCTCGTATATTATTTTTTTCTTACGGAATTAAAGGCAATAATATATTAAACGCCCTGTATACGGTAGTTGCTAATCCGATTTACGGCAAAAATAAAACTTAATTTTTTTGTACAAACTTTTGATGCAATTTAATATAATCCGACACCTTTTGAATTTGCACAAACACATACTGTATATTAAATAGGTTCCACACCGTATATTAAATAGGTTCCATACTGTATATTAATAAAATAGGTATAATTTATTAATTCGCGATTCGTTTTCGGACAAAACAACCAAAAAGACCGAGCTGAGCTGGGACAATAAAAAGGGATTGAAACGAACGAGGAAAACCGAGACGGCTTGTTATATTATGTGGACCACGATAGTCGACACCTATTCCGCAAATATATCACACAAGAATAGGGAAAACCGAGAGTAGACAAAAATAACACCGGTGACAGGCGCGAAGACTTGCGCTCCAAATGGCAAATGACGTCATTTTCTGGAGGGACTTCGAATCGAATGTAGGACAACTTTTTTTAAAGCACATGTATACTACTAGGTGTTTATGCTTGTAGTTTTTTTTAAATAAGGAACAAGAGACTACCTATATTTAGGTATAACTAACTAACTAGAATAATATCAAAGAGATTCACTCTTGTACACTAGCTACAAACTTTTTTAAAAACAAACAATTTTAATGATGAGTAATGTAGGGGTCAAAATGAACACCCTATTGATATTACAAATTTATATTGTTTTCCCTAATTATTGCAAGGGTACGAAACTGCAAAAACAACTATTTTTTCCAATTAAAGTGTTAAAAAGTGTTCATGTGACAAAATTAAAAAACTTTTATCATTGCGAATTGCGCCCTCTAACAATTTCTAAGATTTTCTCATAGCCATATTACTGGTATTATTTTTCATAAATGTTTTTTGCATTTTTTTAAACCCGTCAAAAAAAAATAAGCAATTTGTTATCAAAAATCGAACATTCTTTCAATATAATTCGTTGCATTTTTCAATTTCACTATAAAAATAAATGCCTACATAAATTCCCAAAATTTGAAAAACTTGTACGACAAATTGCGTTAAAAGCAACGTGAACTCGGATCGTTAATCAAACTGTTAAGCGAAAAAAGGACACGAATTAAAACAACAGTATAAACGGGGAGAAAATGCGATATAATTAAAGAACTTACCTTGTCGTCATCTCCCTCGCTATCACACTGAAAAAGAGAAACAAAACAAACGGTTAATGGATAGAGAAGCAACAAAAAAAAATGATTACAGACTCGAAGTCGACGGAAAAGTAAATGGAAAAATTGGAAAAACAGTTCAGCGCTCGTCTGACCAGTTGATGAACAACTAACCGACTAAAAATAGCCTTTCTTTGGCTTTTTGTTTTTAAAGAACTAATTAATGATCCTCTGTAATATTGAAGAACACTATTTTTACATCGTCGACAAAAAAGTTTCTACTGTTTCATTATTTTCCGTCTACTTAAACAATCAGTATGATAAAATAAATAAAATTTGGGTTTTAAATAAACAAAAGTTCCAATAAAAATTTAAAGATGGTTTTAAAACATAAAGAAATAAAAAATTGGGTTTTTGAGATGAATTTTTATAAAGGGATGATGAAAATAATTTAAACGAAGATTAGAAATTAGGAAAAATCAAAAAATTAAAGAACAGGTTCTCCAGAAACCAATTAAAAGTCTCATGATTGGTAGGACACTTTGAAGTAATTCAGGAGTAAAGAAAGATTACTGATTGAAAATACATGGGGATGTAAAAATTTTAGGAAAATACAAAAATTAGTTTAGAATGGTTCTCAAAGTGGCAATTTTGTGATGATAAATGAAGTACTGTATTAAGTATTCATTTTAATACGAGATTAGCACCGAAATCTTGTATAAATAGAGCTTGTGTAAAGTTTAACTCATTAGATGCTGATGTTTATGACTATTTTGATAAATGCTCCGTAGCGAAATTTGAAGATCTACTGGAAGATAAAATATTTTCATACCATTAATTACTACCTCTATCTTACTTAATTATTAAAACACAGTGCTACCAAAGACAGATGTGATTAATTATAGTAAAGGAAACTTTTGTTATGATATGTAATCTGAAATTTTATTAGATGTAAAAAGCCAAAAGACAGAAACGAGTGATTCAGGAAAATTCCAAAAAAGAAAAGGGACATGGAGAAAGACAAGTAATATTTTGCAAATAATGGTCATTCTTTATACTAAATAGTTTCAATTAAGAACTTAAAAGTTTATAAATAAATAAACGATTAGAAAAAAGGCACAATACAAAGAAATCTTATCTCAAGGATGTTAGGACAACTTCTGATATATAAAGATACTTCAGGAATAAAAAAAGACAAGGAAAGAAAAATAAAACAAAAGGTAAATAAATAAATAAAAGTTGATACTTACGATATATCCTTTGCCAGAACTACACCGACTACTCGTCTATAATAAAAAAAAAGTATATTAGTAAAAGGCCATTAAGAATTAGATCATTTTCAGTGGGCATAAAAATATGTAATTATGTGTTTCAACTTACATCGCTAAGTCGATCTCTAGAGCTGTCAGCATCTCTGGGGGGTAAAGATGACCCTGTGAGACGTTCCGAAGCCCTACCACTGTCGTCGCTAGTACCAGCATCGAGCTGAAAGAAAAATGAATAAAACAATTATTAAAAATAACCACAATATTTTTATTATAGATGTTAATAATTATAATAATTAAAATTGCACTTACATGAACATGTTGGTGGGATGAGATATGGTGCGAAATTTGTGGCCTTGGGTGGTGCTCAACACGTGGTGTTTTGTCTTCCAAAAGACGTTTAATGTCTTTACTAGCGAGTTTTATCACAGACTAAAAATGAAACGAGTCAACTAAGTTTTCAAAAATTGGAATTTTATGTCAATACTTAATACCTGAGTAGTACTCAACAAAAAAAACATTGAAAAGATCTTTTATTAAGAGGTTTTTATTACGGATAAAGTTCATTCAATATTTCACCACAAATCCCACATATGTATTTAGTTGTTTATTTATTTTTTTAATAGGTGCAAATCCAATTTAATCTGACTTAAAGATTATTTTTTAACTGGTCATTAAAAGATTTAATGAAAACATAAAACGTAATATGATCAAGTAGTTACAGAGGTATTTCATTGCTTAATGTACTGATTTGCAGTTTTGATAGATATAATGAACACTTAACAATATTATACTTCAAATTTATCTTATCTTTTTTGAGTAATTCTTTCAGCCTGAACTATTAGTAGTAATTACATTTACTGCGTCCCTAAAAAGTACTTAAATCTGACAAAACATGAAAATACATGAGCTGATAAGTAGATAATTCGTTTAACAATAGTTATCTATAAATTAGAATTTGGTAACTGGTCTACAGCAAATTATTCGATAATAAACATCTACATACCTGGGTAATGTAATGAATTTAGACAAAGAAACTATGTTTAATTGTAAAGAAAAATTTTAAAGAATAAGTTGATCTTGTAAATAAGAGTATAAATGATGTAATATCAATACCTCCAAATCATCATAAGTACGAAAAGCAAGAATAGAGAACCCATCAATAATGTCCTCTTCGACAATGGGTTCTTTGGATTTTTTCCTACGAGCAGGAGGTCTTTGGGGCTTCTCCCTGAGGACAGCACTTTCAGAATCCTCCTCGCCCGAGTCGGCGGGGTGCTTAGAATTAGCCTTACTCTCCCTCTGCATACGCTGGGCCCTCTTTCGTCGCCGATTGCGCTGTTTTACCTCCACGTCCATGGCCACATCACACTACATCTCGTTAATTACATTACATATTTTTCTTGGTTCTAGCACGACATCACCATACACGAATTTTTCAGTATTTGCTAGCAAGACCATCGACACCTGGAGGAAAACCAATGGCGGACGAACGACCGCACACTAACACTAACATCGGTCCTGTTTTCGCCCAACATTTTGCCACCGACCGGTGAAAATGCATCGCACGAAAATTGGAAAAGCACCATGTACAAAACACTACACCCACAATTTAAATTAAACAAAAAATAACACAACTTTTGACAATATTTACAATTTACACAGCCAGTCAATACCAGCAGGCATCCAACGCATGCGCGAACGCATTCTACCAACATTAATTTTATTACTTTACCACAACAGAATAGTTACTGCCTAATTTATTTAATTTTATTAGTTAACTAATGACTTTTTACACATATAATAAAAAAATTCCCTTTTTAAATTAAATACCAGGTAAAATTTTTATCTTTTCTTAAAAAACATTTACGACAGCATAAATGCGAAAATAAAATTTACTACACACTGATAAAAATTTATTATTATATTATATATTTTTTTTTTGAAAATTATCTTTTTTTCCAAGGAAATTGAATTAGAAACTTATTTAAAACTAGAAATTTTATTTATATTAAATATGCACGCTTTTAATTTTAAATTAAATCTAAAAATAAAAATTTGAATCTAACTATTAAACTCAATACATTTATAGAATACTGCATAGGACATTAAACAAATGCAACAAAAAACATAGAATTCTATAGTTCGTGGAATATGCACAGGGATAGTTTTTTAAAAATTGTTTATTCATTTTTAATTTTGTTAATAACATGCAATAGTTTTTTATCTTTATTTTCATAAAATACGACATTTTGACAATTGGTCAATTTAATCCGATAAAAATGTTTTATTAATAAGTAATGTGTAGTATTTCAAATTACTCGCTTTATTGAAAATAAAGTACGATATCTCTCTACATCAGCTAAAATTAACTTAAATAAAAAGAAACGATTGATTACTCATCAACAACTTCAATTAAAAAGGAAAAAATTATTACACATTTTAATGATATCGATCAAAATTAATTTAAGCTTGTGCAGTGAGATGTTTGTGAACACATTCTTCTTTGTTAATTAAATGGGTCGTTTTGTTAACCAGTTGCATAAGAGTTGAAAGATCATAAGCCCAGTCGTTTAGCACATCACTCGGATCCTTCGACTGCTGAAAGTGGACAACGCCAGAAGGACGATCTGTCTTGGCCTGGACGGTCTTATTTACAACCATATTAGACAAAAATTCTTCTATTTCTGAAATACTTAAGTCCAGTAATTCCGCCATTCTCGTTAAACGAATACGAGTGTAATATTTCGCCATCACACGAATGTTATGCTCCACAATTCTATTTCTAAAGATAAAAATAAAATATATAAATCTCAAACTCTTTCTTTTTCTAGTCTTAATTCTTTTAGGGTTTTTTTTCTAAATTCAGTACATTATAATTATCACCTTAAATCATTCCATCTTTGTTTGGCTTGTTCGTTTCCACTGAAAACTGGTGTTGCTTTCAGTGCTTCTTCATAAACTTCGCAAAGGCCAGACCATTTGATGAGTTCAGGATTAACAAAAAGTTTTAACAGTTGCTTAAAAAGTGGAATTTCTTCTAGTGATTTATCAGCCAACACACGATGTGTAAGATCTGCCTGCTCATTATCATGAGGTGCCAAAATTAAATAGAGAACAACAGCTTGTGCAGTCGCTATACGTTCTTCAGTATTATCCTGAATTGACGGGGTGTTCAAAACGGCCCTATAATGTTTACATGTGGCCAAATAAGATCCTTCATGTTGATCCAATTGCATCATTAGACGATAATACTTCAGTTTCAAGTCCTATGAATAAAACAATACATAATAAATATCAAAAGCAGACATACTTAATTTTACAGCATGATGAACTTACTTGAGTGCCTTCATCGTCAAAGAACTTAGTGTTTATTTTCTTTGAAATAATTTGGGTTCTAATGTAGTCCTGTTTTGCCAAACAAAGACGCATTTGTTCAAGAATAAGTTCAACTTTTTCTCTCTTCTCCATTGACCCATAAGTTTCCACCTGCAATTCCTGTATAATATTTGCTGCTTCTGTAATATTGCCTTCATCCTCTTTTATTTGTGCCAGCTTATGAGTTAAACGAGCTCTTTCAACTTCTACATAAATTTTTCCTTCTGTCACATGCCTATTAATGAAAAATAAATTTACATACCTCAAAAATTGAAATAATACACGAAATACCTTAATGTTTCGATTAATTTAACTTTTGTCTCTTTGTCAGGTGTTTGATCAACATAAATGACACATTCTTGGACCATTTTTGCTATGGCTTGCTTTAACTGTGCTCTCCTTTTTGATAATGTTATAATATGTTCGTTTAGAGCAGTCCAGTTGTTAGCATCTTTACAAATTTGACAGATAGCTACAAGCACTCTTCCAGTTGATACCATATCAGCCCCAGTACGGGTCTGTTTCTCTAATGATAATAGGATGTCCAACGCATCATGCAGTTTACCAGATGCAGCTAATTTTTTACATTCTGGAATTTTTTCGTCGCAAGTGGAAGTGTAATCCACTTCCATTCTCACGATTTTTCCAGAATCTGTGGCCATATGATCCATTTTGAGAAATGATCTTAGTACTTCCACAAAACAATCAGTTAACCTATAAATAATAAACAAAGAAACGTTATGCAAAATATAGATAAAATTATTTGTGGTCACGTCGTTATTTTATTAAATATTAAATACTTACACTATAAAATTATTAAACTTCCAAAAGTTAAGTTAATAAATAGCGAAACAATAATCAAATACTGCCGGTCATCCACGAATTGCAACTTTTATTAGTGCTTTTAGAAACTTTTTTGGCCTAAACTTTTTGTCGTTGTTATGTTGGTTACTTTGTGTTATTTTTATTTTGTCTATGATTTTTATTTTAAAAATGGTCAACCTGTCTGTGGACCTCTTATCTGTCAATTTTCGTGTTAATTCTAATCTATGGTGTTAATTGTCAGCAGTTGTCTTTTGGTAAACGTGTTATTAATCTCAAAAATAAAGTTTTAGGGCTAAAAATTAGTGTATTGTTCGTTTTAATAAGTCGTGTTTAATTAACATCAAAATGACTTTAACGGATGGCAAATCTGAGGATGAAACGCCACATTTTGTGCCCCCCTTAATTCAAGATAATCCTAACGGCTGGGGCCCATGCGAGTTACCGGAACAATTTAAGGACATGCCTTATCAGCCCTTCAGTAAAGGTGACCGTTTAGGTAAAATTAGCGATTGGACCGGTGCCGCATTTCAAGATAAAAAATATGCTAGTAAGTTTTTAATTTTTTCTAACCTCACTTTATAAATACGTTCCTGACATTTTTGCTTTTATTTAATAAATAGATAAGTATGCGTCCCAATTCGGTTCTGGAAGCCAATATGCATATTATCATGACGAAGATGAAAGTACTTTCCATTTGGTTGATACAACTCGTGTTCAGAAACCTCCATACCAGAGGGGTCGTTTCAAGACCAACCAAAGGAATTTACGTGGAAGGGGTATACGGGGCGTTCAGGCTGGTATGCAAGCTTTAGGAAAAGGATTAAAGGCACGTGAGAAGGATAGGAAGAACCAGATGAAAAAATGGGGTCAAGGAAGGGTAAATAATTATCATAATCATAATTAAATGTGTTCAAAAACAATTTTATTTGTTATTTTAGCCCCAAATTAAAATTCGTGATGCTTCTGTAACTGTAAAGCCTGATTGGGTTACCATTGAGGAAATGGACTTCCCAAGATTAGGAAAATTGTCGCTTCCAGGCATAAAAGAAGGTAATAATTAATATTTTACTTTATTTAGTTGATAAACAATAATATTATGTGTTATTTTATGCACAGGTGATGATGTAATGTGTTATGGTGAATTGGAATATTATGATAAGTCCTATGACCGTGTTAATGTTAAAAACGAGAAGCCTCTTCAACGTGTTGATCGTATTTTCCATACTGCAAGTGTTTTGTTAACAAATTTGTTCTTTAAATCGTGTACATATTAAATATATTTTTACATTTATAGGTAACTACCACTGATGATCCTATCATTCGTGTTTTGAGTAAAAATGAAGGAAATGTTTATGCTACGGACGCAATTTTAGCTACTATTATGTGCAGCACTCGTTCAAATTACTCTTGGGATATTGTCATTGAAAAGATTGGTTTGTTGTTATTTCTTTTGCTTTTTTTTTGTATATGTAATTATAATCTCTTCAGGTGATAAGTTGTTTTTTGATAAGAGGGACAATACGGAATTCGATCTTTTGACAGTCAACGAAACTTCTCTGGAACCCCCTCAAGATGATGGAAATTCGTTAAACTCACCCAGAAATTTGGCTCTGGAGGCAACCTTTATTAATCACAATTTCAGCCAACAAGTTCTTAGAACTGGATCAGGTGAACCCAAGCACAAATTTGATCACCCAAATCCTTTTGTATCTGAAGAGGAGGAAGGTGAAGTGGCCAGTGTTGGTTACCGGTACAAGAAGTGGGATCTTGGAGGAGGAATTGTAAGTAAATTTAACTCTTAGTTATTCCTTACTAAAAGCATTTTTTCAGGTATTGATAGCTAGGTGCGAGCATGATGCTGTTGTTCAATCCCCTAATGGTGAGCTTCAATTCCTCACAATCAAAGCCTTGAACGAGTGGGACTCAAAGGTTGCAAATGGGGTGGAATGGCGCCAAAAACTAGACACCCAACGTGGTGCCGTTCTTGCCAACGAACTGCGTAACAATGCCTGTAAATTGGCCAAATGGACCGTGCAAGCCCTTTTGGCCGGGAGCGATCAGATCAAGTTCGGCTACGTTTCGCGCGTGAACGTGCGTGATAACACACGTCACGTCATTTTGGGAACTCAACAGTTCAAGCCTCACGAATTCGCTGCCCAGATCAATCTGAATATGGACAACGCCTGGGGCATTTTGAGATGCATCATTGACATCGTCATGAAGCAAAAGGATGGGAAGTATTTGATCATGAAGGATCCGAATAAGCCGATGATTAGACTGTATGACATCCCAGATAATACTTTTGAATCCGATGGGGAGAGTGAGTCGGAGGAGGACGTCCAGACTGATTCCAACGCTTTCCAGACGCTTTATCCGTACACAAACACGACCAAGAGGACTTAAACGGTCTTTGTCTGAATTAGATTGGATTAATTAGAAATGGTCGGTATTAAAACTGTTCTATGATTAGTTATGTCACAGTACGTTAATATCCATCGTATCAATGATGATTAAAATATTTCCTATGAGTTTTTGTTTTCATTTTTAATTAATTAATTAGTTCGTGAGGCAAGATTAATAAATTGCTAATAAAGAAATAAATAATGAATAAAAAGAACCCTGTATGTAAGTTAGACTAATTGTTTACATAGTCGAGCTTTTCATACAGTTAACAAATTTCATTCGAAATCGAGACAACTCGTTTTAAAATTACTTTTAGTTAATTTTGTATTTTAGATATGTTAATTCCTTATGCAATAATTTAAAAAATACCACATTAACTAGATAAACATCATTTAATTATCTCATGGATGTTATTACAATATTTAACGTATAGCTCTTTATAATTTGATATAGAAACTTAACTTATTATATAATTAACTGAATATACATACCATTGGTAAATTTTTACTTCACGGATTGCGAAGAAAAAATAATTTATTCAAAAACCGTTTATCCATGCTAGAGCCAGCCCTTGCATATTCTCATAATATAATTAAAAAGAAAACGATTATTAAAACGCCGTAGGTGCAGTTTACATAATCGTTGTTGATTTATGGGCACCGTTTCTTTCACACTTTTGTCCTAGTTTCGAACTCTTTAATAACGAACACAACTTTTTCTATGGCCGCGTCGATGTCGTTTTCGTCGATTTCCCAATAAGACACGAATCTGACGACTTCCGGGCTTCTACTTCCTGCTTTCACTATCACCTTTACGGCGTCTTTCTTTTCAACGGTCGCAAGTCGTACCAGAAAATCTCGGGCAACCAGTTTGTTGGGGTTTAGGTGTACTATGAGAATATTTGTCTGCACCGATTTTAAATCCACCTTTACGATGTTCGATTTCAAATCGTTAATAGCTGAAAATAAATAAATAAATAGGACTGAAATCTGATGATTAGTGTAGGGAACTATATGAACCCTGATTTTGAGGTCACTATTATATACGAGATACGGATCCAAATAAAGCTTCAATAAATAATTTGTTACCTTTTGCCAGTTTGTAAATGTTTTTGTGGTCCTCGTCCAGTCTGTTTATCATCTTGTTGAGGGCCACTAAACCAGCAGCAGCGACAATTCCAGCTTGTCTCATGCCACCTCCAAGAGCCTTTCTAGTCCTGCGGGCCCTTAAAAGAAGAGTTGAAAAGTTTTTATAATTTTTTTAAGTCGTATCTTGCTTACTGTTCAATAAAGCTTTTCGTGCCACATAATACTGAACCAATTGGAGCCCCAAGACCTTTACTCAAACAAAAGCAAACAGAATCCATTTCTTTTGTTATAATTCCGGGGGATGTTTTGCTTTGAACAGCTGCGTTAAAAATTCTTGCTCCGTCCATGTGTAAACGAATATTGTGGGTTTTGGCTATTTTTGAAAGCTTTTCGAGCCATTCCAGGGGAAGTACCTACAGAAAATTGTATGACTGAGTAACTAAAATAATTACAGTTTATTTCATTTCTTTGAAACTGCAACCTTTAGATTTTATTTCCTTATAAAGTAAAACAGAAAGTAAATCATCGTATATAAATTGATTAGTATTTAATCTAATGATTGCTCTCTTAATGTTTTGCAACGTCCGCAAGTATGACGAAATAAATAGGTTTTTTAACAAATAAACTGTTCATAATTGGCTTGCCTCTTCTGTACGCAGATATAATACGTATTACAAAATCAAGTGATAGAATAAATATTGCAAAATGCTGTTGTCATGTATAAAATTATAAAATAAACATTTTGTGTAATTTTTTGAGCGCAATCGGTAAATTAAAATAAGTGTTATCGGATTTATATTACACACTTAATAAAAAAAATCGGAAATAGAAAAATATTGACCCATAAGCAACATTTTTAGTTTTAAAACTAAAACGCGTACCTATTATTATATTTATAACAGTGTTGCTCAACTTAAACAACTTTCAAAATGATTAACATATTTAATGATTGAAGTAAATAAAATATTAATAGCTTTTTCCGTTCTGCATTCATGGCGTTACAGTATAATTTAATAATACATTACATCGTCAAGCAATCCACTGAAGGTGGCTCCTACAGTACGAAACAAAATGATTTTTTTTCTTAATTTTTGATTTATACAATATTTCGATTACTTCTATGCCCAAACACAAAATATTGTTGTCAAGAAGGGGTGGAGATACAAACAATAATCAAAATAATATCATTTTTAAGTTTAAGTTCGCTTCATCCTTACCCACCTTCCCTCCACACATGTTGTGTGTATTTTCAACCACAATTAGTGATGTTTCGGGTTCATGGAAGTCTGGATTTATTCGAATCTTTGCCTCCAACTCTTTTAAAGAAAAAGTACCATCAGTTGCGTTTTTGATGGTCACTAACTGTACCCCGGCAAATTGAGCAGCACCAGCTGAAATGTAATATTTTATTCGAAAATGAATTTGATTTATAATAGTTAATTAGTACATACCTTGCTCGTACATAATTACATGACTATCCTCTCCTACAATAACTTCAGCCCCTCTCCTAGTACAGTGTGTTAAGACTTGAAAATAACAAAGGAAATTAAAAATACAAATTTATGAATATTATTTGGTACAATTTATTTAAGTATTAGTTTATTGTAGGTATATAATTGAAAATTAATATCCGTATTGCATAATAAAAGAAATGCTTATGTTAATTTTAATTATGTAGATATGTATTACTTTTTTTTTAACCTTCGAAAAGTTGAATGAAAAAAATTCGTAATTTTTCAAACATTTTTATGATAAATGCTTAAGGTCTTGCGAGTTATGTAGGTCCGTAAATTAAAATTCATTTAAAATTGTTATGAAACATTTATTATCTGTTGCAAGACTTCAAATGATAAGAAAGGAATATTCGTCATATTTGCGATATAAGAATGTAAAATGTTTATAATTTCAAAACGACAAAACAAATTTTTCCAATAAAAAAATGATTCTTAAATTTTTAAACAGCCTAGAATATGCAGAAAGTGGTGAAAGTTAAAAAAGTTAATTACAATGTACAGTGTGGCCCAAGAAGTGCGTAATATGCTCATTGTGACCAAACTATAAATTAAATAAAAAACTTCAAATAAAAGTTATTTACTATTTTAATACATCCTCTGGATCTGCCAATTTTAATTTGCAAAAATAAGATTTAGTTTAATTGGCAGCACCCTTGACTGATCCAGAGGATATTGCATTATTTTACCTACTTAACAAAAACAAGTATTGCATCGATAAGGATTCGAACTAGGGCCACCCTTGCGGCGCTATAAGTTTAATTAAATAAAAATTTTGGAAACTTCAACGTTCACGTGTTAGTTTTAATACAATTCGAAAAAGAAAATTGAAAAAAAGGTAAAAAATAAGTAACCAACTTGCAAGGAGATTGGCCATGGTTCCAGATGGTACAAAAAGCGCGTCTTCTTTTCCCAACAAATTGGCCGATCTTTCTTCTAACAATTTTACAGTAGGGTCTTCCCCGAAGACATCATCCCCTACTTCTGCAACAGCCATTGCATCCCTCATTTCTTTAGTGGGCTTGCTTATCGTGTCGCTCCTTAAATCGACAACGTGAATTCCCTTGATCCCGTTTGAAAAACCATTCACAACTTCGTAAGGCATTTTTTTACAACAATTATTGCAGTTTAATGTTAAAGAAAAAAAATTACAATTATAGTTGTACTTCACCGTCAACAACTGTTTTTGAACTAACTGTTTGACGATATAAAACGTACTACTGCACCGATTGATGTAAGAATACATTTTATAGGAGTGGTGACTTAATACATTTTTCTTTATTTTTGTGTTATATGTTATTCATTACTATTTATTATTGTTACGTGTTTTGATTATATGTACGTACGGAGTCATGCCATTGCGAAAACGATCGATTTACACACAATAAGAAAGAAAATAGTTTGACCAATATGGAATAGTTTCTTTGATAGATAACGTTTCACTCGTTTTAAAAACCAGTTCATAAACACACATTTGCTTACAAATATAATATCATGTATCGGAGATTGTTTACTTTCATGCATACTTATTTAATAAAACGAGTCTTTTCTAATGTTAAATTATCTTACATCTTGGAATAACTGGAAATCCGTGAATAATTAATCAAATAGATTAATAGTAAACTTTAATTAATGTAGGAAATTTTCTAAGTACATTATTATTTATTAAACTCCAACACTTCTGGAGAAAGAAGATATGTATTCAGTACATTGTATTCTACCATCACTATCAAACCTTTATTTTACTTATCATTTGTTGTTTGCCTAATTTTTTATTCAATTTTATCTTTTCGTAAGATAAAAGCAATAGATTCATTTTATACATACTTGAACTTTCATGTATAAAAATAGGTAATCATTTAAAAAAGTAGAAAATTATCGCTGCAAATATTGCAGCCACATTAAAACCGTAAGAACGAAACATTAAAAAAGTTAATCAAAAACTAATTAAAAAAATAATTTGGACGTTGCATATACACATGAATAAATTTAAGTAATTATTATTGATGATTAAAAAAATGTTTTTAAATGTGGTACCTAATAAACAAAATGTCCCTGATAATTTATATCGTTTAGATAACAAGAGTTATCCGCTATTTCAAAATAATGATTAAGTAATTACGGTAAAAACAAGATTTCTTTTGTATTTTATTATTAAACATGGACAGATATTTCGTCAGCAGTTAACGACTGATTATACAAGGCGTTATAATTAAAACGTTTATAAAGAAACTAATCTTTATATGCAAGTTATGCTAGATCCACATTTGGTCTGATCGTCAGAGGGAATTAATGCTAACAATTTATTCTCCAAGTAGTGCTTAGTTGTAGAAGCATAAAGACAAGATTAGGTACTATGCTGCAGTACTTATTTATTTGTATGGAATGTTTTTCAACACACAATGTCTACAATACACATTTTTCCATCATTAAAAAACTAAAAACTCAGCAATAAAAGTATTGTTATTATATGTTTAAAAAACAAAAACAATTCGGATATATATTTACTTATCACCTTTGTTGGAATGTTTCTTCCATCTATTCTTTTACATACCCAAATTCATTAGTTTTTTACTTCTCAACTCTTTTTTTGTAAGCCTCCCACAACAAATTCCTGTACTTTTCAGCGGCCTGTGCCCTATCTGTTGCCTCTGTAATACCTCTCCCCACTACAGCGATATCAGCTCCTTTTTCTAAAATTACATGTTCAGGAGAACAATACTGCTGTCCCAAACTGTCCCCTGTAGAGTTCAATTGCACTCCAGGGGTAAGCTGCAAGAATCCCGGTTTATCCGAGAACAAAGGGCTTTGGCATACGATTCCAGTTATCAGATTTGGAAATCTTTCGGCTATTTCTAGGGCACCTTTGGTATAAGAATCGCTTATTAAATTATCCTTGCTACTGATTTCAGCCAACAAAAATACTCCTAAATCTTCTGAGTTCTGTTCAACGGCCTGCAAGACTCCTGGTCCTGTTATTGCATGTTGTGTTATTAATTTTGCCCATGAGGATATCCTAAAAACCCCATTTGTGTACTGCAATTGAACAACTTTTCCTATATCTGCGAATTTACGATCTTCAAGCAACAAAAAGTTATGCCTTTGAGATATATCTTTAAGATGTTTTGTTAAATTTTCATTAAAATCTTCAATAATATCAATATGGGTTTTTAAAATACAAATATATGGCCCAACTTCTTCAGCCAAGTTCAAAAGTTCTGTTCCAGTCAGAACATCAGCTGCTAAGCATAAATTGGTTTGTTTTTCAGAAATTATTTTTAAAAGCTGTTTCGTCACTGGGTTTTTTGTAAATGGAATTCGGTCAATATACTGCAATTTTTGTCTATCTACAAAAACAATAATACTTTTATAATCTTATTAGACACATTTATTTTATGAATGAAAATAGTGCTTACTTTGTGTTTCTTTATCTGCAACTTGATTGCCCTTTATATACTCCTTTACCATTGTTACTGTTACATCATCAATACAATCCTCCTCCTTTAAAAAGTTTACTAATGTAGTCAAACTTAGGAGAGCATGCATTTGTATTCCAGATTTTTTCAGCAAATTTTCACCACCTTGTTCTCGATTCAATAAAACAATTGTGTCTGTACATTCCAATCCTGCTTCTCTTAAATCTTTGACAGTTTCCAAAATACTGCTTCCAGATGTAACAACATCTTCAACAATAAGACACCTGTCACCAGTATTATAGTGACCTTCTATAAGCTTTTTGGTCCCATGGTATTTTTTTTCTTGGCGTCTCATAACCATTGGAGTTCCAGTTTTCACTGAAACCACAGTGGCAATAGGTAAAGCTGTATAAGGCACACCACACAAAATTTCATGAGACTTTAGATTTTGCAAATGATCTGCTATTAAGTTGGCTAAAAAGTCCTTTACAATATATGGTTATTTTACGTTCCGTTATATAATTGAATGACTTACCAAAAGCTTAGGGTAACTGATAAGAACCCTTAAATCACAATAAATGGGGGTCATCAAGCCTATTTTCGTTTTGTATTCGCCAAATTTGATGCCATCGATTTTGTACAGCTCAACCGCAAATTTCTTTAGTCTACTTTGGTAGTCCATTATTAATAATCACTTATAATTGAGGTGTTTACCTTCTAAAAGTTGATCAAAACAGTGTTAATGATGAAAATTCTAAATAGTTGAAAAATTATAAGAAAATAGTAAAATAAAAAGTTTCAATTACACTTTTATAACCTAATTTTATTTAATAGCCGACAAACGTCAACACATGTCAAAATGTCAAAAATCCATAGATTAAAGAATGTGATCAGATCAGATCAGATTATAATTAAATAATTACAAGGTTTTATGCACTAAAATAAAATAATCAAGTGTATACGAATGATTTAAATGTCGTACACCCTTTCCTGTTTTCTTTAAATAAAATGAATCCCAAATGATTCATTATCAGATGATCATCAGCAGTATCATCAGAAAAACAGCTGTAACTAAAAACATCATTTTTGACGTATACGAATAACTAAAAATTTCAATAAAACATTGAAATTTGTTAAATAAATGTAACGTAATAATAAAATTCTCAAAAAAATGACTCAGAACAGGTATAAACAAAACCTCTTTAATTTTCATAACGTGCAAATTCATTGCGATATAATTAGTGAGGTTAAAAATAAAAATTTACTTTGTTATTTTTAGGAAAAGAGGAAGAAACATTCACGAAGAAGAAATGGAGTTCATGCCATTGTCGAAACGAATTAACAATCTTCACATTAATGGATCTTTACTAGTCAATAGTGATTTGCATGTTAATTTATTAGAAAATACTCAGTGGGGCCCTGGGCCCCCATGCTTCAATACGTCCTTGCAGAGGACCAGCATAATTAATGAAAATTTGCACAATTCTGAACTTAACAGGATACCCTGTTACAGTCCAGAACTTAATGAGATAGAAAATCCTCATTATTTTAATGTTAATAAGCTTCTGTTTGACATGTACATTGAGCGTACACAGCGCAATGGGCAAAGTTTTGAAATATGATTACATACAATTACCTTCCAAGGTTTTATGCATTTTATGAATCTTTAAACTTTGATTTTTAATGTAATATTGATCTAGATATACATAAAAAAAGAATGTCCCATTTTGTTATTATTTATGTATGTTATTAATATTAATTTTTTAAATCATAATGAGTTTGTGTTTGATTAAAATTGTTATTTGAACTGCATCCATTCCAGCAAATTTTTAAATAATGAAATTTTAGTTATAATATAAGTAAATAAAAGGTACCGTAAATTTATTCAGTATTTTTATTTTAATTAAAAATGTATTTTTCCAGCTATATTATTACAATTTGTTTAAGACTTGTGATGAAAAAGTAAACAGAACTTAATGGTAAAATAGATATAAATTGTACATATTAAGTACTACAGATTTACTAGCTAATAATTTTAATTTTCAGGGTTCTGACCCGTTTATAATAAATAAATAAATAAATTTTTATTTATTATCTAAATTGATAAGTAAAATAATTTGGAAGTTAAATTATTATTGTAGTATATATGTAAGTAATAGGAATGTATCGTATATTATTTAAATTTAGCGCCAATATTTGAAATAATTTGCACATCATCATATGTGCCATCTATGAATAACAAACAATAACTAAAGATGGAAGTTTTAGTAAATGAACAACACCATTATTTTTCTATGAACGGAACTGAGCGTCGTTACTTGCGTACGGCAGTTGTTGATGACGAATGCAGTTATCCTGCGAAGAAACCGTTATCGTCGTGTGTCCGCCAGATTACCAAAGGTAAGCGAATCTTATTCCGTAAT
This sequence comes from Agrilus mali, assembly GCA_029378335.1. Lineage (NCBI taxonomy): Eukaryota > Metazoa > Arthropoda > Insecta > Coleoptera > Buprestidae > Agrilus > Agrilus mali. The sequence goes on from CM055661.1 coordinate 8,058,814, forward strand.
TTTTAACGTTTTCGTACTGATAAGGGCCGTTCGCGAGTGCATCAAATGTTTTCTCGTATCTTTTCGCGGGTTGCGGGTGTTTTAGGGTAGGGAGCTTCGTCGCCGTGATGTAGAATTTGTGGAAGGGGTGTTCATAGCGTATTCTGGTAGGATATATTCATCCCCACATTCTTCCTAAACCACCACCACCTTCCTCCACCACGTTAGGCGTCGTCATCGCCATAGATACGCCTTCCTATGTGCATTTCAGTGCATCAGCATAACATAATACATTTCCTACGGATAATAAATTAGTTCAAGGTCATTAACCCGATAATCAATTAACTACATCTCAGCTACACAACAAATTGTATTCTGCATTTCTTTATATCCTCCTCATTTCAATTCCTTTCTGGTTAATAAAACGTACATACAAATATGTATATATTACCTAGGTATATAGAATAGGTACCTATCTGAATATTTTTTTTTTTTTGTAAATCGATCAGTAGACAAGACAGGTGAGGTGTAACAAGCGATTGGGTTTCAAGGTCAGGCAAATTGTCGACAAAATTCAACATAGTGCATTTATTACTTTATAAAGTTTATTATTGTACTGTTCGTATACCTACATAGCTACATAATAAAATACGAGTCAAACATTTTAATCAATTTTGATAAACGTTAGCGTTTTTAATACATATCTTAACAGTTGTCGTTTTTTTGTAAACACTGAAAGTGGAATCATTCATTCGCTTAACGTACACATGCACACTTTTACTAATAGTACTACCTAGTACGTATCTACCGTTTATGCGCTTACATTACACCAACTTACTTATAGTAGAATTATTTTATCTTTACCATCACGTCACTTGAATGAGGTATATGTCAACTGTTGACAGTATAAAATTATAGGTTATATTATGTATCTATCTATAGAATTGTTGACGTACTCTGATAAATAACAAAAAAAAATTAAAAATTGCGTTTTTGCAGACTACTTTTCTGCATGATTACAACAAAAACAGATATTGTCATGCAATTGTTTGCAAAAATACTTTGTTTCTATTTTTTTTGTTTCTTATTACAGTACAACTCATTCTATAGATACACAATATAACCTATAATTTTAAACTGTCAGCATTTGACATACGTGTATAAACTATTAAGATTTTATTCATACGTCTCATTCAGGTTACATGGTGGTAGAGATGAAATAATTCTACTGTACATATTTCGCGCTTATTTATGTTATAATATAATATGCATATGTATGAGTGTCCGTGTAATAAAGACATTCTTGTAGTAGGTACGTGAATGTACTACAATTATTTGTAACCAAATTTCTAAGAAAACGAACTTCTGAAGAGAATTTTTAATTTAATTATGTAGGTAGGTATATCGTAAAGCCAAATTTACGTGCAATTGTTTCTTAAAATATCGTCATTATTAACAAACCAAGACAAAAGTACGTCGTTTCAAATGGTCCCATCTATCGAGCTTTGTCCACATTACATTATTGCAGTGCGACCGCACTACGACAGATGGCGCCGCGATAGCGTAGTACCTAGATTGGTAAATTAACCTTTACATTAATTTATAAATTTAATGCATCTATAACTAATTATATTATTACTCCGTAAATGCAATTATTATCGTGTTATAATTATGTACACATTTACAGTAAGTAAGTACTTAAACTTTATTTAAAGTTAATTGCTATTGTTAGGAACTTTTCACTTTCACTATGAATGTGTTATGTGTTTGGTAATTTTGAATGGAACATTTCTTATATGAAAGTTTATTAAAAAGTCCCTTATTTATTAAAATTTTTAAAAAAGGATGTTTTTAAGTTTATAAATACAAAAACGGTAACAGTTTTCGAACGTGGACCAAACATATACTGGGTGTTCGAATGTTACTCTATGGTAATTTACGTAACTATTGTATGTGAATTTGTTTCCGCGAATAAAATTCTATTCAAGCAAAACAACACAGTTACACAGACAGTAGGTACCTTCTACCTTATTCTTATAATAAATATAAGCTGTAGGTGAAAGTGTATTCTCGAGGTGTATCCAATGTTACAAGTAGGTAACTGGGTTGCTTAAGAGAGCTCCTATGCCGTTAGAAATCCGCCTGTTCCGTCTCCGTCTATTCCGCGTTCTTTAACGACCTGTTGAACGAAGACAGTACAGGTGGTCGTCGTGTATTTCTTGTCACGTGATCGCGTTTTCTAAAACCTGCGGGCCCCACTTTCAAATTTCTCATGTTGGTTTCTACTACTACTACCGTAAAACGGGGCGCATACTCTACCTAACCTACCACTTCTGTAACGCGAATTTTACCACCGTACTGTTCCGTCGCCCCCTCTAAGTTTTCGGGAGTAGTCCCAAGGACAACTGTGTAGCTGTGTAGGGCCGAAAAGTGCGCCAATTTTGAATCCAGTTAATAAAATATTATACTATAAACATTAAAAAACAAGTGCCTTTTTCGATTGTTACATTGTTGTATTTTTCTTTTTTTTTTTATGGTGAGTTTGTTTTTTATTTTCTCTTTTACACTTTCGACTGTTTGTATTGTTGCAATACAAAGTTGATGAATTATTGCAGAATTTTGTTTCCTTTGTGCAATATGTGGTTGATTATTTTGGCAATTAAATTAATACTCTAATAATGACGTAGACCGTTGATTTGCTAAAGGCTAATTAGAGATTAGAAGCAAGAATAAAAATAAATAAAACTTTCCAATTAAATATTGTATATATGTAAATACAAAACAGAATTGCATACATAAATATAATAATACCTGTGCGTTATTTAGTTGTAGAATGGTCCTTGGAATAGTTTACTATATTCTTCAATTGGTGTCTGTAAAAGTAAAATGTCTTGTGTGTATGCTGTACGTACAGCAAATGTATTGAGATTTATTATCTCATGACGATGACGTGATTTCTTATTAGACCTGCAGAGTAAAATAATAATTTTTCAAAAAAAATTGAGAAATTATACTGATCATTTTATTTATTATTAAATTAAAAAATAGGCTCCTTATGATGCAACACCATTTGGTTATTTAAAATACATAAATACATACAATTCTTTTCCACTTTAAAACTTTTCTCAGTTATGTTTATTCGACTCTTAAAATTCAGTTATTTTAGTTGTCTTTCGTACCATAAAACTTGCCCTTTTAAAAATTATATTACGATCAATAAATGCGCCACCTCAATTCCCCAAAGTATTTTTCCATTCCTATTTTATGGTAGGTCCTAAAACCGAATGAAGAATTTGAATTGAATATATTTTACCTATTATTTTTTTTAGTATCTAATTAAAATTTGTTTTTGTAGATACATGAAAAAATGAACTACAACCCGTTCAGTGTTGGGGTTCCCCTGTCGGCAGCCCTTCCGGTGGCGACGCAGTTCACAGCGGGCGGAAAAATAACCCAAAACGTAACGACAACCAATGGTCAGGTGGTCGGGGTATTACAAGGGGGCGAAAATGGCGTCCACTACATCCGGCCGCTTGACGCGAACGCGTTCGCTGCGGCTACTGCTTCAACGTCGCCCACTCAAAACACTGCCACCCAGGCCCAGACCCTGATCACCCTGCCCATAACGATGCCCGGAGCGAAACCGGGAGACCCTCAGCAGACTGTTCAGATACAGGTGGTCAACCCGACGCCTGTGTCCGTCGCCCAGACCAGCCAGGCACAGTCCCCCAAGTATCAGATATCACAGATACCTATACAGGCCTTCGGACAGGGTGCCACAGTGCTTACGGTCGCCTACAATCCCACACAGGATGGAATACAAATTGTAAGTACCTTCTAATACACTTTTTATGTCACATTAATTTTAAAAGGTAGATAATTCAATAAGAATTAATATTTTTGATAATTATTAAGTAGTTAGTCAGAGGAAAATTCTGATCCTTTTGCTATTGCTACTAATGGTGACGTCGTAAATAATTTTTTTATGCAAAGGTGGATGGCCAAAACGGTATTCCAGAGGGTATGACAGTGGTGGCGGCTCTGCAGCCCCAGGACATCCAGTTAATCCAGACGACAGCAGCACCTCAATCGGACCAGGACCAAGATAAACTAAAAGACGGTACCACAACGATCACTCCGGTTGCCCTAATTAAAAATGAGGTTCTAACAACAAAAGATGACGGTCAGACGGACGGGGGCGGCGCCTCTATAACCGCCATACCCGCCAATTACCTTCAAAACACAGCCGTACAAGAATACCTTCAACGTATCCAAAACACCACGCTGCCACTCAGTCTTCAGCAGTTTCTCAAGTTCAACACAGACACAACGGTAAAAAGAGAACAGATAAACGAAGACGGGATCATAGAGACTGTTGTAGAGACGGGGGAAGCCGAACAGGAGCCCCTCATAATGAACGAGCTCGAAGGGGAAATAGAAGAGAACGTGGACGACCCTGACAAGACGAAAAAGAAGAAAAAGTACAAGAAGAAGCCACCGAAGCCTAAAAAACCGAAACCTGGTCAAGTTCATATAGCCACAGCCCTCGACGGAACCACCCTCTTCTGTTGTCCCGAATGTCACATGGCGTATCCTGAAAAGGAACTCCTGGAACAGCACCTTGTCGGACACAAAATCGAACGTCGATTCATTTGCGATATATGCGGGGCCGGATTGAAAAGGAAAGAACATTTAGAAAGGCACAAACTCGGCCACAACCCCGAACGACCCTTCGTGTGTTCTGTATGTATGAAGGGGTTCAAGAGGAAAGAACATCTCAATCTACATTTCGTCATACATTCGGGCGAAAAAACGGAAATATGCGGAGAATGTGGTAAAGGATTTTACAGGAAGGACCATTTGAGGAAACATGCGAGGTCGCATATTACAAGAAGGGCAAAGGAACAGCAGCAGCAGCAAAACTTGCTCGCTAGTAAAGAGGGAACAGTCACAATTCAGGTTCGTTAGTGTCACAGCCTTATGGGCTTATTAACTAAAAGAATTAATGATGCAGGTACCCACGTCGAATATTCAGATCCCAGTTCAAATCCAGGTTCCTCAGCACCACATCCAGGTGACTGCGTCCACAGACGAAGAAACTGCTCAACATGTAAGTACTGTAGTGTTGCCAGCTGTGTCCGAAAGCGTGTCGATATTGCCCCATTAAAAAGTTGTTTCTTGTTTCTGCCCTTTGATAAAACAAAAGTTCTTTCCTTTTTCTTTTCGTCAGTCCTCTCGTTCTCCCCAAGCTCCATCGGTCTCCCTTTTCTCTCTAGTTTCTGAACAAAAAGAACAAAGACAATCTCAAATAATACTTTTAATTAATCGGTTAGTGTTTTGGGTAGAATTTTATTAATCCTACGGACTACTACTACAATAATAAATGGATAAAACAAATAATAATATAATTAATGAATAGTAATAATTATTTTTAATTAGAAATTATTTTGTTGTCTATCGTTTACATAATAATATAAAAACAATCATACATTTATACATTTTAGTTTACATGTACCTACCATTTTTTTTTCGTCCACTAATCTTCTAATTCTGATTGTAATTGTATTAGTTTTCACCTTTTTATTTTAGTAATGAATAATGATAATCAGCGGAATGACAAGTGTGTATTTTATTTTATTTTATTTTTTTCCTGTTATTTTATTAGAAGTGGGATTTTTTTCTCTCTTTTTCTTGTCATTGGTGAATTTATTGTGTATTCTAATTGCTAGCAGTCTCCCTTTCCTATTATATACAGGGTGAGTCAAGTCACTAGGGCGAAATCGGCCTGTAGTTCACGTACGGTTTAAAATAGAGGAAAATGTTTCATATAAAAGTTGTGTAACATTAAGTGTATAATGACGTAAAAATTTTTCCAAAAATGACAGACTTCTCGTTATTCTTGAAGTACGTCCTAATTTGGTTATTTTAAATGTATTAAATTCCCCATATCAAGAAAAACTTTTTTTTCATATATAATCTTTCTATGTATTACGTATAAATAATAATAAATCTTGAGGAATGGAACCGTGAAAACCGCATCCCTCAAAGTGCTTTATATTAGGATATATTCAAAGTGACGCCAAACACTGCAAAAGTTAAATTATTAAAAAAGAAAGTGAAATAACTCAAGGACGGTTAGACCTAGACCCCATATAGTGTTAATAAACAGACATTTATTTTTTATGAGGAATTAAAAAATACAATAGTATATAGCATGTTATATTTAAAATAAGAAAGTTAGGAAGTACTTCTGGTATAACCGGAAGTCAGCCATATTTTAAAATATTATACTTAATTTTAAACAATTTTTATTTGAAACATTTTTCTCTGTTTTAAATCGTACGTGAACCACAAACCGATTTCGCATTGTTGACTTGACTCACCCTGTATATTTATATTATATAAATATATTTATATATATTATGCATTAATCTGTTAAGATATTTATATTAAATATATTGTTACGACATGATTATATACATATAAACATAAAATGATGTGCATGTAAATAGTTTACGTTGAAGAGGGACTTTTTCAAGGAAACGAAACGCTGAAACTGCCCCTGCTGTATATACATGTACCCCCCATTCAATTCAAACCCCCTTTTTTCTATTCTTCGAAATTATTATTATTGCAAATGTAGAATTGCACTTTAAAAATTAATAATTTTTTATTATCATTTCAGTATATAAAAAATAATTTAAAACGGTATCATTTAGTCGAGTACCTAGCAGAGTTTTTAAAAGAAAAAAATATTTAAGTCCTAAATTACTTTGTTTCTATAATCAAATCGTAAGTTTATTTTTTTCTACTAGGTGATATCGTTTTATTTATATTTTTATTTCTACAACAATGCAACATTTTTTTAACTAATTAATAATATAATAAAAAAAGAAGTAAAGAATATAATATTATAATATACGCAAATTATCATCACTCAAAATTAAAAATATAGTTTGTTATACGTACCTGAAAAATAAACATTAAAAGGAATACTGTTTCCTCTAAATTTTATTTGGTTCTAATTTTTATAATTTATTATGTAAGTGCATCTACGTATATTGTCTAGTAGCTGGTATTTTTTTTGTTTGTAAATATGTATTCTTTATTTATTTTAATTTTTGTTGACTATGGTAGTAATTAACTACATACAAGTAATCAGCGATATTTCGTTATATTCTGTACTTCCTCCTTTCCTTACCAATTCAATTGCAATTTTTTATTATGATTTATTTCTCTTTGAAAGGGTTTATGTTATTTAAGTTTGACAATGTGAATTTAACATAGTTGTAAGTTTTCTTTTGTGCAGGTTTTTAGGTAAATTATTATTTTTTTCTATCATGAATATATTATCTAATCGTAAGTAACAATAGGAAGTATTGCGGTCAGTCAAGTAGTTTCATTTTTGTATACTGAATTTCCATTCTGTTAATGCACCAGAAAAATATATTTTATACAAAAAGGGCCTTTTATTTATTTTAAATAAATTTAAATTCCCGCTCATTCGTTATACACCCTGTATTTATTACTAACTTAATACAATACATAATAGTTGCTACAGTTCAAAACATTAATTTAAGATAAATAAATTAACTCTAGGAATTTTTATTTACGTACAATTTTTATTTTGTACAGATTTATTTTATCGTAAATTTAATATTAGTTTGGGTACTACAGCCACTATCAATAATTATTTATATTCTATAGTAGCATGTTATAAATACTCTATGGATCAGGTGATCAATGTTAACTCAACCGATTGGGTGGTACGACGACAACGTCACGTCGAATGTCAAACGAGCACCAATCAAAATTGAATTAGAAATGTCTCAAAATGGCGTGTCAATTGTAGTGATAGGGATGTCAGTGTAATTACTTTTATCATTTTGTCGTGTTTTTAGAGTTGTAATAAGAATTTTATTAGGTTTTATGACGAGCATACGCTTCCAAACTTAGTTAATGTTCCTAAACGTATGCAAGTTGTATTTAAAATCGTTTTTTTCGTAAAAATATTTTATCTGTGACGCGCATGACCTTTTCTTCCACCAACATGGAATGTGTCAAATGTGAAACATGTCTTTATTTGACTTGCGGTAGCGGTAGAAGGTCGGTGGTGTCATTATGCCGGGAGAAAATTTAGATAAGAACGGGAGTTTTAAATTAAAACTTTTAAACATGGAGCCGGGAATTAGGGCAAACAGTTCTAACCAACAATTGGTGACCCCTTCCGAAGCCAATACAGAACGAAGACTGAAAGATCTCACTGCTAGAGAAGTTATTTCTGTGTTTATACTATGTTTTGTGAACTTGATAAATTATATGGACCGATACACCTTAGCCGGTGAGTACTTTTTTTCATAATAACCATTAATTAATTGTTTTTTTTTATCAATTTAAATTAAATTTGTGTGGTGTGTATCCCTCTCCTAATTAACTCTGAGTAATGAGTTCCGGTTACATAGAAAAGAAAAAATAACATTAAAAAAGTCGTCAACTACCTACTACTATATAGGTGTGCATTATCTATAAATAGAAAATTGCAGAATATCTTAGGGCGTACCTGGTGTGAAAAAGGGATATGAAATACCTATTCATTTTTTTTATATTAAAAAACAGTAAAGATTTTGTTATATAAGTATTTAAAGTTTGTTTCTGTTTATTAGATAAGACGTTTGGCATTTAATATTTGTTATTAATTAACAGTGTAATCAGAGAAGTGTTTGCATTAACCTTTGGTTATAAATATGCATACGTACACTTCAAAATTCAATAAATAATTTCCCACAAAATAAAATTTATTGTTTAAGTCTTCGTTACACGTCCCACAAATTATTTACTGTATTTTTGTTATTATTTTAAGTATCTACGATACATACATAATTAGGTAATAATTAAACCTGTTACGTCTTCCATAAGTAATTACTTAAATTAAGTTTAATTACTGTAATTGTCATGTACCTATACAGGGTGTCTTTAAACTTGTTTTGACCTTGTTAGGAGTTTGTGCTTGAGAAATGTAAAAAAACACTTCAGTAACACTTTTATTTTAGATTGTCCCACACATAGTTAACAATGTAATAATGTTCGAGCAAATACCTACCTGTTAAAATGTATTTTTAATGTTCTGTAAAAAGAACAAGAATTTACGTACCTACCTATAAGTGTATTCACAAAGAGTCACTTATCACACGTTTCTTATTGTTTTAATTTATCAAATAGTACGTAGTCTCTAAACAAGTCAGAAATTTTAGTTATTAAATTATTAATCGTAGAAAAATACATACAGGGTGTGTTGACAAAGAGAACATCAGACTTTATTACCTATTATTGAAATATCACTACTACTAAAGGTGTACATATTTACTGAACGTAGCTATATTATAAAAATTAAGATTTCAATTTTCGGCTTTATCAAATTTTATCATTTTTGAAAACTTTAATGCCATAATTTTGTTGTTTTTGCCTTGACTTTCTCAGGAATAAAAGCAAAGTAGTTCGTTCTATGCAGGTACTAGGTATAACCAATATTATGCTTCAAAACGTTTGTGTTGATAAAGTTTGCATAACTTATTTACATATGTACTAAAACATGCAATACATACTCAGTCACTCAGTTTATTACCAAACGCTTCAAAGTAAAATAAAAAGAAACTCACTCGTTTCAAATTTTTTTATGACGTAGGTATTATTGATGAAATTTCTTCCTGTACAGCATTGAGTATTTCATTCATTCGTTCATTCATCTAAAGAAGGACAGGCTGTTCTTTGTTGTTGTGTGTAATTAATTGTTCTAGGCGTAAAAGTATACATCCTGCTTAAAATCTTTCATTGACACGACAGTGCAACAGAAAGTTCCTTAGAACTGCCCTGTCAGCATGTGAAAAAGAAAAATTAAATCGGCTGTTAAAATGCAAGCCAGCACATGCCTATTCAATTCAGTCGTATATTTGTTTATAAACAATTGTAAGCATTTAGTGAATGAAAAGTCTCATTTTTGTTTATTAAATGTGTTGTGGGACGTCGTAGAAGATTTTGTGGAGAATCCCTGTTATATTAGCGAGAATGAGATTGTGTTAACAAAAAAATTTTTTTTTTCGCACTTATATGCAATATTTGAAGGTCGTGTAAATGTTTAAACACTTCGCATCTATTAAAACCATTTAAGGACATTTTTTCTACAGGTGAAATTGCATATTGATTGCCGTTACACAACCATGTTTGAACCCACTTATAAATTTACACTGATTTTACAAGGTTTGCTCAGGATATTTTTGAACAAATGCTGAGAATTTGTTTATTTTCTTAAAAAATTTTTCAATATACCTACCTATATGTTATTATTTGCATACAATTTGTATTATGTATGCATTATGCACATAGGAGGTGTATGTTGGGTTGCATACTGTAGTATTGATTCTTGTCAAATATCCTATTTTTTTTTTTTATTAAAATAACACCAGGCGCTCTTGTATGTAACCCTTGGCCAAAAAAAATAATGTCCTGTGATTTTTTCCAAAATTATTAAGGACATTTTCGTGAAATTAATTATTTACGTAATATAAAAGAATATTAGGTGGATATTACGTTACAGTATTTAATATTTCTGTTTGTTAACTTTCTAGGTTTTATATTCCAGTTGTTATCAATCAAATTGTAAGTTAGTATGAATGTGAATAATATCGAAATACCGGGTACCTACAAGTTTGCACATAGATAAGATATTGAGTCTTAGATGTGTATTTTGAGTTAGTAAAAGGGATTAGGCTGTATTTTTATTGTGACAAAATACTAAGGAAGGACACCTTATTCATGTTCTTTAAAAAATAGAATTAAAAAAATACAAAATTTAAAAAACAGATATAAATATTTTTTTATTTTGCATGACCCCTTTGAAAATAAACTGATTATTTCATTATTTTTTACTGATTAAATTTAATTGTGTTTTCGTATTAATATACATTATACTTTTATTTGAATGTAACCTCTTAATGTAATTAAATACTGTTTTTTTTTTTCTTTTTAGGAATTTTAACTGACGTTCAAAAGTACTTCGGTATAGATGACGCCTCTGGGGGCTTAATACAAACAGTATTCATTATTAGTTATATGTTATTTGCCCCACTTTTTGGATATTTGGGCGATAGATATAGTCGAAAAGTTATCTTAGCCTTTGGAGTAACATTATGGTCACTGACCACCTTAGCAGGTTCCTTTATGTCGGTAAGTGTAAATAAACACCATCCGTTTAGTTTAATTAAAAATTTTTTTGCTTTATACGTTATAAATTTACTTCTTTTTAGAATTTTGATCTCTTCGTATTGTTCAGAGCCCTTGTGGGCATTGGGGAGGCCAGTTATTCGACTATTGCTCCGACAATCATAAGTGATTTATTTGTTAAAGATATAAGGTCAAAAATGTTAGCATTGTTCTACTTTGCCATACCTGTAGGAAGGTGAGTTTCATTTGTATTTATTTACAGCTTTATAATTTAAAAGCCTTTCTGTTTTTTTTTTTTTTTTGAGTTTTAATAGATACAATTAGAAGTGAATCACTTAACTGTTATCTGTTTTATTTTTATAAGGCTGATTTGATAAAATTTCCTGCTGAAACTTATTTATGAATAATACGCTAGAAATAGGGTACAGTCACTTTTATGATACTTTCGTTATCTGTTTTTTGCAAATATAAATCGATCAAAAAGTTTTTGTTGGGGATAACATCATTTATTGAATCGATGAATACATATGGAAATATATATTATTTATCAAATAAATATTAAATTCAATTAAATTGACACATTAGAAACACAAAATACTATTTTAATTTTTTTTATATGAATTTTACTTTTCTCTCCTTGAAAGAATTAATTCTACTTATGTGTATTTTTTAGTTTTGTATTATTAATGAATAAAACTATTTTTCAGTGGCTTGGGATATATTGTTGGATCTCAAACGTCCTATTTAATAGGCCAGTGGCAGTGGGCATTGCGGGTGACCCCAATAATGGGTGCAGTGGCAGTCATACTGATCCTGCTTCTCCTAGATGACCCCGAAAGGGGTAAAAGTGAGTGCAGTGGACATTTGCAGTCTACTTCCTTCCGAGAAGACATTGCGGACATTTGTCAAAAGTAAGGACAACAAGACAATAAATAATAAAGAATAAAATACATAATTAACTCCCTTAAAGTTTCGAGTTTGATGCTATTTTGGTAATTAGGGGGAGAATAAGTAATTAATAATACAATACAATTTTGTTGTTCAGTATCAATTTTTTTTATATGAGATCTATCTACACTTGCTCGCATAGATAATGGATTATTGTTGGTTTCAGAATATTTTTATTAGAAATATATTCATTCATTATGGCGTTACTAATTACTATAATTTGTATTATTATTTTAGTGGAAGTTTTCTGTATTCCACTGCTGGATTCACGTGTGTGGCATTCGTGGCAGGAGCCCTGGCTTGGTGGGGCCCGAAATTCATCTTCCTTGGTATCAAGTTGCAAACCAACGGTGGTGATGTGTCGGAAAACAGGTAAAAAATCACAAAAATTACTGGCTGTAAAAATTTAGGAAAGAAAAATCATTTAGTACTAAAATGGCCATGGGAAATCTTAAAAATAATTTCTAAGATTTCCCTTGGCAATTTTATTACTGCAATTGATAGGGTAAACCATAAAGTTCAAGATTTCTCCGAAAATTTTCACATTAAACTTTAAAAGCTACATTAGGAAGCCTAAAAAATTCCGCATAAGTTTTGTCTCAGGCTCATTGGCGTACTGACGTTAATAAGAGTGGGGGAAGCCCCTGAAAGTTTAATTTAAATCGCTGTATCTTCTAAACGACTAATCCGATTTTGGCAAACTTATGCTTGTTTGAAAGAGAAATGTAAGTGTTTGCCAGTACCGTATCAATTTATCAGGCCTTCTCATGATATTAAAGTCACTATATGACAATTTTCGGAGTAATTTTCAGTTTTATGATTCACCCTAACAATTGCGCACTCTTGCGGTAAAACTCGAACATAATTTCCAAGATTTTCTCATGGCCATTTTAGTACATAATAATTTTTTTCTTGAATTTCTATACCTAGTAGTAACACCCGGTATATTGTATACTTATTTGTAATAATTCAAAATTTAATTTTGGGGCTTAAACGTTATTTTTTATCTGAATATTTCATATTTTCTAATCAGGCTTTGGGAGGGAGGTAGTACATACTAGTAGAATTTTATTTTCTTGTTTCGTTTCTATAAATATCCGTCGATGGGGTCGGGTTTCAGTGTATCCCTAACGTTTGGTATAGTGGCAATGCTCGCGGGAATCCTAGGCGTCCCCGCCGGCAGCGCCTTGGCCCAGTACTTCCGTCACAGGTATTCGAGGATAGATCCCCATGTGTGCGCCTTCGGACTGCTCATGTCCAGTCCGTTGGTTTACTGTGCATGTGTCACCGCCTCGTTCAGCAGTGGACTCTGTTTCTTTTTCGTTTTTCTCGGCCAATTCTTCCTCAATCTGACGTGGTCCATTGTGGCCGATATATTGTTGGTAAGAGATAAAAAGGACAAAATAGAAAAGATAAAAATCATTAATTAAACGAAGCCGAATGGAATTTGTCAATGGATCAGTTCATCGATTAATTAATTTTTGTTTATTAGCTGAAGAGTGTAAGGAGATAAATAGATGCAACTCTCCTCTCGGTCTTATCATTGATATTAGAGTTATAATTTATTGTTTGGGTAGTGCTGTTGACAAATTCCTTCGAGTGAGGTTGAAAGATTGCTGGTATTGTTTCAGTTTGTCGTTGATTTTCGGCGGGATAACGATGATGGCTGGTATAATTGGATTGTGTCTCGGGTGTTATCTGAGCCAGTCGTTGAAAAAGAGATATTCGAGGGTCGATCCGATAATTTGCGGCCTCGGTCTTCTGGCGTCCGCGCCCCTTCTAGTCGCATGCACTTACCTCGCCGTCTCGAACACGGCGTCATGTTTAGTGGTTCTGTTCCTAGGGCAGGTCGCGTTGAATTTGAACTGGGCAATCGTTGTCGATATACTGTTGGTAAGCGACACAAAATTAAAAATAAATTGATACAACCTATCGTACCTACCTACCTTAAACATTTAAATTAAATGGGTCGTAGAAGTTGTCTACTTTTATTTTCTTATTAGTGAGTGGTTCTGGTTGTATTTTCCCTTTTTGTTTTTTATTCTCTTTATGTTGTTGGTTTTTCTTTGGAAATCTTGCTTTAATGTGACTAACATTAATAATTAACTCAGAATTTCTTTTTGATTTTCTATTTTCTTTTTCAGTTTGACAGGGCAAAAGAATTATAATAATAAAACTGTTGAAAGATGAAAATGTTATTCAAAGCCTTGTCTAGATTATAATTTTCATCATTTACTAGGATTTAATTTCATTTTTTGCAGTATTTTCTTTGCAACAAGTTGTCGGTTCTCTAAAGGTCTTGGAAACATTCTAATTGGATGTTTATTTCTATAAAGTAACTGATTGTATTTTAACTTTTTTTAATTTATTAAAAAATCAATGTATTTTTCTGATTTGAACAAGCTCAACAAGTGGAAATTGCTTGTAAAATGCTTAAAAATTTATTTGTTAACATTTTCTTAATGCCATATATATTTATGTAATATATTAGATATTGGCATTTGTTGTATTTATTGCTTCTTTACTAATTAACAAAACGCTTATTTTCTATGTTTTTTTATTATATTTACATACCCCAAATTGTTATTTTTATAATCAAAGCTGTATGTTTCAGATATTGTGGTTACACTTATTAATATAATATTACATCAGCAAATTCCACTTGAATATGATTTTGTTTTGCTTTTATTTTATTATGTATTTAAATTTATATTCATGACAATACATTTTCTAGTCGTATTATTCATTCATTCATAATATCATTTTATTTGTTTTTATTTATTACTTATCATTTATAATGTGATGTGGTTTATCCAATTAATTAATACATTTTTGTATCTTATGGACTAAATATTTGCTTTACTAATTAATTAATTAATTAATTAAAAAAACGTTGGTTAAAAGTGTCTCCGTCAATTGCCCAGTTCAAGTTGTATTGGAAACCCATATAAACTGAAACATACTAGCATATGTAATAGTGGTTTTTATTTGTAATGTTTTTGCTTTTCGTTTATGTAGATTAGTGAATGTGTAATTGTCTATATGAGTATGAAGGATTAGAGTCGACAAGGGTATGAATATGGCCCCAGGACCATTCCTGTACCCTTTGTCCCTTTAGACTATTTAATTGCAGCGTTCAGTGTATTTTATAAATATTATTTTTTTGTTTTTTAAATTAACATTCTTTCAATTAATTATAATAGCTCGAACGTACTAAAAATGATATTAGAACTTTTATAATTGAATTGATCGGTTTATACATTTCTTCTTTATTTTCTTTTGTATTTATTCTTTGAACAAAAGTTTTGGATTTACCTTGTTTTATTTTGGTTAATTAGTGATCAAAAAAATTAATAAATTTTCAACTTATAGTATGTTGTGTTGCCCACAAGAAGATCTACTGCCGAAGGTTTCCAGTTACTTATTTCCCATGCCCTTGGTGATGCTGGTAGCCCGTACTTAATCGGAATAGTAAGTTAACAATCCTTTTTAAAATAAATATTCAATCTCTTTAAAAGTGCTGAAGCCCCCCTCATTTAATTTTTTTTTATGTTTAAAGTCATTAATTACGTTAATGAACAAAACACTTTATGTTTAGGCTTGCCAGTTCTGAATTTTGTCAAGAATGTAGGGGAGTTTCTGGGACCTATGGACGTAAATTGTGGTCTTTTTATTTATGTAACAATCATTTTGTAGGTTTCCGAAGGACTGAAAAACAACATGGCACAAGGAACAGGGGGCGAAACAGACTATATTAAATACAAAGCGCTCCAGTATGCATTGTTTATTACATGTTTCGTGGAAGTACTTGGTGGCATATTCTTCCTTATCACTGCCTATTACATTAACAAAGACAGGGAAAAGGTGGTGCTCGCAATTAGAGGTATTTTTACAGATTTATTTATAAGTTTACTAAAAATTATTATTTTAGAGTAAAAAAAAAAATGATAATTGGGTCTCTATTTGTGTGTGCTTTTGAATAATAATTTCTTATTATCTACCTTGCCCAATATTAATCCGTTTTTCTTTTTTAAATTATTGTTTTTCTTTACTTCCTTTTTGCTTTTTTTTTCTCCCTCTAGAAACTAAAGATCAGACCGAAGTTTCGGAGGTAAATCAAACCGATTGAAAGCTGACGAATTGGTTTCGTGTTCTTTAGGGTAAAAATTCGTGGTTTCTTTTTGGTATTTACTTATTTGATTTGATTAACACGAACAACGGTGTTGGGGGGTTTATTACTAACCAATTTTGTAAAGCCATAAATCACAGAAACATACAATAACTAACAGTTTATTTAATAACCAAAACATAGAATTAGAATAATAATTCATTAAAGAAGAGTCATTTTTGAAGTTATATTGCTGATTAAATAGAAATAGTTTTGAATACACGTACAAAAATTAAGTTTACCATATTTATATAGGTTTAAAAAGAAACTTGAAGTGTTATTCCAATTTATTTATGGTAAATATTAAAGTTGTTAATTAAAGGATCACAATTAGGGATATACCGAGTGTTTCATTAATTGCCTCTTGCGGTAAAATTTGGAACTTAAAAATAATTTCTAATATAATGAAACACCCGGTACATAATAATTCATTGGTTTTTGATAAGTACATGTAGTTGTGCACATATAATGTTATTTATGTACTGAGTGTTTTTATATAATGTATGTAATGTTATAAAATATAACGTATTTTTATCTTATTTTTTCAGCCACATGTGATGACCAAGAGGTGCAAAATATAAACGCAAGTGAACCAGAAACACGAACATTGATAGAGAAACGTTAAAATGTGTTATGTGTGAACGAGTACGATGAGTGGTTTTTAAAAAAAATTATTAGATAAAAAAGAAGAATATCGTGTGTTAATCAGTCGAAATAATATTTTATCGAAACGAAGAAGAAAACTATAACAAAAAATTAGCATCGTCGTGGCAAGGTTGGTTGTGGATTTTTATATTGCTATTTATTATTATTACTTTTATTAAGTAAATGAATAATGGAAAAAAATTAAGAAAAAAGCGTGCTACTATTTGCTATTACTGCTGGAGACTGAAAAAATTAAGAAATCACGTTATTTTATTTATTTTTTTTGGGGCTTTGAAAATAACATTTTTTAGTAGGTACCCACCAAAAGAAATAATTATAATACATAGATATGTTGTTAATTAATTACCGCTATTACAATTTAATAGTACAATTTCAAGCCCTTGTATATTTATTATTATACATTCATTATAATATATTAAATTATGCATTTTTTTGATATGGTTAGTTTTTAATTTAATTGGTCAGGGATTCGAGTATAAAACAGTTCCTTTTCATACGTACCCCAACAGTATTTTTGTGTGAACCAAAATGTACTAATCTTTTTTTTTTTGTAAATTAATACATATTACAATAATTATAATAAGTTCACCTTTAATTGAACTTCAAAAATATTTTTATTGTCACACTTTTTTATTTATAATCAGAAAGAATAAAAATATGCAAAATAGTCTTTATTAATAATTAATAAGAAAATAAAATATACAAAAAATACTCTTAGTCTTTTAAGAACACATGAAATCTTTCGATTTTTATAGGAAGCTTGTATCTCACTTATCGTTATCTTTCACAAAATACCACAGAACATTTTCATTTATGAAATTAAAAAGTAAACTGGTAAAACAAACGGTTAATACTTAAAAAATACCAGCAGGATGTTCAAGTACAGTTGAAAAACTTTAGACGTTACATTTCTGTTTCTAGACATCCTGTATAAATACATTAATGTCAAATGTGCACAACTGTAAATTTTTTCATGCAATTCAGGTAACTATAATCTATTATACAATGGTATATCAATAATAATATGTATAGTATCACAAAATATAGCCAACCAACACAGTGGGTGGTATAAAAAAAACTTACAAATTAAACAGTATAACAAAAGTATAAAAAAAAATATATAATAACAAATATGAAACAATACTCTTAATAAACGAAAACAGGAACGTTGAAATAAGTAGAAGTAAAAGATGCTTTTACTTTCTTATATTAAATAAATCTCATTTTCTTAAGTGGTTGCTCAGTCGAATCAAGGTCTTCGTCACACTTGGAAATTAAGGCCTCTACTTTCATTTTCATTTCATTATCCTATAATATAAAAACATTATTTATGTTAACAAGAATGGTTTCTTAACTTTTCAATTTTTACTTAAAATAACACTTATGAGTATGAACAAAAAATGCCCAAAGTAGTTAATATTAATTTATTGCTTACATTATTTATCCAAGGATGCTGTTTGATTTCCTGGGCACTAGCCCTGTAGTTTGGATTTGCTGTCAGCATCATTTTTAAAACAGATTTAGCGTCATTAGAAATACTTTTCCATAAATTTTCTGTTGTGGAGTATCTTCCACAAATTATTAATTTGCACAACTTCTGTATGTTGTCGGAATGTGATTTAGTCCTTAATAAAAAATATATTACGTATTTTTTTCACTTTGAAGATTTTTTTTATAGATTTACTTACGCAAAAGGTAATTTCTTTGAAAACATGTAATATAATATTACACCTGTACTCCATATATCTACTTTCTTTGTATAAGATTTACCTTTGACAGGGTAAACCCATATTTCAGGAGCGACAAAGTGAGGTGTTCCACAGGCAGTTATAAGAAACGTATCATTTTCTGTTATTTTACTCAGTCCGAAGTCTGACACTTTAGCAACAGTTTCCATGTTATCAGAACTCAATAAAACGTTTGCAGGCTACAAGATAAAATCCACACATAAATAAAACCTACTTTAACACAAAATTATGTATATTATCTTACTTTTAAGTCTCTGTGAGTAATCTCATTTTCATGTAAATATTTCACAGCCCTGATGATTTGGTAAAAAATAAGCTTGACTTCCATTTCTGACATACATTCCTCTCTTTGAATCCTGTCTTGGAGGGTTCCCCCGTTCATGTATTCAAGAACAATAAAAAAGGCCCTATCGTTTTCAAAGAAATCCATCATTTTCACAATATTGGGCTGTGTAACGAGAAGAGAATAAGTTAATGAGTATGCAAAGAAAGTTGAATCAGTTAATCACTTACATGGGATAAGGAACTCAGAATTTTAATTTCATTTTCAATTTTGAGGGGGTTGTTTACGTCACTTGCAGCATTAACCTTTACAAGTTCTTTTATTGCACGAGGGCGGCACCCTATCTGTTAAAGAAAATATTATACATAAAACAAAAATAATTATGATATAAAATTACTCAAGAAAAGAACTTTCATTAATATTCGCAAAGTTACTACAATACTTACTTTTGTGAATGCTAAATTTACTTTTCCGAAAGCCCCTTTACCCAAGGTTTCCAAAATTACAAATTTCTTGTAAATTTCATCCAGCAGAGGTGTTTTTTGATTCAAGTGTTTAAATAGAAAAACTGCAACATATAAAGATAATGTAAATTAGAAAAATTCCATTAAATATACAAAAATTTAACAGTTTAGTTTGTAATTGATATCACTAATGAAAGAGAATTAAATCTCATACACTCCAGTACATTATATAAATAGTAAGAATTCCAGTATAGTGCTTTATGGAACACCTGTTGATTCTTTATTATTACCATCTATCTAATACAATATTTTGATCTATATTAACGGGACATACCATATTGTTAATTATGTACTATCGTTAGGCACTTACTTTTATAATTTTTCATCCCCACTGAAATTTCGTCACCATCTTGTAAAACAACCTCTTTGTCTTTCCCTACAAAGTTTCCGTTGACCCAGGTACCATTTCGACTTACGTCGCGAATAACAGGAATTTTATTAGATTTGTTGGTTATTATTAGATGTAACGTACTGATACATTTAATCCTCCCTCTAGTTATGAACTTTTCTTCTGCTCGTAGAGTGCAATCCAATGCCCTCCCAAAAGTAAAATGTTCTTCATATAATTCTGAAAGAAATACATATCATGTATGTCATAAATAATGAAAACTTCAATGTAATAGTAGTAGTACTCACCCACTTTCTGCATACCAAGCCTTTGTGGAATCAGGAGGCCCCATGGTACTGTTGGTGTTATCCCCTGAGAACATTTTTCTTCGGCTGTGCGGGATGGCGATAACGTTGCAGGTAACTGTGACATTATTTATATATTTTAATTTTGTTTAATTTATTTTTAAAGCTAGTAGAGTGTTGTTATTAAAAAAAAAGGCACGGAATAACCGGTAAAGTACATCCAACATAACCTCAATCAAATGTAACTTTTGAACATAATCTCGTTTAGCAGTGGCGGGGTACTGAAAAACATAATGGGCTACTTTATGGGTTTAAAAATTTAAAAAACAATTTCATCCCTTATTAATTTATTTCTAATTAATGTGTTAGTAGACGAAGTTATAAAAATAACATAATATACGTTTTTGCATATTCTATTTTTTGAGTTAAAGAAACGTGATTTTCAAAATATTTGGCTTTATAATGAGAATAAATCGTTTTCAATAAATACAATTGATATGTAATTAACACTAAATTGTTTGCCTGTTTGAACGTACAACGGTACTTTAGAAATAATCGTGCATTTTAAAAATTCATCAACCACCCTAGTCATGATGTTTCATCCCCCTAATGGTTGTTCGTACGCATGTGAAATGGCGAGGATAAAACGAGTTTATTGTGACTGTGATTGAGACAAGACATTTGCAAGTATTTTTCTGTTATCAAACCCTATTAATATTAAAAAATTATTCACAACATGGTAAGTTTTTTCACATTCATGTTTACTATGTGCAAGCAATCAATACTACCGTTTCAATAGCAATTAAGATAATCGAGGGTTTTTGCTGTCATTGTGTTTTTATGTGGTACATATAATATATTTATAAAAAGCAATCTGTTAATCTTTTTAATTGATGAATACTTTTACTAAAATAAAACATATTCAAATAATGTATTTTATTCAATATCAAAACTACAGGGTGGTTACTGCAAGTATTGTTATTTTTTAGTATTTGGTTGATTGAATATGAATTTCTCTCCGTTTGGTGGTCATTTTCCAATACACCAATTCGCTGCCAAGTTCAACCATGATAGTGTTTCATTGTGCTCCCAAGAAAGTTCAGGTACACAGAGGTATACTGCCAATGGTATCCCATCGTTTACCCAACACCATCCCCCTCAAAACCATCAGAATCTGCTCAGCTCGTCCAAATTCCCAGGAAGCAACTATGACAGGCAAAACTCGTCTTATCCAAACCATTCCAACATCAGGCCAGAAAAGAGACAAATGTTCGATCAACAGGAACTTGCCCAGGAACTGTGTGCTGCTATGTTACAACAATCCCAAACAATTGCCTCTCAACAACAAGAAAAAGATCAACAAAATTCGGAAAAGGTTTGTGGGCACTAACTGTAATGTCCTTAATTAAAAATTTGTTTGTTTACCTACAGGTAAAGCAGGACAATCAACAGGATCTCCTTCGAGTTTCTCATTCGCACCATCAGCAACAGCAACAAGCTCGTCAATCCCAAATTCTTCAGCAACAGTCCCAGTCGTTACAACAGCAACAACAGCCCCAGCAACCTTCTATGCCCCCATGGCAACCATTGGTGTCCACAGGTTCGTCTGTTGCGGATTATCTGTCCCATTTGCCTGCTACAGCCACATTACCAATCAGCCTACATCATTTCCTCAAATATTCCGCGGAAACAATGAAGAAAGACTGCCTTCAACAGCCTAATAGTCAAAATCCTGATGCAACATCACTTCTCAGTCAAGTCAACAGTTGCATTTCATCTACCTCTTCCAATTCTGCCAATAACAACAACAACAACAATAGCAACAATAGGAGTGGCCTAGGCGCGTTTACAAACAACGTCAACACCTTATCAACGATAAACTCCTCCCAATTGAACACGACTGCCACGTCCACCAAAAAGAAAAAGAAAAGGAAACCGGAAAAGGAAAAACGTGCACGCCCCAAACCGGGCGAGATCCGGCTAACGACTGCCCTCGACGGTTCCACCTTGTTCTGTTGCCCCGAATGTCATATGGCTTATCCGGAGAAGGAGTTGTTGGAACAACATCTCGTCGGCCACACCCTCGAGAGACGATTTGTCTGCGATATTTGTGGGGCAGGGCTGAAACGCAAGGACCACCTCACAAGGCACAAGCAGTCGCACAACCCAGAACGACCATACGTTTGTACAGTATGTCTGAAGGCGTTCAAGAGGAAGGAGCAATTAACGTTGCACTTCGTTATCCATTCAGGTGAGAAAAGACATGTGTGCACAGAGTGTGGCAAAGGGTTTTATAGGAAAGATCATTTGAGAAAACACACGCGTTCGCATATAGCGAGAAGGGTTAAGGCGGAACTTTCGCAACAAGGTGTTGGCAATGTTGTCACAACCGGAAGTCTGGCGTTACAAAATTCGGTAACTTCCGGAATTTCTGCTCCGCACAGTATTATAGCGTGAGGTTGAGTCTTATTGATATATTTTGACTATAGTGGTGGACTAAATATAAATATTTAATAACAATAACTATGATCCTTAATTTTTTATTGCGACGACGCTGAACTAGAGCAAAAAACAATTTATTTTTCTTCGTAAAACTAATAGAAGCCGTTAAGCAGTTTGGGTTTTCGTTATTTTTTTTATTACAACCCTAACTGTAAAACTGAAGCAATATATGTACTTATATATATTTAGTAGTAAAAAAGGTTACTATTGTGTATTACAACAATTGAAAACAAAGCAATAAAAAATATTATTACATACTTACAAAAAGTACAGTTAGGCGTATTTTACAATAGAAGTATTTTGTTTGCCTGTTGGTCTAACAAACTAAAAAAATCAGACAACAACGTACATACGCGTTTCTTTTCTTTTTTTGTTTTTTAAAAGTCGGGTAACCAGTGATATATTAACGTATTTTTTGAGTCGTACTGTATGTTCGTATGAAAGTGCTAAAGTTTGTTAATTTACCCATAACAAATTAAGTTTTTATTTCATTGTTTTGTTTACCTATTTTATTGATATTACGATTATCTCCAATTTATTTATTATTGTTATTATACCATATTATGATATTTTTATTTATCTATTCGGAATATTACCTGTGTCTAGTCAACAATTTATTTATTATTTATTTGTTCCTCAAATTAATACATAGATACCTATCCATTATTGTAAGTATACAGTACATATACAAAAATAGTATACATATTAATAAAATCAGTACAAACAAGTAATTAATATTAGATTAATAAGTTTATATTTGTACAAGTTGTAATAACAATGCGATGGATGACGAGGAGTTCATTGAAGAACTTTCATTATTTATATATTTTTTTTTAAACGAAAGGAAGAAGAATATTTTTCTGATTGTAAGAAACCCTATCTATAATTAATTATTTATTATTCTTGCTTTTTGGTACCCTCTTAATAATAAACAATTACGTATTATTATATTATTCGTATGCTTACATATAGAGCTTCCTATGTATGAATAAGAATTTGCTTGTGTATTGTGATATAATTTTTGAAATAAACAATTTCAAAATTTTAAACCTACTTTACTTTTAACGTACGCCAATGGTTTGCTTCTCATAGCTCCTCCCACTGATTGTTGTAACATCCACTTGTTTTTGTCACGCCCACTGACTGTTGCCACATTCATTTGTTTTCGCCACGCCCTCTTATTTATAATAATGAAATTGCTTTCTTTCTTTTTAAATATCGTTATCGTTATTATGCCACGCCTACTAGATAAACAATAGCAATATGAAAGGTGTTATAATATTGGTTCATTTATTTTGGTGCGTACTGTACATACGAGGTCATTAGAATATGTTACATATGAAGTTGTGCGCATGTTCAACAATACAATATTCAGTGTTAGCTCGAAGTTCGCGGGGTCTGTACGTTGCTTGACATGCCGTGGTGATTATTTTATTATACACATTGTCGCGGCTAGAATGCTTGACGGTTAAAACCTCGTTAAAGGTGTTTGTTAACTAAAAACCAGTTGGTTATATGCAAAAACGTACGAAAAAATCGTTAAACGTGTCTGAGTTGAGGTTTTATTAAGTGAAGGCGCTCGTGGGTCAGGTTATGTGTCTTATTGGTTTCGGTTTTTGTGTTATAAAAGTGTAAATATTTTGGTTCGGCAAAATGACCATTCAAAAGGAAATTGGAGTTGGGGACTTCGTCCTGCTGGACAAAATCGACCTGGACAGTTTTATGAAAAATTTGGAACTGAGGTTAGTTGTATATAGTTAGAATTTATTTTTAAATTCATGTGGTCCTTATAAGGGGCGTGACGGACCTTTTTTCTTTTTAAAAATATATCCACGTACACCCCAGGAGGTAAATGCTGTAAATACATCTGATTTGATTCACATTTTGCCTCCAAATAACAAAGGTAGTAAATAGGTACATTTATCGTGGGAGTCTTGACACCAGCTCTTGTACCTACCTACTTAAATAATTAATTACACGGGAGCACAGGGTCAATTCAAGTCAAATAAAATTTTCTGTACAGGGCAATGGTCCAATATTAATAATTTAGTCGCTCTTTTATTCAATCAAACAGCCGATAGATGCGCCGAATTGATTTTTTTTGCCAGAAATTGAAATCATTAAAGATGATTCATGCTATTTATGTCTCATATACATAATACCTACTACAATGATGTCATAAAGATACCTAGGTAGATCCTAAGAAATGTGTAATACATATATATATAAATATATATAGCAACAACATCCATAGGTGTACAAGTACTTGTAAAATTATTGTCAGCAAAGTAGGCCATGAATGCACTTACATATGTACAGTGCTAAGCGCAAATGTTGTGTATAACAATTTTTGTTTTATAAATAAAACAATGAAACAACGTTTAATCTCAATTTTTTCTCCAACAAAGTAATTTTTTTTGTTTTATAAAAAAATATAAAAAACAACTTTCACTCTCAATTTTATTCAATAAAATATTGTTTGTGCTTCACAATATACCTACCTATACGTAACTGAGTACTTACGTATAATATTTAAATAAAGACCATTCTGATAACACCTGCAAAATTACTTAAAACAACAACCAGGCTTATCAGTTGGAGTTTAACAATTTAATTCTATCATTATCTAACAATACAGTAATATGATATCGGCCAAATCTTTTTATGGTGAAATGATAAGTACTATAAAGTACCCACCTAAGAACAGTGCCAATAACAAAATTTTTAAGTGATGATGAAATTGAAATAATTATGCATTTTTATTATTTTTTATTATTGAAAGTGTTTACGTACTAATATTTTTTAATTTTTCGATAAATAAATGAATATGTCTT
Source organism: Agrilus mali (assembly GCA_029378335.1). Classification (NCBI taxonomy): domain Eukaryota; kingdom Metazoa; phylum Arthropoda; class Insecta; order Coleoptera; family Buprestidae; genus Agrilus; species Agrilus mali. Next base: position 8,084,316 of record CM055661.1, read on the forward strand.
ATAAATTAATTGTTAAGAATTTGCTTGTTGTTGTGATACAATTTTTGAAATAAACAATTTCAAAATTTTAAACCTACTTTACGTACGCCAAGGTTTGTTTTTCGTAACTCCTCCCACTTTTTTATCACGCCCAATTTCATTTGTTTTCGCCCCGCCCAATAATTCCCTTTTGTTACAATAATGAAATCGTTTCTACTGTTTTGTTTTACAAATTTTAAATTCTGTCACGCCCACTGATTATTGCAACATTCATTTGTTTTCGCCCCGCCCAATATTTCCCTTTTGTTACAATAATGAAATTGCAACGTTTTGTTTTACAAATTTTAAATTCTTATTTATTATTATGTACCTAATTTCCAATTAGTAGTTTTGTGGTAAAGATTATTATGTCAATTATTTCCAGGATTAGGGATTAAAAAATGATTTGATCAGTTACAAGATATGGAATCTATTTTCATCGATTTACCTCAAAATTATATTTTTACATTTAAGTATTTCAAAGATTAGATACTAACCACTCTACCCATTATCTGATAATTTAGGTTTTTAATTATTTATTTAGTAGTCATAGTTGAATGAATGAATCATATAAAATAATTAATTTTCTGGTGGCTTCAGTTAATTTGAAAAAACAAATGTAAACAAAATATTCAACGAAACCTAATAGTTAGTAGGTACATAACTAAAAAACAAAAGTTGTGTATGTACATAGAAACAAATAACTAGTTAATTTTGTTTTTTTTTTATCAACTAACTATAACTGTAAAAACCTTAATAAAAATATTCAGCGTTAAATAGGAAATAAAAACTTAACAAGTTCCAAGTCACAATAAAAAAAGCTGTAAATAATTTGTTTATACAGTACTTAATCAGGTGAACAAGGAAATTGAAAATTCATGCTGAATCAGGTTGATTAATTAAAGCAAATAAAAAAAAAAAACGTCTTTTTTCCGCTACACTGATGATAAAATAAGTACTCAGTAAGTTGTCAGTATACCTACCTACCTACCTGTATATCCAAGCAAAATATTATTAAAGAGGATTGATTTATATTGTTTACAGGCTCCTAATCAATAAACTGATAATACTGTCTAAAAGATAAAAAAACTATTGCCTAGCGTACACGAGTTTATCCTGGAATGTTACTAGTCAAATCCAATTTAAAGGCAAACAAGTTTTGCCTAGGTCAAATATTTTTGCCTACGTCAGACTTGTTTATTCAATGAGCGGCAAACTGAGCCAGCATGGTGCTTTAGTCCTTGAATGTTCCTAGCCAAAATATAATTTCAGGAGAAATCCGTTTTGCCTAGGTTAAATCGGTTTATTTCAGTAGTTGCAGGATGAACCGGTTTGTTCTACGTACCTAGTTCAAATAGTTTAACATTAAACTTGCTACTTAATTATCAATTAAGTTTGCCTAGGTCAAACTAGTTTCGCTTTGGTCAAACAATTTTGCCTAGGATATCAAACTAGCTTTTTCAAGGAACCATAAGTTGAGTTAATTTAGTTTAAACTATCCTAGATCCAGCCAAATTCGATTTCAGGTTAATTTAGGTTTGCCTAGGTTAAGTTGGTTTATTTCAGTAGTGTAAGGATTAACAAGCAGTCCAAATAATTTTCCCTAAAATCTTACTATTTTACGATAAATTATGTTTGCCTAGGTAAAATTAGGTTTGCCTAGGCCTAGGTCAAAATAGTTATGTCTACACTAATTTTCTTTTTACGTTGTAGGCCACTCTTGATTTCAGTCAAGTTTCCAACTAGTTTGACCTAGGCAAATTGTAAATTTCATAGGTATTATTTGTTTTCATAGCACGTTTGTCGACAATTGCACTTCTTTTATTTATTATTATCATCGCAAACGTTACCCTCACTGTAATAATACCTTTATACTTAAACTTAACGATTAAACAATGGAAATACTATTACGACAATAATAATTGTTATTTATTCGTGAAGGTTGTGCTATAGTTTACAAGAAGTAGGGTATTGATTTCCAGATAGTGTAACGGGCGTCTAAAGATTGTCTACCTATTTTAATTGAATTTTAAACGGTTTAAGTAGGTGGTAACTTTTGTCTAATTGTTCATAACAACATTAAGTGAATAGAAGGCGGATATGAGATGCAATTGTTTCTTGTAATGTTATTATTGTCCAACAAAACAAAAGGCTGGCGACAGCATTTCAGTGTCGAGATTTATTTTTTTCAATACCAAGTAGAAGTGTATTTGTATTTAGGTATTAAATACATACATATGTATATAAAGAATGCTTTTTCTGATAAAGGTCGTTTTTTGTTACCTGCGATAAAGGCTTCTATGGATTTTGTACAATGAGGTCGACGTTCTAACTGGTATTTAGACTTACTTTTATTTATATAGAAAAAAAATTACTTACCTTGCTACCTTTAAGGTTTTAATATTGATAATATCTCTGGAAGTATACCTATGTTATTTAAAATTACGAAATAGATATTTTTGAGCTCCTTGTTACAAGACCTTTTAAACGATATCCCATAAGACATACTTACGAAAAATATTTGTCTTTCTTTTGGACATCCAATATTTTTTTGTTTTTAACAAATGCTGTAGGTACCTATGGCAACGTTGCAAGAGATTCTTTTTATTTTCTTTTGTTACACAGTTAAAGAATTTTTTTTTGTTCTAAACAAATGCAGTACCCATGGTAACGTTGCAAGAGATATTTTTCTTTTGTTCCACTTCCTTAAAAAAAATCAAAAACATTTTTTGTTATTTTAAACAATGTAGTATGGCAGTGTTGCAAGATTCCTTTTTTTTCATATTTTTTTATAAATCCAAAGCAAACACCTTATTACAATTTAACTAAACCAATAAAATTTAACAATAAAACATTTATTATTATTTTTTTTCATATGTAATAATGATAATTTTGTTTTCAGGTTCAAAAATGGCAAAATCTACACGTATATCGGCGAGGTATGCGTTTCTGTGAATCCTTATAGAACAATGAACATATACGATAACAATTATGTTAACCAATACAAAGGTATGTAGAAGCATTTTTGTCTAATTAACTTAGTTCTATTTTGCATTATCTTATTTTTTTTTAATTGTTAATTTATCGTAATTTTTTAATACCTGTATATGGCTGCTAAGCAGGGGGGCCTTTGGATAATCTGAAGCTTGAATGAATATTTTCTATTTTTAATTTTCAAAATATTTTATTTTTTTTTGTAATTAATATTTTTCGTAATTTTGTTAAGGTCGAGAATTGTTTGAAAATCCACCCCACATTTTTGCCATCGCTGACGCCGCCCATAAAGTGATGAAAAAACAGGGCCGGGATACATGTATTGTAATTAGTGGTGAATCCGGCTCTGGAAAAACAGAAGCATCTAAAATAATAATGAAATATATTGCAGCTGTTACAAATATTGGTAAGCCTTTTTTATTTATATTTTTTCTGTTAATTTTTTGGGGGCGTGTACAAAAAAATGCTTAATAATATCGTAGAAAATTACCTTTTATAAGATAGTTTTTTGAACAAAGATAATACAAGAAAGTAATTTTATTTAGTAGGGAAGACGCTTGCTTTATTACAATTTGCTATTTCGTAGTTGTATCAGTATATTTACAGCTTTTATATAGTCATTTGATCGTTTAATTGTTCATATCATTTTAAATTTCCCGCTACTATTTGATTCCAACGTTGCCATACCTTATTGTTGTCAAATATCAAAATTTTAACCTTAAATAGTTCAAGTTTGACATTTGAAAATCGTATTTACAACGTTGCAATGTCAGGTTTAAATTTATTTCAAGTATTTTATTATTTTTTTATATAAAGGTCATAATAATGGTTATTTATAGTTTAAGTAAAGTTATTTAATCATTTATTTGTTTATATCATTTTAAATTTGTTAAAGTTGCCTACCCTGCTATTGTTGTCAAATGCCAACCTCAAATATTTCAATTTTGATTTTGACAGTTGCAACGTCAGGTTTAAAATTATTTTATTCTTTTTTATTTTTTAAAATGGTCATCATAATACTATCTAGCAGTTGTATCTATATATTCACAGATTTCGTATGGTTTTTTTATCGTTTCTTTGATAATATCATTTTATTTGATTTCAAAGTTGGCTAATCTGCTGTTGTTGTTTTTGTCAAATTAACGTCAAAATCCTAACCTAAAACATTTCAAATCTGACTGACAGTTGTATCTAGGTATAATGAATGTTACATTTTTCAAAGTATCCTATTTTTTTGATTAAAAAGATATGTATGGAAAAACAGATTTTCGCGTTTATTCAAATATGATGTACAGGAATTATTCAAGTGTTTAAAAAATGTTTTACAGGTGTCACCCCCGATAAATATAGTGGTGAGTTTTATGTGAAAGATTTTACCACCATACTAAATAATTGTTAATTACTAATTTTGTACCTACGTGTTATGGCATGTTTTAAAGTTATCGTGCAATAATGTTTGTTTGTTTATTTATTTTTTGGTTGGTGGTGCGATTTTTTCTAACATTCACTTGGTTTTGTTACTGTTGTGGTTTCTTTTATTTTAATTGTTAATCTGCACTGTAAATAATTCGAGGCACAATAATTTAAATAAGTTAATATCGTTAGATATACTGTATATGTTACACTAAAATTTTAACTCGAACAATTTACATATATGCAATGTTAGACCCAAAAAAATAACTAGTAACTATGTAGGTACTTCTCTTGCATAAATTTGTTGGTCACCACAGCCTGTAATCGTGACTGACATTGAAACGGCGAATTAATACATTTAAATAAACTTTTGATTACATCAAGTTTCTATATGAAGAAAATTTACTACCTATAAGTATCTTTTTGAATGCACGTGTGTATATTATGTTGTCTTATAATCCTGATTAGTTGATTACGTACGAAATGATATAATAATAAGAAGTGCACTTTTATTATTTAAAAATTACGTATGGATAATAAAAAAAATGTTAGATAACGGTTTCGAAAATGGTAACTAACGTGCTGCTTTCTCGATATGGGAAGGTTTTTCGACCATTGCCTTCCAGAATATATATTAGAAAACTACTGAGACCTTTTAAAGGTACCTACTTCAGTTCACCCACATTTCTAAGCACTAATTTAACTAAATTTTAAAATCATATTAAATATTTGTGCAGGTATGTTAGATTCCTAAGCAATACAACATTTTTTTTTGTTTCTGTGTTAGGTAACATAATTAAAAAAAGCACATTTATATATATTTGCTTTTGTGGGTACCTAGGCATGTAAAAATAAATTTGTTGGTGAATAAAATAAAAAGAAGAGCATAAAAATAAATTATTTTGTTGCTGATGTACTTATAGCTCACTCTAAAAAATAAAAAGAGCATTAAAAATAACTTTTTACGAATAATTTTACTAAAACCTTTGCCAACTTTCTTCAATTGCAATGTAACAGGATTACAAGATTACGATATAGTTCAAAAGGAAATTGTGTGTTTATTTACTGATCATTATCATTATTCTGTATGTTTTTGAGTTGCTCATTTCTAGAAATGGGGAAATGACACGTATGCATGTGTAAATACTGTATGAGACACTTTTACAAGTAATTATAAAATATCTAATCTTTTTATATACATTGTGTCCTAAAAACTACGCTATAAGTTAAATTGAAAAATTTTTCAAATACAAATTGTTCCCTATTCTAATGCAGCACCTCTGGGCCAATCCTGGACCAATAGTTAAGGGTGCTGCCAATTAAACTAAACCTTATTTTTGCAATTTCTCGACACCCTGTATAGCAAATTAAATTTGGCTCATCCAGGGGATGTTGTATTCTACGTAAACTCATGCCAATAATAAAAAGAAACGATGCACCTGTCTGTGACTCATTTTTCAAAAAAGCAAAAAATGGAAACGTTTATTCATTTTGAATTTCAACCAAAAATATATCATCATCATGGTATATTTATTTATTTAATTATAACAAAACGTATCTACTGAATTAATTTTTGATTTAGGTCAGTAAAGCTATTTTTAAAAATTTTCATTTATTTCAGTTCGATGGCCCATTTTTGAAAAATAACATATATAATTAGTTTTTTTTTGTAGGTAATAATTATTCAAATGAAAAAATAATTGTCTACACTGAACTCTGTTGGGTGATTACTTTACTGGGCAGATAATTTAGGGGCTTACACTTTAAGGTTTTCAAAATCACTTTTTAACTGATTTATTTATAAATGAAGTATAAAAGGGATGAATTTCTTAAATACCAATTTATATATTTTTATTCCACATTAATTGGATAGGTTACAAAATACAATAAACAGTTTCATACATTTAATATTAAAAGAAATGATTTTATTTTATTGATTATGAGTATATATTTTTTTGAGAACCTAATGTAAATATGTAATTGCTAATAGTTTATTAATTTCTAGGTGGCCAGAAAGAAATTGAAAGGGTGAAAAACGTCTTGATACAGTCAAATTCAATATTGGAAGCTTTCGGTAATGCAAAAACCAACCGTAATGATAATTCGTCAAGGTTTGGAAAATATATGGACATTCACTTTGATTTCAAAGGTGATCCCATTGGGGGACACATAAACAAATATTTATTGGAAAAATCCCGGGTTATTTACCAACAAAATGGAGAAAGGAATTTCCATTGCTTTTATCAGGTAGGTAATTTTTTATTTTATTTAATCTTTTTATGCAAGGCACAATGTCAAATATTATTTTTTATTTATTATTTAATCCCATGTATACTTCTAGAGTATTTACATTTTGCTCCCTTACAATTGCAGTTATACACAATGTCAAATAAATATTACTTAATGTTTAAATTAAAATCTGAATTTAAACGATAATTTTATTTATAAAAGTATCTATTTGGATGTTTACGAGTATGTTTACTTATGTAATTAGTAAATTTCAGGAAATAAATATTACATAAGTTTACTTTTAATTACGGAAGAGGATTATTTAATGAGGTCAATGAGATATTTCCTAATAGTGTTATTGTACTAACTACTCTATTATTATATACATTACACTTTTTAATTTTCAGTATATTTCAAGCTTAAGTATAATTAGTACTTCATTCACCATTTTTTTTAAGCAACCTTTTAAATCCCAAAAAATTATTTCTTATTTATTTTTTTTATCACTATTTTATTATTTATTTTATTTCAATTATAGTACTAACGAAATTTCTTATAAAATGTTTTTGAACTCTTTTTCAGCTCCTGTTGGGTGCTCCTGACAGCCTTCTTCAAAACTTGAACTTGACCCGTAACACAGACCATTACTTTTACATAAAACAAGGTCAAGCCGCTAAAGTAGACTCTATAAATGATAAAAACGACTTTAGGGAGGTCACCTCGTCCCTTCACACCCTAGAGTTCACAAAATCGGACGAAGAAACCCTTTGGAACGTTGTAGGTGCCATACTTCACCTCGGAAACTTAGAATTCATTACGGAGGAAGAACAGTTGAAGGTGAAGGATCGTAAAATGGTACAAAACGTTGCAGTTTTGCTAAAGGTAAGTGTAATTAAAAATAAAATAATTCATAATTAAAAATTATTTGGTAATAATCCATGCAACGTGGATATACGAGGTGTATGTTGGATCGCATTGTAACATTAAATTTTGTTTAGGTACCCGAAGACGAATTGCAAAAGGCCCTTTGCGAACGTGTCATTGCTGCACGTGGGGATATTATGAGAAAAGAGCACACCCAAGGTGAAGCTACATATGGTAGAGATGCCCTGGCCAAAGCAATTTATGACAGATTGTTCACTTGGATTGTTACCAGGATTAATTCAGCTATAGCAGTTGATGAAGTTAACAGGAAACAGTTTCAGAGTTCCTTAATTGGAGTGTTAGACATTTATGGTTTCGAAATCTTTGACAACAACAGCTTTGAACAATTCTGTATCAATTATTGTAATGAGAAATTACAGCAACTGTTCATAGGTATGTGCGAAATATTAGAATAATATTTATTCTTTTTGTGCGGTACGAAAAATGATACCTGTATGTTGTTTGCTATAATTAATCATAAAAGTAAAGACCTGTTTTTTTTAAAGAATTAATTCAGATTTTTTTTAATGATTTTTAATTAAATAAAATATTAGTTTTTCTTCTGTAAGTAGAAAGTTTTCTTTTGTAGAGCTGGTGTTGAAACAAGAACAAGAAGAATACCAGAAGGAAGGCATTGAATGGACTCATATTGACTACTTCAACAACCAAATCATCTGTGAACTTGTGGATGCACCACACAAAGGTTCGAAAGGTGTTTTAACTTATTTATGTAAATATGTATATGACCTTTACTATTTCAGGAATTCTTGCAATAATGGACGAGGCATGTTTAAATGTTGGCAAAGTAACTGATGAGATGCTGTTGGAAGCCATGGATAAGAAACTTAAAGACCATAAACATTATTCGTCCAGGCAAACAAAACCGGCTGAAAAAACATTGAAACACAAGGTACAATCCTTGTTATTTCCGTAAATACTTATTAGTTGTATATATTTGTTATTATTAGGTTGATTTTAAAGTAACTCATTATGCTGGCGATGTTACTTATTTAATAAACGGATTTTTGGACAAGAACAAGGACCCCCTCTTCCAAGATTTCAAACGTCTGTTATATCATTCGAAAGATCCCAATTTGAAGAGTATGTGGCCTGAAGGGGCCCAACACATATCCGAGGTAAATTACTTAATATATATATATATAGATATTTTTGTGCTTGTGTACTTATTTTTTATTATTTTAATTATATATTTAGACTACGAAGAGACCTCAGACCGCAGGGACTTTGTTCAAAAATTCCATGGCAGCTTTAGTACAAAATCTGATGAGCAAGGAGCCCCATTATGTGCGCTGTATCAAACCTAACGAAGTCAAATCACCAACTCTCTTTAACGAAGAGAGGGTGCGACATCAGGTGTGTTATTTGGGGTTGGTGGAAAACGTACGAGTTAGACGAGCTGGTTTCGTCTACAGACAGAGATACGACATATTTCTTAAAAGGTAAATTATTAATTAATGTAATTGTACCGGAAAGTACTCGATATTTAAATTCAGGAAAAAAGGGAATATTACTAAAATGAAAATGGCCATGAGAAAATTTGGGAAATTACTAATTAATTATTATGTGGAGTTTAAAAATAAATCACAAGGTTTTCTCATAGCCATTTTATTAGGTACCTAATTTTTTTTTCCTGAATTTTTATACCCAGAAGTCCGAGTTTTCCTAATGAAACACTCGGTATATGTATATGTACGTGGGACATATTTGCAATAGTACTTAGTCGAAATGGTATAAAATTACTTTTACAAAGTTTGTAGGCAATAATAAATACATAATTACATTTTTTAACAAATTATTTGAAAGTAGTAAGTTTTCTTTTTTAAAAAAGTTTTAATATTCTATGCACGAATCATCAAACATTAAAATGTTTTGTTTATTGTTCTTAATATAAATAACGCACGCACGTAAAATTATTTTTAACTTTTATAGATCGATTTTTTTATATTTTTGATACCTAATACTGCAATTACTATTATGTGTACATATACATATAATATAAATGTTTTTTTTAGGTACAAGATGATCTCGCAATTTACATGGCCCAATTTCCGTTCGGGAACGGACAAGGATGGTGTCAAAGTGATAATGGACGAACACAAATTCAGCAACGACGTAAAATATGGTCACACAAAGGTATTCATAAGGTCACCGAAGACCTTATTCGCCCTAGAGGCTGCCAGGAATGAACTGATTCCAGGAATAGTCACTTTAATTCAAAAAGTTTGGAGAGGTATTATATCTATATCTTTTCTTAATAAATTATACCACAAACATTTACCTATGTAAATATTTTTTGCGGCAGGATATAAAGCCCGACAACTCTACAAAAAAATGAAAGCCCTTTTGGTAATGGTTGAGGCATACCGTAGGAAAAAGATGCGCGTATACATCGACACTCTTCAGCACAGATTTGCAGGGGCGAGAAATATGAAGGACTACGGTAAACACATTCAGTGGCCAACGGCCCCGGCTGCTTTACGTCCGGTAGTAGGAATCCTCCGAGGTGCCTTCCAAAGATGGAGAGCCTTTATGATTCTTAAAGACGTACCTAAGACGGATTGGTCTCAGATGAAACTAAAAATATGTGCAGCTTCAGTACTTAAAGGCAAACGATTATATTGGGGCCAAACCAGGACGTGGTCAGGTAACTACCTTGCATCCCATGAGGAAAACTCGACGTATTCCCTCTTCAACGACTGCATTAACAATCTGAGGAAGACGACCGATTTCCAAGAGGTTCTTTTCTCGTCTTTCGTGACGAAGTTTAATAAGTTTAATAAATGTGCCGAAAGAGTTTTGCTAGTCACAAATCGATACATATTCAAATTGGATAGTGCCAAGTTCAAGAACATGAAGGAGGGAATACCGTTCACTGACCTCACAGGTCTCAGCGTCACCCCGGGTCAGGATCAGCTCATTGTAATGCATTGTCGTGGGGGTAATGATTTTGTGGTGTCCCTCTATTCAAATTCTAAGCAGGATAAGATTGGGGAGCTCGTTGGACTTCTCTGTAATCAATTTACGAAGTAAGTGTTTAATAACAATTTCTTAACCGACATTGTGGGGTTAATTTTTAATTTAAATTAACAATAGGTTACAGCAGTCAGAGCTTCCGGTGACTGTGAGTAAATCTTTAACGTGTTCTTTGGGAGGAAAGAGGAGACAGATCAATATCCAAGTAAAAGCAGACGTACAGAAACCAACGTTTCAAAAAGACGGCCAAAATATCGTCTACCTTTTGCCTTCGGACTTTGCCCTCCTTGAAAATAACGGTAACACTAATCTTATCAATTAATTAATTAATTAATGGAAAGGTGGCCAGAAGCTGTTGCAGAATTTTATTTTTATTACAAAAAAAGAAAACTAAAAAATTATTTGTACATTTACTATCTTTATGTTTCTTTAAGTGTAGTAGGGCTGAAAAATATCCTTCAGGATGATAACTTTAAGAAAAAAATAATGCAATTTACAGGAACAAGGTTGTGCCTTAATTATTAAGGTGATTTTTTTGCACTTAAAAGATAACTTATAATGTATTTATTATTTGCCTGTCTGCCAGTTGTGTGTATTATTTTGATTTGATAACTCTTGACTAGTCTATGTACAAGTTGTGAAGATATATCGAGAAATAACGAAGTTTAATATACATCATTATTTTTATACGTATAATACATTACATAATTATCTAATTATGTAAGATTGAAAACGAAGTATTTTTATTAGTATGTATGTACTTTATTTGTTCAGGCTACGCTGCATTAAAAAAAAGCTGGATTTTAATAATTTTACTAAATTGTTATTTATGGAAAAAATTTTAAAGCGTAAGTTCTGGACTGTTTAAGCCAAATTAAGGTGACATTTTTTATATTATGATGTAAACAACGAAAGTAAGACTTCGAATACGTTTTAAATCCCTTTTTAATTTTTTTTATAAATTAAAGCTTTATACATACACAGTGTGCCCATGATAAGAATGAGATAGAATTAGGATCTTATTTGGTAAACCCTAAGAGATACGGAGTCGATTAAATTAGTGAAAAGACACAAGAATGTACAACTTTTCGCTAATTTAATCTCCGTATTTCTTATCATTTACGAGATTTTAATGTTATCCCATCCTTATCTTGGGCACACTGTATAATAAATACTATGAGGCTGTTGTCTAATTAATCCAACGTCGTTGTATTTTTCTTATTGTTAGACTTACAAATAGAGGGATTATCTAGCAACAGTAATATTTTGCATTTACTTACAACGATTTTTCTTATAAAAGTAAATTATCACATAGTATACAACGAATTGTTAATATATTCTATACTTTGTACAGTACATATGCATTAAGGCACTTTGGCATTAATTTAATTAAACAGTCATGTTTACCGTCCATTCGATTCGAGGCAATATTTTGAAAGACAACGAAGTCTGTTATCAAGTATTTTTTCACTATTGTATGTACATTGCTTTTGCAAAAGTTTGTTAATTAATTATATTTAGTTTTTAAATCTGTTATCCATACAAAAAAAAAACGAAGGAAATAATAGGTTTGTTGATGGCTGTTAAAAAAGCTTTATAGGTTTATTATATCGTAATATTATAGTATTTAATGAGAAGTAATTGCATATTTAACAAAAAGTGCCATGCAAATGGTTTAATTAATTAAATAAAATAAGTAAATCTTTGTTAGCTTTGTATTTAAGTAAGTGCCATTATAATAAAATTTATATAAGTAACATCACAAATTCAATATCAATATTTTTGGCAAAGTTAATACGTTTTCAGAAAAATTATTATACACAGGTCTTAAATTGAAAAGTATTAAAGACTATAAGTGATAATATGTTATACACACTGATTGAAATATGTATATATCTGTTAATATTGAATGCACTTACTACAGTGTTATGTAATTTTAAAACATACAAACGTTTATCATGTACATTTCAGTATTAGTGCCTTAATAAAGTTTTTTCTTAAGCTTAGCATATATGTATTTGATAATTAATAATTAAGGCTCATTTATTGTAGCTAACGAGCACTGCTACCTATATGTTCAGACACATAATTCTTTTATCACACCTTAAAGATAATCTTTACTCAACTTCTAACGTGGCAGTGGACTTGATGATGGTCTTCTTATGTACACAGACATTAAGTTGTACCTGTGCAGTCAACCAGAACAACCAAGTGTACATTTGAGACACGTAAGTACCCTTTATGGGAATAAATTGATGTGTTGAATTTTTATGTCACTTTCTATTTGCCTTATCACTGTTACTTAAGTAGTAGACACTTTAAATTTTAAATATTCAACAGTTTATTTGCAACCGTTAAGTGGAGTTATTAATCTTCAGTTTTGGTAAATGTGCACTGAGTATTTATAGAAAAATATATTAATTCAGCCTCGAATACTTTAAATAGTCGTGTTGCATTGAAGAAAAGCACAAGAAAACGTTTATTGGGAAGAAATAACTATTTTTCAGTTTGAGGTTATCAACTTCAAGTATACGAAATAATCATTAAACATTCACTAATTGCGTTGAAAATTACTTATTGGGAGATTTAACTGAATTATAGATTAAACAACACTTGAATAGAGAAACCAAGTAACCAAACAAGTTCATTTTTTGAGGTTGTATTATTTACAAAGTCTATGACGAAAGGCAGAATACCTTCAATATTCAAGGAAATAACACCACTGTCTTCAAAAATATGTGTATTTTTTCGAAATTATCATTTAAAAGGTTCAAAAACAAACATTTCTATTTAATATTTGTAAACATTACGTCATTATAACAACGAAACCGTCAAAAGTTGTGGTTGACTGCAATCGCTTACCGTTGTCAAAAGCTACTGGAAATAGGGATAATTTGCAAATTTCAACTTTAAAAGAAACAATAAAACAGTTTCCTGCGAACATGATTATTAATAACTCGATGTATAATATAATATGACCAATTATCACCCTTTGTAGTTTTATAACAAAGGAAATATTCGATTTTAAAGATAGATATTTGGAAGATAATGGATAGCGGTTATAGAGCCACTACCACAAAATTTTCCGAAAAAATAATAATAACACTAAATATCAGGAGCAGAGAAATCTTACCTCTTCTCACTTATGCTCTCCTAATACAAAAACTTGAATTTTCGAAATTCATACTAGCCAACTACCTCAAAATTTTCCGAAAAAAATAATAATAACACTAAGTATCAGGAGCACAGGAATCTAACCTCTCCTCACTTATGCTCTCCTAATACAAAAACAAGAATTTTCGAAATTCATACGAGAAAAAATAATAATAACACTAAATATCAGGAGCACAGAAATCTAACCTCTCCTCATTTATGCTCTCCTTATACAAAACTTGAATTTTCGAAATTTATACAAAAATCGTGTCCAGCGCCTCCACCAAATTTTGAAAACGAATAAATGTCTGGCGCCTCCGCCATTTTTTAAAATATATGATTTTGGCGCCTTCAGTAAGATACTTAAATATTTGTGCTTTATAATAACTTATACACTTACCTTTAATTTTTAGAATAATTTAAACTAACACTGAGTTCATTAGACGCCTTTATCGTTAAGAATAAAACATTTTTTATAAATTATAGATTTATTTATTAATCATAATACATAGAAATACTTCATATATTAATACAGCACATGTAAATTATGATAATGAAAAGTATGTTAGGTATGAATCATTCGATGGGTTTGAAAAATTTCATAAGTGCAAACCATACACAGAAGGACTAGATGGAAATAAGTATTTAGGTTTGATTTCCTGAAAAAAGTTTGAGAGTTAATAAAAAGTTCCTGAGGGTCTCGTCTTCCACTTACTTTATAAAACCAGATGTCACTTGGTACTACTATTCTTCCATAATTTGTTGTTTAATTTCAAATTCGTTTGGGTAGCTTAAAAGGGTGCATTTTTAAACATATGACCCATAGGTTGGATTTCCTGAAAAAAGTTTGAGAGTTAATAAAAAGTTCCTGAGGGTCTCGTCTTCTACTTACTCTATAAAACCAGATGTCACTTGGTACTACTATACTTCCATAATTTGTTGTTTAATTTCAAATTCGTTTGGGTAGCTTAAAAGGGTGCATTTTTAAACATATGACCCATAAGTTGGATTTCCTGAAAAAAGTTTTGAGAGTTAATAAAAAGTTCCTGAGGATCTTGTCTTCTACTTACTCTATAAAACTTGATGTCAATTGGTACTACTATACTTCCATAATTTGTTGTTAAATTTCAAATCCGTTTAGGTAGCTTAAAAGGATGCATTTTTAAACATATAACCCATAAGTTGGATTTCCTGAAAAAAGTTTTGAGAGTTAATAAAAAGTTCCTGAGGATCTTGTCTTCTACTTACTCTATAAAACTTGATGTCAATTGGTACTACTATACTTCCATAATTTGTTGTTAAATTTCAAATCCGTTTGGGTAGCTTAAAAGGGTGCATTTTTAAACATATGACCCATAAGTTGGATTTCCTGAAAAAAGTTTTGAGAGTTAATAAAAAGTTCCTGAGGATCTTGTCTTCTACTTACTCTATAAAACTTGATGTCAATTGGTACTACTATACTTCCATAATTTGTTGTTAAATTTCAAATCCGTTTAGGTAGCTTAAAAGGATGCATTTTTAAACATATAACCCATAAGTTGGATTTCCTGAAAAAAGTTTTGAGAGTTAATAAAAAGTTCCTGAGGATCTTGTCTTCTACTTACTCTATAAAACTTGATGTCAATTGGTACTACTATACTTCCATAATTTGTTGTTTAATTTCAAATTCGTTTGGGTAGCTTAAAAGGGTGCATTTTTAAACATATGACCCATAAGTTGGATTTCCTGAAAAAAGTTTTGAGAGTTAATAAAAAGTTCCTGAGGATCTTGTCTTCTACTTACTCTATAAAACTTGATGTCAATTGGTACTACTATACTTCCATAATTTGTTGTTAAATTTCAAATCCGTTTGGGTAGCTTAAAAGGATGCATTTTTAAACATATGACCCATAAGTTGGATTTCCTGAAAAAAGTTTTGAGAGTTAATAAAAAGTTCCTAAGGATCTTGTCTTCTACTTACTCTATAAAACTTGATGTCAATTGGTACTACTATACTTCCATAATTTGTTGTTAAATTTCAAATCCGTTTGGGTAGCTTAAAAGGGTGCATTTTTAAACATATGACCCATAAGTTGGATTTCCTGAAAAAAGTTTTGAGAGTTAATAAAAAGTTCCTAAGGATCTTGTCTTCTACTTACTCTATAAAACTTGATGTCAATTGGTACTACTATACTTCCATAATTTGTTGTTAAATTTCAAATCCGTTTGGGTAGCTTAAAAGGGTGCATTTTTAAACATATGACCCATAAGTTGGATTTCCTGAAAAAAGTTTTGAGAGTTAATAAAAAGTTCCTAAGGATCTTGTCTTCTACTTACTCTATAAAACTTGATGTCAATTGGTACTACTATACTTCCATAATTTGTTGTTTAATTTCAAATTCGTTTGGGTAGCTTAAAAGGGTGCATTTTTAAACATATGACCCATAAGTTGGATTTCCTGAAAAAAGTTTTGAGAGTTAATAAAAAGTTCCTGAGGATCTTGTCTTCTACTTACTCTATAAAACTTGATGTCAATTGGTACTACTATACTTCCATAATTTGTTGTTTAATTTCAAATTCGTTTGGGTAGCTTAAAAGGGTGCATTTTTAAACATATGACCCATAAGTTGGATTTCCTGAAAAAAGTTTTGAGAGTTAATAAAAAGTTCCTAAGGATCTTGTCTTCTACTTACTCTATAAAACTTGATGTCAATTGGTACTACTATACTTCCATAATTTGTTGTTAAATTTCAAATCCGTTTGGGTAGCTTAAAAGGGTGCATTTTTAAACATATGACCCATAAGTTGGATTTCCTGAAAAAAGTTTTGAGAGTTAATAAAAAGTTCCTAAGGATCTTGTCTTCTACTTACTCTATAAAACTTGATGTCAATTGGTACTACTATACTTCCATAATTTGTTGTTTAATTTCAAATTCGTTTGGGTAGCTTAAAAGGGTGCATTTTTAAACATATGACCCATAAGTTGGATTTCCTGAAAAAAGTTTTGAGAGTTAATAAAAAGTTCCTAAGGATCTTGTCTTCTACTTACTCTATAAAACTTGATGTCAATTGGTACTACTATACTTCCATAATTTGTTGTTAAATTTCAAATCCGTTTGGGTAGCTTAAAAGGGTGCATTTTTAAACATATGACCCATAAGTTGGATTTCCTGAAAAAAGTTTTGAGAGTTAATAAAAAGTTCCTGAGGATCTTGTCTTCTACTTACTCTATAAAACTTGATGTCAATTGGTACTACTATACTTCCATAATTTGTTGTTTAATTTCAAATTCGTTTGGGTAGCTTAAAAGGGTGCATTTTTAAACATATGACCCATAAGTTGGATTTCCTGAAAAAAGTTTTGAGAGTTAATAAAAAGTTCCTGAGGATCTTGTCTTCTACTTACTCTATAAAACTTGATGTCAATTGGTACTACTATACTTCCATAATTTGTTGTTAAATTTCAAATCCGTTTGGGTAGCTTAAAAGGATGCATTTTTAAACATATGACCCATAAGTTGGATTTCCTGAAAAAAGTTTTGAGAGTTAATAAAAAGTTCCTAAGGATCTTGTCTTCTACTTACTCTATAAAACTTGATGTCAATTGGTACTACTATACTTCCATAATTTGTTGTTAAATTTCAAATCCGTTTGGGTAGCTTAAAAGGGTGCATTTTTAAACATATGACCCATAAGTTGGATTTCCTGAAAAAAGTTTTGAGAGTTAATAAAAAGTTCCTAAGGATCTTGTCTTCTACTTACTCTATAAAACTTGATGTCAATTGGTACTACTATTATTCCATAATTTGTTGTTAAATTTCAAATCCGTTTGGGTAGCTTAAAAGGGTGCATTTTTAAACATATGACCCATAAGTTGGATTTCCTGAAAAAAGTTTTGAGAGTTAATAAAAAGTTCCTAAGGATCTTGTCTTCTACTTACTCTATAAAACTTGATGTCAATTGGTACTACTATACTTCCATAATTTGTTGTTAAATTTCAAATCCGTTTGGGTAGCTTAAAAGGATGCATTTTTAAACATATGACCCATAAGTTGGATTTCCTGAAAAAAGTTTTGAGAGTTAATAAAAAGTTCCTAAGGATCTTGTCTTCTACTTACTCTATAAAACTTGATGTCAATTGGTACTACTATACTTCCATAATTTGTTGTTAAATTTCAAATCCGTTTGGGTAGCTTAAAAGGGTGCATTTTTAAACATATGACCCATAAGTTGGATTTCCTGAAAAAAGTTTTGAGAGTTAATAAAAAGTTCCTAAGGATCTTGTCTTCTACTTACTCTATAAAACTTGATGTCAATTGGTACTACTATACTTCCATAATTTGTTGTTAAATTTCAAATCCGTTTGGGTAGCTTAAAAGGGTGCATTTTTAAACATATGACCCATAAGTTGGATTTCCTGAAAAAAGTTTTGAGAGTTAATAAAAAGTTCCTAAGGATCTTGTCTTCTACTTACTCTATAAAACTTGATGTCAATTGGTACTACTATACTTCCATAATTTGTTGTTAAATTTCAAATCCGTTTGGGTAGCTTAAAAGGGTGCATTTTTAAACATATGACCCATAAGTTGGATTTCCTGAAAAAAGTTTTGAGAGTTAATAAAAAGTTCCTAAGGATCTTGTCTTCTACTTACTCTATAAAACTTGATGTCAATTGGTACTACTATACTTCCATAATTTGTTGTTTAATTTCAAATTCGTTTGGGTAGCTTAAAAGGGTGCATTTTTAAACATATGACCCATAGGTTGGATGTCCTGAAAAAGTTTTGAGAGTTAATAAAAAGTTCCTGGGGATCTTGTCTTCTACTTACTCTTGATGTCAATTGGTACTACTATACTTTCATAATTTGTTGTTAAATTTCAAATTCGTTTGGGCAGTTTAAAAGAGCATAGGACCCATAAGTTGGATTTCCTGAAAAATAAAATTTATATGCTCAGTGCAGTTCTTTTGTATGAATATTACAAATATAATAATTTAATTGTAAAGTATAAAAAGAAAAAATTGAATTTAAAAAGTATGCATACTTTCATCTTTAGAACGATTTGTGGCCAATCGCCTTCCCAAAAATCGACTCCCAGTTCCTAGAAGTCTCCTGAAACAAAAAAAAGTAATATAAAAATTGATTTTTTTAACTATTACTTTTTATGTTGCTAATATAATATAGTGGTCCAAAATTGAAAAGTGATATTTTAATTTTCCCAAAATAATGAGCCCATGATGAACGTAGAAAATATAAAAACAAAATATTTGGTATAGATACCTAGTTAAAAGTAGACTTCAAAGACCATTTAAAATTACTGCAATTAGACTACTAGTGATTGACTATTTGGTATACAAATTACGAAGATGTGAGATGCATCACTTTATGCAAAGTATGTATATATATATATATATATATATATATATATATATAGTTGCGGTACAAAGTGGCATCCACACATGTTAAAAGTGCGGTAGAAATGGCGTCCGGGGTAAAGTGGCATCCGATATACGGACGTCACTTTGAACATGTGGTCCAGAAGCCTTAGTGTATTACACAGATGTCGCCCTGTGGTACTAAATGAAATCCGAGCGGATGCCAGACTGGGCCATATCCGTATATTTCTAAACACTACAGTGTCGTGTATATATGCTAGATGGCGCATAGATAATATATGCGTATACCTATGTCGTATCCGAATTAAGGCTAAACGTGCGTCCTCAAGAAACGGTACAGACCACGCACCTTGTTGCATCCGATAGCGACTGTTTATTTGTTTCTTATCTATTACATGTGCCTATTTAGTGTGTTCTAAACAATGCTTCAAAATCAGTATTTCAAACCAGAGGCCTTGAAATTTTAAATGACTTAACTGTTCTTTCTTTAAAGTAAAAAGAGTTAAATTACCGAATGTTTAAAGATAAAAAGTACATCTCCTATTAAGTGGAATTTAAAAAAAAAGTACCTATTCTATGAAATGTAGGTATTAATGAGACATTTGCAATGAATTGAAATCTTGCCATTGTTCATAGCATAATTTATGCCGAAAAAATGTAATTGATTATGTAACAGTAACTTCCTTAATTCTTAAGCTATCTTATCTTTTCAAAACGTTTTATATTAACCATACTTCCCCAAAAACAATGTTCAGGTAACAATCAAAGCACAATGGGGCTAAAAATATTTTTTATTTTAATATAAAAACTACAGCCGACGTTTCGCCCCCAGTGTAGGCTTTTTTCAAGGCCTAAATAAAATAAAGTGAGTTGTAACAAGTTATTAAAAACTGAATATTTCAAAACTTACTAGTTTTTACAGTTCAATTAGTAAGTCGCAGATGGAAAAGTACGTCAGATGAATTAGCAAAAAACATTCCAAAAACTCACAATACGAAGACAACCATTTTTGTAAAAAATGCAATAAAAGACGGCACGTTGTATAGATAAAATAATAAATAAACAAATAATTAATTAAATATTAATTGTAAATGTGATGCCCACGTGGTGTTTTATTTTTTTATATATTTATTATTTTATCTATACGTGCCGTCTTTTCTTGTATTAAAAAAAAATTGTGTTCGTATTGTAAGTTTTTGGAATGTTTTTTGCTAATTCGTCTGACATGTAGGTATTTTTCCATCTGCGACTTGACCAGCTGACCTGTAAAAACTAGTAAATTTTGAAATATTCATTTTTTAATAAATTATTACAACTCACATTATATTGAAAAGGAAACATAACGATCATATACTAATTAATCTTAATCTTAGAGAAATTAAGATATAGAGTAGTCTATAATACGCAATTTTCTACATTTCATGTAAAGTTTCAAATTTAAATGAAACTTTACAAATCTCGTACTTGAAATAGTAGAAAAATATCTATAAAATATATTGTTAAGGGCTTAAAAAATAATTAATGGATGGAAGACGTTCCATTTCAGCAATAGACGTGATGCTACGTATTAATGTTTGTTTTTACGAAAACGTGAGACAATCATTTTATTTGCATTATAATTCCGTTAGTTTTTATGCTATCAATTTTATCAAAACAAATTTAAAATATCTCTCGAAATCCATGTACCTAATTCTTATATGCAAAACTATTATTTTTGCACTAGAGGAGGATGATTTAACAAATCGCTATTAGGGAAAGGTAAATTTCTCTATTTTTTTAGTACGTTGGTTAGCCTGTTAATACGGCAAAGACTAAAGTGATGGTATTTAGGAACGGCTGAAAAAGAAAAAAAAAACGAAGGTTAGACATTTAAGGGCGAAATAATCGAAATTGTGAATGAGTAAGTATCTGGGGTATTGGTTCTCGACAAGAAATAGTGCAGGACATATAAAAAAACTTGTTGGGAAGGCGCAAAAGGCAGCAAATGCAACATGGGGTGTTTTAAAGAGAACCGGTAGAGACACAAGAAATGATCGTGTGTATTTGATGAATACTTTGGTTAGAGCAGTGGCGTTATACGGAGTAGAAATCTGGGGTCGGGGTAAAATAAAGGATCTGAGTAGGGTACAAGGAAGGTACTGTAAGATGGCCTTAGGGGTTGCTAGAAATATTCCAAAATATATTTGGAGGAATGAACTAGGAGTGCAGGATATCGAATACACAGTTAGAGAACGGGCTTGTAGATATATAAAAGACGTAATGGGGATGGGCAACGAGAGATGGCCAAAAATCTGCTTAGTGGAAGAGATGAGAGGCATTTTAAATAAAAGGCCTTCGAAATGGGGGAAAATTGTAGGGGAAATGCTAAATGAGCTAGAAGTAACAGATGTGAGTAGAATGATTTGGGAGAGAAGAAGTGGAGAGGAAATATACAATAGATTAAAAGAGGGAAAGAGTGTGTGGTGGAATAAAAACTAGAAACAGAGAGGGAGGCTTTATCGAACTCTTCTTATAACAAAATGTATAGGGAAATTGTACCAGGTGAAAACGGGGCAGAGTATTTAAATAAAAGGTACAAAAAGAAAGAGAATAAGGAAATGTGGGCAAGAATCAGATACGGGAACATAGGGAGAGGATTTAAGAAAGGGTATAGGGATTGGGTTTGTAGACTATGTGGAGGAAGTGAGGAAACGCTAGAGCATTTGTTTTGTTGTGGAAATGTAATGCAAATCCAAAGAGAGGAAATAAAAGATTTTATGAAGAGATGGAAAGGTGAGAGATTAGAGAACAACATAAGGGGGTTGATAGTAGAGACGCTAAAAGGAGAAGTGTGTGGAAATATGCAAATACATGAGAATAACGGAAACAAAGATTAGAGAAAATGAAAGTTACTTTTAATAGATTAGGTGAGATCATAAGTTAAAAGTTATAAGTTCGACAAAATAGGATGTAAGGAAAACAAATGTAAATTCTCTAAAATAGAGAATACATGTGTATAATAATAAATAATAAATAGTACGTTGGTTAGCAAAAATCTGCAAAATTATTATTCAAAAACATAGATATAGTACTTTTCTCACATCTGAGAAGCTTAAATGTGAAGAGAATTTGTTTAATCGTAAGATAAGGTGCTAAAACAATAACTATACCCAATCAATTTTGTCAGTATCGCTCTCACTATTAGTTTACCATATACTGGGAAATTTGAACGAACACTACAACAAAAACAGATAAAAGTCATTTTGAGGTAAATATGAAACAGATTAACCCATGGATTATAAAAAATTATAAATTTATAAAATGTTTTTAAAATACTATTGTTACATATCTTAAACTGTCTCTTAATTATATATTTTTTTCAAATTTATCACATTTAAATCTCTTTAAAAAAAAAAAAAACGCATTGGTTTAGATATATTTTAAATTTAATTCGGTCAAAATATCATTGACTGATTCCAGAACAATTTTATGTTTTTATTTCCTGCGCTTATCGGCAGTTACTGTAAATATTTTCATTGTAGAGATATAGGATGCAGGTTTGATCGCATAAACGTCGGAGTTTAGGTACACCTTAAAATGAAAACAGTATTCAGTCCGTGAATATAAGGCGGATGCCAGTTTACTGGAGTTCTTTTCGGATGCCAGACTGACCGACAGCTATATATATATATATATATATATATATATATATATATATATAATATATATATATATCTTTCTATCATTAGGGCGTCATTTAACATGCATAGACCATACACAAGAGGCTCAACGGAATAAGGGCGTCAGTATAACTGACGCCGTAATGTCATTCCGCGTTATCTACATCTGACTTCCTTCAAACGTGATGATATTGTGCTTTGGGTACCATCTAGCGCTGCCGGATACAGTTTTTGTATTAAGCTAAATAGGCGTGGCGTCGTTTTAGCGTAGCGCCAAAAAGAAGACAGATTTAAGTGAGTCCATAATATGCGTAAATGTATGAAAAATGTATATTGTAGTTCAGCATTTTTCCGCTAGAGAAGTACCTATATATACGCCTTATATCGTATATTAAGACAACATTGTGACCATACTCACACATTAGGGACTCACAGATGTGGCAACATCGCATGATCTATTTATAGATGCAAATAGTAATAAACCGATAACCTGTTGCATACTATTTGATTTATTCTTGTCTATGAATAGAGAAAGAGGTTAAAATTATTTCATACACAATAAATGAACACTACAATTTTATTTCTTTAACGGATGTCATGTAGGTTGAATTTGAGATGTTTTGTTTTGCCTGTAATATAAATTAGCAGTGAATGTGATACTACTTTATTAAAACGTGGAGATAATTGGCCAAAATACTTGGAACATCAAACAAATGACAAACTTAAAAATGTAAGGGTTATTACCTATGCGTTATATTGGTATCTAATACTCAACCAATCGCGTATTAAAACCTCCTCGATTTTTGAGCAATTGTCTGATTTTAATTGGAAAATGCTGAAGTCAACGATTTTTTATTAAAAATTATAATTAAACCATAAGATTCTGAATATCAACAAACACCGTCGCGTCTTCTGTCTGATATTCTGGCACGCGTTTTGATTACATGATGAAAGCTTTCTTTTTCCGTATTTATTCACAAATATCTATTAAACCGCTTAATAATTCTACGAAATCGTAGTATCGACTAACGTAAATCGATCGTTTGACATTGTACGCCACTTTTGTGGTTTCTGTACAATTTTTAACCTTCACATTAGGCAATGTTTATTTTATTTTGGTGTGGTATTCATCAGAAGAAGCTCTAGGGAAATATTTTTATGAAGTAAAAAATAAAATAAAAAATGAAGTAAAATACACATTTCTTTGGCCCAATTTTTCTAAAAAGAAACCACCACCTTACGCAAACTTTGCACTTTATTAAAACTGACCAATGCATCAACAATCAAGACGCAAAAAAAGTATTATCAGCATTAATATAATAAAGGTAAACGGGTAAAAGGAAACATACATTCATGTATAAAACGAAATGGAGTAATATAAAAATACCATCTTAATGGCAAAAGGTATAAAGATACATAATAAAACTGCAACAAAAATCGCGAAACTATAAACTTTATAACATCAATTTTTATATTTTTTTGAATATTCATTCTGAATAAACACTTTAATTTTTAACCAATTCTTGTTAGTAAACACATCAGGATATTTTGATATAAGATCCTCGCATTCAAACCTTTTTGGAGGTTTTGAATGCCTTATATGTTTTTCAAAATATTTTATAGCTAATTTCTTTTGGTTTGCCGTCCATGGAATCAGCGTTCTCTTCTTACCTCGTTTTGGACGCAGCGGTTGCAAATTTTCGTTGTTCTCCTCATTTGTTTCATTTAATTCTAAAATTTCATTAGGTTCTTCGGTGTCTAGATCTATTTCTTCGTCATTTTCGTTATTTGTAGATTGCTCACTCAGTAGATCTTCATCTAAATTTAAGTCAATTTCTTCTAGGCTTTTTCCCTTGTGCTGATCAGCTGCTCCGTTTTCCATTAGAAGTAAAAGTTTTGAGAGCTTTGCTGTTTGAAAAACATCATCGGGAAGTCTGTAAGAACTTCGATGGATTCCAGACGTATGTCCCATGAAGGTGGCGAGTTGCTCTATGTCGTTGTCGCTCATATTAAATATCTGAGTAAGAGTGGCTAAATGTTTTCTTAGCCTAGTCGACGTTATAGCAGAGGGATGTTTAGCTCCGCATACATTTGCATATTTGCTCAAAATTTTGTATCCACTAACTTCAGTTAACGAGTTTGCTTTAGCAAACAGAAATACATTTTTTTTATCTACGAAGTTAGGTCTTATTTCCAGCATGAAATCGATGTTGTTCTGTACATCTTGGCTAAACAAAACTGGTACACCTCTACCTCTCTTTCCTCTAGTAACTACTCGTTTCAACGAATTTAATAACACTCGTTCAGTTGGCGTCACGACCCGCTCAAATTCTTCATACCGATACTTTTCGTTTCCACTGTTTAAATATGTCGCAAGTTGAATTCTCTGCAGCTCCCCAGGACGTTTCCTATTTAAAAGTATGACCCTGCAATATATTGTTTCTACTAACGTATTAAATGAGGAGACATCCTTTTTATTGGTCTTAAGTCTGGAGACGACATTTTCAGCGCGATTAAGGAGGTAATTTTTTAAAATTTGTAGATCGTTTGCTAAAGGCACAATTGTTATTTTGTTCCATTTGTTTAAATGTAAACTATTTGCTGCCTGACTCGATATTTCAAATTTCCAATTTGCTGTGAACAAGTGAATCATTGTTCTTAACTGTGTTTCTGCTTCTGCTCCGTTCACTGTTTCGTATTGGCAACTTCCTTTCAAAACAAAGTTAATTGCGATATCACAACATTGTTTAAATGAATTTACTATATTCATAGCCAATGACGGGGCTGAGAAGCTTTCTGTTTGCGGATTATAATGTGCAACAATCTGTGTAGCGTGAACAAAAAGATCGAAATATTTCGGTTGTAATGCTTGAAAGAGTGATTTAATACTAGGCTCTAAATTTTTAATCTCAATCAGAATTTTAGCTAACTCCCTCATTTTTCGTGATGTCACAGTGGCAAAGTGTTTTTCCCTATGGAGTCGAAGATATCGTGCACCAAATGAACAAATTAAGTCATCTGTTTTAGCAACAAGTGATATTTTGTCAGCTCGCATACGATGAAACACCTCATTTTTTAATCGTTCGTCTACCCTAATATGATTATGTAAAACACCTTTGCCTTTACCTTTCTCGTTTGTACTACTGCCTCGAGTGCACCTTTTTCGGTGCCTGTATAACAATTTCGAAGAAAAAAAACCAAGGCAGTTAACGCATGGCAACACAGTAGTGTTAGGTAACTGACTCTTACGCACCCTTCTAGGATGTTTCCCATTACCTGACTTAAGGTAATTTCCTCTGTTTCTTAGTTCAGTCAACAGTCTACGCCTGTTTATGCTGTTAGATGGGCATGACATTATTCTGACCACGTCGATTTCGGTAGCGTGATTATTTTTAACATGCCTAGCAAAATTTAGGACCTCAGTCTCACAATAAAAACAAAAATTCCTTTCTTTAACTTTTTTTTTTCCTGTTGTACCTGTATTTGGTGAGCATACTATGGAGCTTGATACAATATTTTCTTGGGGATCAGTCGATTTTACACCTGATACAATGCTGTCTTGGGAGCAACTCGGAATTTCCGTTTTAATCGATTTTGTACTTACAATGTTTTCTTGGGGAAAACTAGGAATATCTGACTCGACATTTTCTTCAAAAGAAGACGAACTACTATTCGATGGGTCGGGCGATGGAATATAAGTACGATCCTCATAAGAGTCTTCACTCTCTGAATACTGAAACAAGAGTGTTAACGCATTTAATTTTTGAGAATAAATATTAAATATTTAATACGAATCTAGAAGAATAAACAGTTTTGTAACTTACATTCTCGTCGGGCTGTTCCAATAAGTTATCGTCCACATTAGCTGATTTTTCTGGCGATACTATAATGTGCTGTAGAATATTTATTGTTTGGCATGTTGAATCAGGATTTTGGGCATTATCATGCTCACATGCTTTAGTTTCTATTTCGAGTTTTTGCTGCAACACAAGAACATCAGTTTATTCTTCGGTAGGTACCCACACCTGCATAGTTAATTATAGCAAATCCGTTTCGATACTTACATTTGTGGAAGTTTTATAGTTCTCTACGTCATTTTCCGTATCTGAAACTGTACAAAAAAATTACATCACTAACAAGAGAAGGTCACACTCTATGGGTCACTAATTTGGCCGACCTTTCGTGTACATAAAGGGACTCTTTAGTGTATAACATTACTAAATGTAAGGTGCACAACTCGGAAATAAGGAAAAACATTTCTTCGAAAGTTTTAGGTTCACCATTTCCATCGTCATCATAAGGTTAGTCTGAAAGTTGATTGAACTTTTTCCTATCTTGTGTTAATCTTCATATATCGCGAAATCAAAATCATCTTACATCCAACTATTTGTGAACAATAATCTAGCCTCGGTCTACCTCTATTCCTTTTAACTCCTCAAATATACGTCTTACTGTCCTTAATTTATCAGAATGTGTGCTACCAACCTATCTTACCTTTTCCTCATTTCCCATAACTGCCTCCGTTCGCCTATATCATCTAATACCTCCTCATTCCTAACTACCTATCTACGACATATTCAACATCCTCCCACACCACATCTCAAACGCTTCTTTTTCTCTTCCGCCGTTCCTACCGACCATGTTTCAACCCGTACTCCAAACATACACGTTCAATAACTTTTTACGAATTCCTAAATTAAGTGATCGCGACCAAAAAATGATTGTATCAATTTCCGTAGGTTCCTACCAGAGCTTGGAATAATATTAAAAAGCATCAGTACCCAGGAATAATGAAGCATACACATACCGCCATGCTGTTCATTTTTCCGCGGGACAGCTATTCTAAGATCGAATTTCTGAAATTAGTAGAAATCGTGATCCTAACAATTTCGAATGAAATGTTCGTCTCAAAAAATATCGGAATTTAGTGATCTTTTTGTGTTGTTCTCACTTTGTGGTTTTTAGTTTTCCAAAGCTTAATTTTCGGTTTGTTTTCGCACGCGAAAGCGATCGATATAAATGATTAAGGAATAAAAATGTAAAATTACTTACCTGTTAAACTTCTGTTGAGAATTTTGAATGCTCTACTTCGGGTATCCATTCCGATGTGTAAATGAATATCATTATCATTAAGCACTGCCGACACTAAATGGCGTGATTCCGTTCAAAATTTAAATGAGAACTCGTTATTTCAAGGCCGCGCTTGCGCAAGATCTTGTGAAGCGTTAATGTTAGACAATGAATAGTGTGTATACTCCCTGTTGCATGGTTGCGCTTGCGCAAGATCTTGTGAAGCGCTAATGTTAGACAATGAATAGTGTGTATACCCCCTGTCACGTGGCTGCGCTTGCGCAAGATCTTGTGAAGCGCTAATGTTAGACAATGAATAGTGTATATATTTTGCGAGTTAAAGTACCACATCTCGTGAAGCTCTAATGTTAGACGATGAATAGTTTAGGGTGGTCTATTTAACATGCACCGTTTTTTTTTTTCGCTGAGATGAAAATCTCGTTACTCACACTGGAATATAAAATCCCTCCAAAAGTGAGGCCTTAATTTCAATTTTAAAAACTTCCTCTCGATAGTTGAACTTTTCCCATTTAAACAGCATAAATATAACAATTTAAAAACTAAAAACAAAAAATGATTTACATGTTTTTTATACCTACAGAAAAAAATTCAACTTCCTACAATTGAAATTAAGGGTTGATCTTTGGAGGGACTTTCTTTTCGATGTAACGAGATTTTCATTTGTCAGCGAAAAAACGGAAAAGCTTCAAATGGACCTTCCTAATCTGCATATTCGAAAATTACGAATACTATACGTATATATCTTGTACGTGAATTCTATCATTATATTTATTGTTCTACAGTTTGCTATGTGCCTTTTCAAAATATTTCCCTGCAAAAGGGTTTATATTGCGAACCTCCCCGGCTACCATTGAACAACGTCGAATTATAATTTTACAAAAATAAATTGTGTGTTCGCAATATCCCTAACAATATCTAATTGTTCTATAAGTTCACTAAAAAAGAAGTAAGTAAGGAGTTGTTCCTACTTATTTCATCAAGCAGGTACATTTTATCTCTTTAAGAACGCATCCCAAAATAGGTAGGTACAATTTAGATTGAACAAAGTTCAAGTTGTCTCAAATACGACAAATTTTAAAACTTCAATAAGAATATTTAATTTAATGACCATTTCAACCATTGGAGCTTCACTTATTATTGGCA
The DNA here is from genome assembly GCA_029378335.1 of Agrilus mali. NCBI lineage: Eukaryota > Metazoa > Arthropoda > Insecta > Coleoptera > Buprestidae > Agrilus > Agrilus mali. The sequence continues at coordinate 8,113,307 of CM055661.1, forward strand.
ACACTGTATGGGCCCCGTTTGTACAAATATACATTATTTGTGAGGTACCAATGTTAGTAAATGTATATAGCTGCTCCTCTTATGTATGAAAATGAAACGAGGCCTTAATGTCAGCGAAATGAAAAAGAAATGTATATGGGAAAATGTAGATATAGACATATTGAAGTGGGGAACCACTCTATACCACTTCTGAATGCGATATACATGCATAATTTCCTAGCTGGCGCTACTAGTTCTTGGTGACGCTCTAAGGTTGCGATTTGGTTGGACGCCCTAATGTTTAGGGATGTAAATATATATATATATATATGTATCTATCCTCTTCAGTCCATTAGAATAAAGGTAATAATTTACATAGCGCATTCCTGGTCTAAAATTAAGACTAAGAACGTATGTTTTATGTATGTATGGTATGTATTTAAGTATGTATACGATAGATTACATGTTTGCAAAACTAGTTTTGTAAACTACATGCAACTGGAATTGCAAAATGTAGAACATTTAAATTTCTCCTAATATAAAACTCAGTATTTTTTAATTTACAAAACCAAACTCAAAAAATTATTGACATTTTATTTTTTAAAGTAGTCATGTGCAGCACTAATTAAAAAGCGAAAAGGGGTGCAATTTTACCCTACTTTAAAAACCCTTAAAATTAATAATTCCATCCTAACATATGATATAATCCATAGCCCAATATAATTTTGAGTAAAAAAAAATATAATACCCATGAAAAGCTGTGATATGTCACAATTTCGATGTGGTTTAGTACCTACTTTAAATGTATTTTCTAAAAATACCATCGCCTCTAAACTCTAAATTTACTGCATGTTCAAGAGTGTGTTAGGACACCCACTGCAAAAATTTTGTTGGATAGAACTGAATGGGCGTTTTATTGCCGAAATCATTACAATAATAAACATCCAATTTTTTATTATTCTATATATTGTTTATATCAAACCTACAAAAAAATTATTAAAAAAAGTTTTGGTTTGAAAAGTCTCAAAAAGTGGATAAAATATTTTAATAATGATAATAATTTAGCAGAATCGAATCGAATCTGAATGCAACATCCTTTGGATCAGCCAAATTTCATTTGCTATACAGGGTGTTAGGAAATTGCAAGTCCCCAATAAGAAATAAAACGTTTCTGGCCTTTTTTAAAAAAACACCCTGTTAACTTAAGATTAAGGGAGTGAAAAAAATAATTAGCATTTAATCATTCATATGCTTGGTTTTGAATTATCTTTATCAATTTTCTAGTATTTGTAATCAAATGTAAGTTAGAGTACCTAATAAGACTCTTAACCTGGGGTAAGCTAGCCAGGATTAAGCTGACTTTTAAATTATTTATTTTATTAAAAAAGTTTTTTGTTTGTTATTGATTCTAAAACGTGTTTAGTTGTTATTCTGATGCGACTTTGAAATATTTCCGACGACCTGTATATTTTTAAGTCGCTCTAAAAATCGTCGGTAAAAATCTAGTAGTTAAGCTTAGCACAGCCGAGGGACAAAAAATTATAAAACAAAAACAAAAGATTCACGTTGGTTTCGAAGTGTTATATATTTAGGTATTCGACGCTGCCATCGGTGGTTTAGTGTTAAAACAGCATCATCGCCAACTGCGATCGGGTCGCTCTTCTTCTTTAGTTAAGTAAACGGTACCTACAGCAAAATACAAAATGGTAAGTAGCACTGAACATCTTTTTTAAGTAACAATAAATTACCGAAACATTTTTTTAACACGCTACACTCTTCAAAAGATTGGTTAAGAAACAATCAATCGATCAATCAATCACTTTTTTATTATTTTTTTGTTGGTAAATTAATTCGTGAAGTTTATAATTAATTTTAAAAAACTCTCGCAAGTATTACTTCTGTACACATTTTGTCAGTAGTTCTTTTGAAAACAGTTGTTACCATTCTTGGGAACCAATTTCATCGAACAATAGTAATAATCGTTTTCTTTTTTTAGTCAGTTGTTTTTTAAAAACAATTGTTACCATTTTTGGGTACCAACTTCATCTAACTATAGTAACAATCGTTTTTTTTTTTTAAACTGTCCACTGTGTTCATTTGTTATTAATTTTGGGTAACTAATAACAAAGTTCATTAAATATCCAATAATTATGTAAATTTACATGGAGTTCTCGTATTTCACTGGGTCATCATTTAGGCGTGTGTGTGTGTAAAATGGCTAATTTTATCGCAAATAATTTCGATCAAAATCCGGCTTATCTGGGTGGCAAACAAGCGATGAAATAATTTTTGGCACACGTACCTTGTTATTAAAAACCGATCGTTTTTGTACAGTATTTGTGATACTAGTGACAAACAAATTTACACAATTTATCATAAATAACAGGACATTTTAGCATGGCGTCTGGTGGGGCCTTTTTTGGCCACGACTGTGTTTTTGTTATTTTTAATCGATTTCTCTAACATCAAAGAACACAAAAAATTGATATCCACGCAATTAAATTTTTTTAAAACTATTGTTCCCTTCAATATTTTGTATTTTTTGTTATGGAACATATAATGGCAATTATTTAAATTTATTTTTATTAAAAAACTATAGCTTACCTATAAAACATTATTTTAAATTAAAACTGAAGGAACTTTTTCTATTTATAATATTTTAATACCCTTACCAGAGCTTCTAATTAATTAATTAAAAAAAAAAAAAACTACAATCCTTAATTAATTTTTTTTTAATTTGTTAATTGTAAAGTATTGTATTTTTTGCTGTTTGTATGTTTTGACCGATT